>LPNX010663039.1:0-23173 GCA_001517045.1 Pseudotsuga menziesii | reverse complement strand
AAACTGCTTCTTAATATTCACAAATTTGAATTGCTTAATATCATGATGTTCTACATTGCAGGAGGATTTTAAAATGTCCAAAAGACAGAAAAAGAAGGCCCATGTGGTAGAAGAACAAACAGCAATAGAGGTCGTCTTACCAACTGAGTATATCTATGAGGACACCCAGTGTGTCACGGGGGTTGAACCTGAATACAAGTGGGGAGACATATACAGGCTGATTTCCCGTAGGGAAGTCCTAGATACGGGCTTGGAGGAAGAACCCATTTACGCAAATATAGAAAAATCAGCCATTATGAATATTGCCACCAGGCCCGAGCTGTTTCCATGCCCGGAAGTGATGAGATGGGTCCTCCCGAATACCAACCACAACTCAATGCTCATGTGTAATGTCGAGGGCCAAGGTTATGCCACCTTTATCCCTGGATATGTGGCCTTAGCTTACCACCTTCCTGAGCCTCAAGTTTTCTTGACCAATGAGTGGTTGGACAATCTCAGGATGGATTTGATAGAAACCATGAGGAGAATGATATTACTGGGGAAGCTCTATAGACATAGAGCTACTGAAGATTATGACACAGCCAGCCTTAGAGCCCCTTACAGGTTCATAGCTCTAATGCTCAATAGGATCTTCGAGAGGGCTAATGGCAGATTATTCAAATTCGAATGGATACCCCTGATTTTTTATGTGGCCACAGAAGGGACCATCTTCAACTGGTCCAGCTTGGTATCTAGTAGTCTATCTTCTTGTATAGCCACAGCAAAAGGAGGAGTAGAACAGAAAAAATCCGAGTTTTATATGAGCTCAATCCTGATTGACTGCATACTATGCCGCCAGCCCTTCCCCGGGCTCAAATGTGTTTGGGACAGGGACAGAATGCCCGTATATGCAGCCTACAAGCTAATGGGGGCTCATCAATACCATAGTTATTATCGAGAAATCTGTGAGCATTTTATTATGCCTCTGCACACTCTTATCTTCCGAAAGGAATGTGACTGCATGTCTGAAGAAGCTATGCAGGTAATAGAGGAATATGGTGATTATTTCTTGACAGAGAACGGGATGTATCTTAGAATGTTTGGTGGGTCAAGGACACCTTATCTGCTGCCCAAGTATGCAACAGATTACATAATCCATAAGGAGGCTGTTAGACAGGTTTTTATTGACGGTGTTGGTCATTTCTTATTTCAAAAAAAGAAGGCTGTCTATCCACCCTTACCATTTAAGTTAGGCAGCTGCAGTTTTGCCAATGTAAAACAAGCTCCAGAATTTATAGAGGAACTAGGGAAGTTCCATTTTGGGGAGATGACTTTCAGGCGAAATGACACTCATGATAGAATGGCTGAGCATTGCAGAAAGCACAAGGTTTTTTATGAGTACACCCATCATTTCGACAATGATGAATCCGTTTTCAGAAGAGCCCCGAACATGACAGCACTCAATAAGAGGTTCAAACTGAAGCACTCCACCAAGGGTGGAAAAGGATCTGAACAAGAGAAGGATGAGTAGGCTAAGGCTGAAGAAGCAGCCCAAAGGATAAGAGAAGAGGCACAGAGGCTAGAAGAGGAGGATGCAGAGTGGCTCCGGAAAGGAGAAGAAGAAAAGAGGAAAGCAGCTCAGGATGCAGCTGAACGAGCAAAGGAAATAGCTAGAGAAGCAGAGGAAGCTGATAAGCAAGCAGCTGAGGAAGCCCAGAGAAAGCTGGATGAAGAGCTTCAAAAACAGGAAGCTAAGAAGACAGAGTTGACACAACAACAGGCTCCTGAATCACAGACAGAGCAGAGCCAGGGTGAAGAAATCCCTGGGGTGCAAACTCTTCAAATGCCCACTACTATCACTCCTACAACCCCCATGCTCCAGTTAGTACCCTTCGCACAGGAAAATGGGGAAGAAGTCCCTGATTTCAGTACTGTTTATTATGACAGGGCTACCAAAAGGATTATGAGGATAACTGAGAGAAATCTAGAGGCAGAAGGAGTGACCAGTACAATGATAACAGATAAAGCTGTGATGGTCGGGACAGATAAAGATCCAAGGTTTGTCATAAGGGCTGGGAAGGCAACAATACACCCTACGGAGGATAACATATACCGAATGATGATTGAGATAGAATCATCCAAGAAGACCTCTGCTCAGCTTAAAGACACCCTGAGAAGGGAAAAAGAGGAAGGCAATAGACTGAAAAGAAAATATGAGCATGTTCTTAAAGAAATGGAGGCCATGAAGAGCGAAATCCATGCTATTCAACAAGAAGCACAGGTGAAAGAAACAACACAAGAAGCCCTGGGAAAAGCACAACAGGAAATTCAAGAGTTGAAGGATGAAAAGGAGCAGCTGAGGGTGAAGATAGATGACCTGACGAAGCAGCAACATATCATATATGAATCCAATACCTTGCGCGTTAAGGAACTGGAAAAGCAGCTGGAAGCAGCAAAGGCAGAGCAGGTCGATCTGCAGCCGGTTAAAGAACACATCTTGGCTCAGAAAGCTAAGTTGCTATACCTGCAAACTGCTCTAGAGGAGGAAAGATGCCAGGTCCTCCAGATTGATGCTAGACTGGATGAAATCTTAAACACCGCTTCTTATTTTTTGGACAGGTCGCAAGACATCCTTGAAGTACTGACTTCAAGGATAACCAGGGTGGAGGATGACAAGGAAGTCCCAACTGAGCTAGTAGTCAAGGATAAACAAGCTTTGAAACGGGACCATGACCTAATAGAATTCACCGTCAACACTGCAGAAGACTTCCAGAAGAATGCCAAGAAAACAAAGGGAGCATGCGCAGAATTCTTCAGGAGAGCCCTGGTCACATACAACCGTTGTCAGGCAGAAGTTGAACAGAGACTACACGAGTTCCCAACTCATGATGCATTTGCAGAAATGTTGCAGAAAAGGCAACAAGATGAAGAGGCCAAAGTGCAATGCATTAGAGCTGTTGATGAACCAATCCTCAGAAATGAAATAGGCCACATAGCCATTAGTATACAGCTCTTGGTGGAGCAGGTACGTTTGAACACGGCCAGAGTTGAAGCCATTCGGAACCAAGCTGACAAATTCAAGCTGAACATTCAGTTCCTGGAACCCAACTCGTTTGAGGGTCTCGCTGCCGAAGCAGCAGCGTGGAGAAAGTTTTTGGATGACCAAGTGGGACCCCCCTCATGAGAAGTACCGGTCAACTTTTTGTATAATTTAATATTTTGTAAAAGGTTGTAAGGAATTGAAACGTTGGGGAGCCCAAAGGTCACTTTGGGCAACCCAACCAATTCCGTTTTTTGTATAAAACTAGGGAAGATAGACAAAGGACAGGGCTTTTTCCCAGTAACACTGGAGGACCTATTGTAAAAAAGAACTATTTCCTTTTGCAATAAAGATTTTAGTTTGCCTGTTCGAGAAAGAGCTGTGAAGTTTCCAAATGTTATGCAATGGATGGCAGAAAGATGAACTACTTTATTTTTCAGCTTATGTCCATAAATCGTGAGATCGTTCTAACTCTGTGACCTATGTCTTGTTGAATGGTTTCTGATTTATTTTGTGGAAAATTCACTCAGAGTAATGCCTGTGTTTCATATAACAGTTAGCTATCTGATTGTTAGAATATTTTCTTGTTCATGTGTTGTAAACGTAAATATCAGCTATTTGTCATTTGGTTTATTATACATGGAGATAATGCATTACTCACTAATAATCATTTTCTGGATCCCCGGGGATAGATAGTTAGGTGTTTAGATTGTTAGTTGTTTTACTTCCTTGTGGTTTAGATGTTCGAGAACCTAAGATGAGAGGTAAGAACCTGCGCTGCACATTGTGTAGTTCCTAGCATCTTTATCACCCTGCATGATTAAGGTAGGCATATGCATTGCATACATTAAGTCAAAATACAAATTCCGGTGAACCAGGCCGCAACCGGTAAACCCTTGTTGTTACTTTGACCTACGGTAGCTGGACCGTAAACCGGATGGATTCCCTATACCAAACAGTCAGCGGGCTAGTTGGGAACGCGGATTGGGGAGAATCCTTTACTGTTGCCGCCTCCGAATTTCCAGGCCTCAACAGTTTTTGGCGCTAGAAGGAGGGAAGCCAATAAAGGCTGGCCATGGAACTTGTTGTCTCGACACTATCCTACCAGCAAATGTTTGAAGTTTTCAATCTAACCCAAGTTGAAGATTCCAGTCCTATCCTTGACAGATTGTGTTACTAGTTTAACTGTGCTCATGGCTAGTAATCAACCTAACCCTTTGCCAGCATGGAGGGCTAGGTCACCTCTGAACTTAACTCCTCCTTTGCACAACTTGCCTCAAGCCTTTGAGAAGATTTTACCTAAGTTTGACCCCACGAACCATATTGCTGTAGATGATCACCTTCAAATCTTTTACCTAGCACTAGAAGGGCTAAGGGATGGAGAGCATGAAGACGTAGTGTGCAGGCTTTTTCCTCATACTCTGAAAGGATCAGCAGCATCCTGGTATTTTGGACTACCTGTAAATTCCATTCCTGATTGGGATACTTTTGAAAGGATTTTCAGAAATAAATACACAACCCAGAAGACACATGCCTCGTTGATGAAAGGGCTTGGTTTGTTGAGGAAAGAGAAGAATGAAAAGGTACGAAGTTTCACTTAGAGATTTTCAATGTACTTAAAAAAAATTTCTGTTGTGGACAGACCCTCAGATAAAGTCTTAATTGAGTATTATACCTCAGCCCTAGGACCTAAGCTGGCCATGTTTGCCAAGATGAAAGTCAAGCCTACATTGGTGGAAAATTATCAAGAGGCTGAAAGAGTAGAGGCTGAAAGTGAGAGTATAGAGGACTATCCTAACTCAGTTGAAGAGAAAACCATCGTAAGAAGAGGCTCACTGCTGTTTAAACCTAAAGAAGATCAACCACATGATTATCATGAGATGATGAAAGTGCTTCAGAAGCTGTCCAACCGAGTTGTAGAATTGGAAAAAGAAAGGGACGTTCAACAAACCAACAAACCATACTATCCAAAGAGAGAAGATAATAATCAATGGCAGGTCCCACCACCAAATGTGGCATCAATAAACATAACAGAAATAGGAGGAGATAATTTCTGTACCTTTCATCAACAACCTCATTTGGAGAAGAAGTGTCCTCAATGGCTACATTCAATGACAATAGTGATGAATAAATTGTTGGATCCAGAATTGACTAGGCGCAGTGGTGAGGAAGGAAAGAAGAAACATACCATAGTAAAAATAGAGGATGATACTATGTTCTCATGGAATGGAGTTTCACTGTTTAACAGTGAAGTAAATGCTCTCAAATCTCAGCATACATGTAAAACCACAGAAGATAAGAGATTGACAAACAATGACAACGCAAAACTCTCAAAAGTTCAAGAATTGCAGGGGAAAAGCGAGAGGCAGACCGATATAAAGGCTAAAGATGACTTGTTTACAGATATTCATGGCAAACAGGACACAGAGCCACCCATTAAACTTACCAAGCTGGTAGAAGATGATGAAAAAAGCAAAGCTGGCAAGTTGAAAGAGGAGTTGCCCACAACAAACCAACCTGTGGAAGAAAAGATTGAATTGATTAAGACAAAGAAAACCAGCACTCCACCTTTCCTTGTGACCCTTGAAATCCTCAATCATTAGGTGCATAATTGTTTGGTGGATTCGGGATCTTCTATGAATGTTATGCCTCTAGTAGTTTGCAAAAAACTCAAGGGTCAGATAAAGCCTACTCTCTG
This sequence comes from Pseudotsuga menziesii, assembly GCA_001517045.1. Lineage (NCBI taxonomy): Eukaryota > Viridiplantae > Streptophyta > Pinopsida > Pinales > Pinaceae > Pseudotsuga > Pseudotsuga menziesii. The sequence goes on along the minus strand of LPNX010663039.1, from coordinate 17,456 downwards.
GGATGTTACTCAACTTGACAAAACTAGTGTCAAAGTAGTAGGAGAAATGGAGAATGTGATGATTCAATTGTCTTCAAATAAAAGGATATGCCACTACATTGACATCATAATAGCAGACATTCCTGATGGTTATGGGATGATTTTAAACCGAGACTGGACATTGAGACTTAATGGGTACTTTGCTTCAGATTGGTCTCACCTGTGGCTACCTCAGAAAGGTAGCCCAAACTTGATTAAGATTTTAAGAGAGCCTTCATGAAGCATAACGTCACTAAACTAGGAGAAGGAAACGAATCTGCTGATTATGTCCTGGGAAACTATCTTACTGAGCTTAAGCTAGAACACCATTCCTCAAAAAGGGCCAACCCTATAATGGACACTCAGTCTGAGCTCCTTCATCTCCCTTAGGCTGAAAGAAATGATTGGAGAATTTTAGATATGGGTTCCATCTCAATAACTGCACAGCTGGACCATGGGTAGACAATTCAGGTAGGAAATCCAGCTCATTCCTAGTTCTTTAGATTTGAAATTTTTTGGAATGGGCGAATCTTTTGCTTCGATGTTTTATTTTGTATATAAATAAACTGTTTTGTTGTTGATTCTATTTTCTGTTTTCAATGCTTTAATGTTTTCTTTCTATTAATTACTTGTTACGCTGCTATTTTCTTAGGGTTTGCTAGTTTTCTTTCGTTTTAATAAGAGGCAAACTTTTGGATGCAATGGAAACGTCAGGGTTCTGTATTAACTAAAATCCTGAGCAAAGGGATTGTGTTTTAAAATATAGAATGTCTTTTGGTAATTGTATTCCTAGCTGGCCGTGCATTCATCTGAAGTCTTACTTAATCCCTGTAAATAACTCAGAAGTGAAAAAAGGTCTGAAATACTATTTAGAGGCTCCATTCATCTCACATCTTAAATACCCAAGGGGGTGACAACACTAGACCCACGGAGAGGAAGCAGAGTGAGACAGTTTATCATATATAAATGATCCCATGCCTTGATTTAAGAAAAGGGCTAAAATCTCTTAAGAGTCACTTCTTTCAAAAGAAACAAGACATATTAGAGCAAAGCTCCAAAAAGCATAAAACTCAAAGCATAGAATACCAAATGGCCACAAGATCCTCTCCGTCCATGAATTAAAATAGGAAATATATCATTCACACAAAAGGACACTATGGGATAGAGGATCCTGAATTAAAATTCAGTAAGAAAGGCCCACAGAAGGACTCATATCAAAAGAACTAAAGTTCAAAAAGCACAAAAGTACATAATGGCATGGGAATGAGGAACAAGAGGGTAACACTGTTCACTTTCTGTCACAATCCTGTGGTGTCGAAGCTGTAGCCTCTAGAGGGCAGGTAAAATGAACCTCATTTATTTGGCCTCCGAAGAGTTATTCAGACCTGAATTACTACTGGTGTTACCTTTTTCCTGAAAAGATAGTGATTTAATGCATGGTTTGGCTGACTTGGACTTACATACATCTAAAAGAGTTCGAGTTTATTCAGACAGTCTTAAGCTGGGAAAGAAAATTAATCCAGAGATCTGGGGTTCACCAAGTAGTCGCCAATTGTTGCACCTGCAACAATTTCCAAAAATTCTAAAATTTTGGGACCCTCCTTTACTTCGAGTTAGTTAGTTCTTCTCTTGGTTTCATATTTTTTATTTTAGCTTATGGATTTTGAAGCGCCTTCTGGAAATTTGAGTGCTATCAATCGACTGGTTTCTCCTCTTTTAAATGATCTAAGGAATCCCATCTTGAGCTCCTTTTTCTTGCTTTGCAAATTCCTTCAAAGTTTTCTGATATTGGGAGGTTTTTCATTTGACTTTTCCGCCGTTGCGGGCGTTCTTTAGCTCTTAGTTTTCTTTTCCGTCCCGCCGTTGCGGGTGGCTTCCGGAGCTTTTTGCCCCGCCGTTGCGGGTGTTTTTCGGATCTTCGCTGTCATCTTACGCCGACTGTGCGAGGATTGGTGTTTTCATTCCATCGTTGCGGGTGATACCTTTTCCGGTATGTTGCGGGTGCCTTTGAACTCTTCATTGGTTTTGTCGAGCCCGTCGTTGCGGGAGCTTTTCAAGTCTCAATTGGTTTTGTCCCTCTGACTCTTTGTTTCGCGCCGACAGCTGCGGAGGTAGGTTACTTCGTTTACCGTTGCGGGTGGTGGAATTTTCCTGTCTGTTTCGGGCGTTGTTTATTCCGCATCGGAGGGGGATAAAGACTTCCATCTCCGCCATTGCGGAGCGTTGGGAGTTTAGAATTTTGTTGTTTGGCCGACCGACGTGTTTCAGAGCCCGGTAGATTGCCTTTTTCTTTGTTTCGAACAGTATCTTATTCCGAGTCTCCGCCGTTGCGGGAGGGGTCAGACTCTTGGTCATCCGACCAATGTATCTGCCACCGCCCGACTGCGTTTCTAGATCGCATGAGCTATGTTTTACGTTGCGGATGATGGAGTGGTGAGGATGGTCCGCCGTTGCAGAGAGGGCTGAGATTTGTTTCCCGACTAAACTTTGTTGTCTGCCCTGACTGAGTTGACATGTCGCACGTGTGGAGTCTTATGTATACGGAGGGCGTGTTTTTGGTTTTTTTATTGTTATTTTTTGCGCCCAGGCTATCGTTTTCTCCCCGCGCGGTTGACCTCACGAATTTGGTGGAACCCCGTGCTCGTACCTTCGTCCAGCTGTCGACTGGGAACTCGATCGTTGACGCCTCTTCAGTTGTCCATTACTGCCAGGTAGGATCTTTGCCTCTTTTTGTTGTTTTTTTTAAGGTTTCATCTGGGGGACTTATGCTGTTATGGAGTATTGTCAAGATAACGGCCCCTTTTTCATTTTTCGCCCGCATATGGATTTTTTATACCCATGGCTAGGGTTGTCGTTTTCGTTTCCCCAGTAGTTTGCGCCCACGTTTATCTTTTATTATTTTTGGGGTTGGATAGCTTGTGCGGTTAGAGGGGTTTTTTTTTTTTTCCTTTTAAAAGCCCGCGTTTCATTTACCTCCTTCGTTTTAGCTCGCCTTTAGCGGTAGAGGAAGACACGGTGCAGGAGGCCGTTGTGCCGCCTGCACCTGGTTCAGTTTTTGTTATGATGAGATCCTTAAAACGTCTCGGATGGGGTTTTCGCTGAATTTTTCCATGGTAGATACCCGGCTGGTCGATTCCCCTATGCATTACCTTTTTCCTCGATCCCTACCTGTGCCCGCGCTGCACTGTTCGTCGTTTTTCACCACGCGAAATCCTAGGGCCGCGCTGCTGTTGGTTTTTGATGTTCTGGGGAAAGCATGAGTAATGGTGCTGGTGGGGTTCCCCTGTGCAAGGATTTGTTTTTGGTTTCCCGCGGTTTATATTCGCAACTATGTAAATCCATACCCGCGAGTAACATAAGATTTTGCCGTAGAACCATGTTTGAATTCGGATTCTTTGTAGTCTTGTGCCCTGTATTTGAGAATTATGCATTTGCACTGAATATCATTTATTTAAAATGGCATCCTGTGAAATCATGTAATTTTGATAATAGGCCATGGGATGAATAATTCTAATTTTAATTCCGCAGCATTAGGACCTTTGCTCGTTATATTGCAGAAATAGTCTGATTTTGTGTGCTGATAGTTTCGGATAGTTAGGATATAGATTGGTTGTGCATACATGTGAGGGTGGTTTTCTTACTTACACATTGATATAAGATAATAGCACAACTCAAAAGATTGCATGACTAGTTCAAATCCTTCAACTTGAAGATCCTATATCTGATATCATTATAGTCATATAGACAATAGAGAAAGAATAAACTGCTTCTTAATATTCACAAATTTGAATTGCTTAATATCATGATGTTCTACATTGCAGGAGGATTTTAAAATGTCCAAAAGACAGAAAAAGAAGGCCCCTGTGGTAGAAGAACAAACAGCAATAGAGGCCGTCTTACCAACTGAGTATATCTATGAGGACACCCAGTGTGTCACGGGGGTTGAACCTGAATACAAGTGGGGAGACATATACAGGCTGATTTCCCGTAGGGAAGTCCCAGATACGGGCTTGGAGGAAGAACCCATTTATGCAAATATAGAAAAATCAGCCATAATGAAGATTTCCACTAGGCCCGAGCTGTTTCCATGCCCGGAAGTGATGAGATGGGTCCTCCCGAATACCAACCACAACTCAATGCTTATGTGTAATGTCGAGGGCCAAGGTTATGCCGCCTTTAGCCCTGGATATGTGGCCTTAGCTTACCACCTTCCTGAGCCTCAAGTTTTCTTGACCAATGAGTGGTTGGACAATCTCAGGATGGATTTGATAGAAACCATGAGGAGAATGCTATTACCGGGGAAGCTCTATAGACATAGAGCTACTGAAGATTATGACACAGCCAGCCTTAGAGCCCCTTACAGGTTCATAGCTCTAATGCTGAATAGGATCTTCAGGAGGGCTAATGGCAGATTATTCAAATTCGAATGGATACCCCTGATTTTTTATGTGGCCACAGAAGGGACCATCTTCAACTAGTCCAGCTTGGTATCTAGTAGTCTATCTTCTTGTATAGCCGCAGCAAAAGGAGGAGTAGAACAGAAAAAATCCGAGTTTTATATGAGCTCGATCCTGATTGACTGCATACTATGCCGCCAACCCTTCCCCGGGCTCAAATGTGTTTGGGACAGGGACAGAATGCCCGTATATGCAGCCTACAAGCTAATGGGGGCTCATCAATACCATAGTTATTATCGAGAAATCTGTGAGCATTTTATTATGCCTCTGCACACTCTTATCTTCCGAAAGAAATGTGACTGCATGTCTGAAGAAGCTATGCAGGTAATAGAGGAATATGGTGATTATTTCTTGACAGAGAACGGGATGTATCTTAGAATGTTTGGTGGGTCAAGGACACCTTATCTGCTGCCCAAGTATGCAACAGATTACATAATCCATAAGGAGGCTGTTAGACAGGTTTTTATTGATGGAGTTGGTCATTTCTTATTTCAGAAAAAGAAGGCTGTCTATCCACCCTTACCATTTAAGTTAGGCAGCTGCAGTTTCGCCAATGTAAAACAAGCTCCAGAATTTATAGAGGAACTAGGGAAGTTCCATTTTGGGGAGATGAATTTCAGGCGAAATGACACTCATGATAGAATGGCTGAGCATTGCAGAAAGCACAAGGTTTTTTATGAGTACACCCATCATTTCGACAATGATGAATCCATTTTTAGAAGAGCCCCGAACATGATAGCACTCAATAAGAGGTTCAAACCGAAGCACTCCACCAAGGGTGGAAAAGGATCTGAACAAGAGAAGGCTGAGCAGGCTAAGGCTGAAGAAGCAGCCTGAAGGATAAGAGAAGAGGCCCAGAGGCTAGAAGAGGAGGCTGCAGAGTGGCTCCGGAAAGGAGAAGAAGAAAAGAGGAAAGAGGCTCAGCATGCAGCTGAACGAGTAAAGGAAACAACCAGAGAAGCAGAGGAAGCTGCTAAGCAAGCAGCTGAGGAATCCCAGAGAAAGTTGGATGAAGAGATTCGAAAACAGGAAGCTGAGAAGACAGAGTTGACACAACAACAGGCTCCTAAATCATAGACAGAGCAGAGCCAGGGTGAAGAAATCCCTGGGGTGCAAACTCTTCAAATGCCCACTACTATCACTCCTACAACCCCCATGCTCCAGTTAGTACCCTTCGCACAGGAAAAGGGGGAAGAAGTCCCTGATTTCAGTACTGTTTATTATGACAGGGCTACCAAAAGGATTACGAGGAGAACTGAGAGAAAGCTAGAGGCAGAAGGAGTGACCAGTACAATGATAACAGATAAAGCTATGATGGTCGGGACAGATAAAGATCCAAGGTTTGTCATAAGGGCTGGGAAGGCAGCAATACACGCTATGGAGGATAACATAGACTCGATGATGATTGAGATAGAATCATCCAAGAAGACCTCTGCTCAGCTTAAAGACACCCTGAGAAGGGAAAAAGAGGAAGGAAATAGACTGAAAAGAAAATATGAGCATGTGATTAAAGAAATGGAGGCCACGAAGAGCGAAATCCACGCTATTCAGCAAGAAGCACAGGTGAAAGAAACAACACAAGAAGCCCTGGGAAAATCACAACAGGAAATTCAAGAGTTAAAGGATGAAAAGTAGCAGCTGAGGGTGAAGATAGATGACCTCACGGAGCAGCAACATATCATAGATGAATCCAATACCTTGCGCGTTAAGGAACTGGAAAAGCAGCTGGAAGCAGCAAAGGCACAGCAGGTCGATCTGCAGCCGGTTAAAGAACACATCTTGGCTCAGAAAGCTAAGGTGTCGTACCTGCAAACTGCTCTAGAGGAGGAAAGATGTCAGGTCCTCCAGATTGATGGCAGACTGGATGAAATCTTAAACACCGCTTCTTATTTTGTGGACAGGTCGCAAGACATCCTTGAAGTACTGACTTCAAGGATAACCAGGGTGGAGGATGACAAGGAAGTCCCAACTGAGCTAGTAGTCAAGGATAAACAAGATTTGAAACGGGACCATGACCTGATAGAATTCGCTGTCAACACTGCAGAAGACTTCCAGAAGAATGCCAAGAAAACAAAGGGAGCATGCGTAGAATTCTTCAGGAGAGCCCTGGTCACATACAACCGTTGTCAAGCAGAAGCTGAACAGAGACTACACGAGTTCCCAACTCATGATGCATTTGCAGAAATGTTGCAGAAAATGCAACAAGATGAAGAGGCCAAAGTGCAATGCATCAGAGCTGTTGATGAACCAATCCTCAGAAATGAAATAGGCCACATAGCCATTAGTATACAGCTCTTGGAGGAGCAGGTACATTTGAACACAGCCAGAGTTGAAGCCATTCGGAACCAACCTGAAAAATTCGAGCTGAACATTCAGTTCCTGGAACCCAACTCGTTTGAGGGTCTTGCTGCTGAAGCAGCAGCGTGGAGAAAGTTCTTGGAGGACCAAGAGGGACCCCCCTCATGAGAAGGACCGGTCAACTTTTTGTATAATTTAATATTTTGTAAAAGGTTGTAAGGAATTGAAACGTTGGGGAGCCCAAAGGTCACTTTGGGAAACCCAACCAATTCTTTTTTTTGTATAAAACTAGGGAAGATAGACAAAGGACAGGGCTTTTTCCCAGTAACACTGGAGGACCTATTGTAAAAAGAACTATTTCCTTTTGCAATAAAGATTTTAGTTTGCCTGTTGGAGAAAGAGCTGTGAAGTTTCCAAATGTTATGCAATGGATGGCAGAAAGATGAACTACTTTATTTTTCAGCTTATGTCCATAAATCGTGAGATCGTTCTAACTCTGTGACCTATGTCTTGTTGAATGGTTTCTGATTTATTTTGTGGAAAATTCACTCAGAGTAATGCCTGTGTTTCATATAACAGTTAGCTATCTGATTGTTAGAATATTTTCTTGTTCATGTGTTGTAAACGTAAATATCAGCTATCTATGATTTGGTTTATTATACATGGAGATAATGCATTACTCACTAATAATCATTTTCTGGCTCCCCGGGGATAGATAGTTAGGTGTTTAGATTGTTAGTTGTTTTACTTCCTTGTGGTTTAGATGTTCGAGAACCTAAGACGAGAGGTAAGAACCTGCGCTGCACATTGTGTAGTTCCTGGCATCTTTATCGCCCTACATGATTAAGGTAGGCATATGCATTGCATACATTAAGTCAAAATACAAATTCCGGTGAACCGGGCCGCAACCGGTAAACCCTTGTTGTTACTTTGACCTACGGTAGCCGGACCGTAAACGGGATGGATTCCCTATACCAAACAGTCAGCGGGCTAGTTGGGAACGCGGATTGGGGAGAATCCTTTACTGTTGCCGCCTCCGAATTTCTAGGCCTCAATAGGTGGTTAAGGGAGGATTAATTAATTAATCCTAACACCCCCCCTTAATCCTAATTTGGAAAACCTAGGCCCTAGAAACTAAGACCATATGTCACCCTTACAATATAAATGCAAAAAATTAAATGCTCAATAAACTGCAGAAAATGGGGAAAACCATATGGGAAACCATTCCCCCTCAAAATGAACATGGATCCAAGTTCAAGCTTTCACACAAAGATAAAATTTATTCTTGAGTAAACAACTTGTGAAACAATTTATGTAGTCTTGATCTCTGTAGAGCAGTAATGTAGTGCGATGGTCCTTGTGTGCACTAGTTTCATGGAATTGTGCATGTGAACCTATCCACCTTCTTCCAATATGATGACATATATGATAAGAAATGTTGTTTCTTTTGCATCCAATCTTGCATATTTCAAATCTCTTTTATGGTATGGAAGGATTGAACTTGGGATTCCATGCCCTGGGGCCTTGCTTGATCCCATACAATGGATTCCTCAACTTGCATGTCAAGAGAGAATAAATGTATCCCTTAGGATTTTCCATGTACATTTTCCCTTCCAATTTCTCAATTTGAGTGACATGATCCAATCTCTCATTGTTCTTCAGAGAGGAGAACTTTTGATTAGACCTTACCATCATGAAGCATCTCTCTAGAATTTTGTAGCACCTAATCGGGAGAAATGAATTTTCCTGAAATAACATAAGGCTCTCATTTTGAAATTGAGATCATGTTCTTCTCATGTGATATGACTCTCCAATCATGTTCCCAGTAGCCTCAATAACCTTTTGAGACCATTTAGGCCTAGGATTGGGAGTAGGGATAGGATTTGGATCTGGATATGATTGAACTTCATCTTCAATTCCAAGAATTGATTCAACTTAGAGTTATGCTTCATATTATGAATTTGAAACATTAATGGAAACATTATCATCTACAAAAGGTTAAGGTAGAATGAATTTACCTTTCCTTTCAAATGACAGTTGATATTGCATTGGATTTAAGTATGGAAGAAAGTGTGGGAATTTATATGCCTTGGAGGCATGGATTGCACCACATTTCACTATCATTTTCCCAATTGAGATGTATGATATCTCCACCAAGTTACGACCAAATACAAATCGCTTTGGTGAGCCTATATGAGTCATATGGTATACAAACAACAGATTTGTTGCTAAGGAGGGCACATAGAGGAAATTCTTCAACATTCCATTCTTTAATTTGATTGAACCCTTCCATTCATCTTGCATTTGAGTGTCATATTCCATGTGAATACTTGGACCATTAGTAAGTTTCAATTAAGAGAATGATTCTTTGGATGCAACCATGTGATTGGAGTCTCTTGAATCAATGAGGAAGGCATGAGATTTTGAAAATCCAGCCTTCAATCCATGTCATCTTTCATGATATTTGGTCTTTGTTGTCCCAATGGAAAGTTAGGCAGAATTCAAGTATAATTCTACCCAAGTATGAAAAGAGTTGAATCACAGGAATAAAGGAAACTGTGACAGAGGTAGAAGAAGAAGGAAGGAGTTGCGACAAAATTAGCCGCAGAAGAAAGAGTAGAACAGAGGAAGAGTTCATGACAGAAGAAGAGTTTGACATAGGAAGAGTTCATGACAAAAGGAAAAGATGTGACAAAATGAGTTGTGACAGAAGAATCCATGTTAGAAGGTGTGCATCAAATCAACAACTAGAAAGCGACAGCTCGGGAATATCATGGGTTCGAGGTTGACTAGAGTTGGCGTATTTCACACGTATGAAAGCTTCTTTGTAATTCGGGTCGTTAGTGCCTTCTAACATGTGTTTCTAGAATAAGAATTCTATCCTATTGAATAACTATATGAAGTGGGATAAGGGATACATGTAAGAGTCTATAAGAAGGAAGAATGCAAGTTGTGTGGGGGTTACTCACTTCCAGATTAGTTCCACTTTGTTAGCTTGAGGAAGGTCAGGTTTTCTGAGTTGCTTAGTTATATATTGTTGTTTCTAAGCTAGTATGTCAGTAGAGAGTTAGTTAGTTTCTTGGTAAAGATTCGAGGAAGTCTACATATAAGTGCACAGAGTTGTAGAGAAGATAAATTTGATATAGGATATGTGTGGATAAACAGTAGAGTGGAAGAGTAAAGAGTCATAGAGTTATAAAAGAAGTCGATTTGATCTAGGATGTGTGCAGATTAGTAGTAGATTCAATTAGAGAAGAACCAACAACAGAATACTAGAGAGCATGAGGGGAGAGAGAATTATGTATAGATCGGAGAAGAAAATCTAGAATAGAGTCTGCAACCCAATGCATACACAAAAAGGTGCCATATATTTCTGATGCCATATGGAGAGCGCCTTTCTGGTTTTTACCAGATGGGTTTCCATGTTAAATGTTGTGTGGAATGTATAATTGATAAATGTGTTGTGTCACATGTATGTTGCTATGAATTAATGTTTATGTATTTGCTTACAATTGAGTTATATGCATCTGTCTCACCGTGGTAGTCGTAATTTCATATACTCAATGATATTTAATGTTATAGTATCTATTGATGGTTGAATAGACTCGCATATTAAATATGCATAATCAGTATAAGCAACCACCCCCTGGCTTTGGTTGAAAAACTTGGTAAGATACCAAAGGAAGAGAAATTCCCCACCCAACTACAGAAATTTGGTTCTGGAAGTTACCCATAAGAAATATATCTTGGGTGAGACTGCATCTGCATTGCAGGTGCTGCCGACTGAGCCTTTCTCTATTGGGCCAATATATTGGGACTTGTTGTGCGCAAAGGAGGGAGTGAACCTTAGTAGAATAATAGAGATAAAAAATTCCAATAAATGGTTTTGGTGCCGATACCGTGAATCATTATGGTGTCATTTATGTCGTGGCATCCGATGAAGCTTGAAATCCAATATTGGGTGGATTTTAAAGCATTATAATTTGTGCAAGAAGAGAGCGAAGGATCCGAGTTGAATGCAACAGAGTGGTTGGGCCGATACCTTTATACATATATTCATGATGTTTTATTTTCTGAGTTTCCTATTGTGTTTCATGAGTGGTTATCGAAGTTAGCCACCCAACAAAGAAATTTTCAAGGAGAAGAACCATTGGAGTGGAATCCTCAGTAGATTCAGTGGCTGAAGAGTGTTAGCAACCCTATGTCGAGGGATGTTGATTTTTGGGTGGATAGTATTTTGAAAGGTTATATTATTGAGTTTGTTGTATACACAATAAACTCATATAGTGAGGTGGAAAGAAAATTTTTCCAAGGACCCCGAGGAAGATACTTTTCATCTTTGAGAACTTGGATAAAGATGCCCGTATGTGAAAAATGAATCTTGAGAATGTGATGTGCATGGAAAATTGGATATGTCGCAGATGAAGTGTGTGAAAAATGGAGAAAACTAAGATGAAATTTTCCCTGGTGATAGTGGAAATGAACTAGAGATTGGGTATTTGAGAAGTGGAAGAATATTTTGGTAAGGAAAGAAAAGAAAAACTATGACAGGAATAGGAAGTTGTAGTACTCCCGTAGGAGAAGACTATGAGCTCACGTCGCATGTTGACAAAGGTTCTTGCAATGAATAAGAGGAATATTAGCTGATATCCAAAGAAGAATATGAAGCAGAAGCTCCAGACCCATAGTATGAGTGCGATACCCCTACAACCCTATGCACATCATCGGAGGTGAGATCTAGAAACTCATCTCCAAGTGGTTTTGTAAATACAAGTAATACTTATGTTGTGAATAGCGGAAAAGGGAGTTCAGATATTCAAAATTTTTCCCAAGCATATCAGCAGTTAACATAATGGATTGGACCAATATTAAGTTGCTAATATTTGTTGGAAATGGGTTAGAAGAACTATAGCAACATTGGTTTCTCTATGAAGTTGTGTGGACCGCACGACAAGTCCAAGATGAAGCGATAAAGAATGCGCAACTGATCACAACCTTGAGAGGTCATGCACTATATTGGTATATGAATTTTTCTATAGTTCCAGTGGGAGTTGCGTAGAAAACACTCAATCAAATTCAATTCAGAATGATAGAGGATTTTATAAAGCCAAAATATGAGTCACAGTGCATCACAAAAATTTAAGAAATCAAGAAGTTGCCTACAGAGTCTGTCTGGTACTTTGACCAAATATTTAAGACATTAATGACCAAACTAAGTTTTTAGATGTCGGGCATGAAACACAAGGAATGGTTCATTATCGTGTTGTTTCTACACACCTGAATCCCATTAATGAAAAAGAAAATAGTGTCGCAGAATAAATCTCTAGAGACAACCATGAAGTTAGAGTCCTCACCGATTGGAGAAATCAGTGCAGGAATGATGCAGATTCACTCGCATCTAGCTAAGGTTACATTGCAACTTCAAGACATTAATAAGGGGAAATATATTCAGGAAGAACTATGGTACACAAGATGCAAAAAAGAAGGGAACCATAAAGTTAATTTCCCAACACTCATGAATTATGTCGCATCAGGAGCATCGAACCTGATAAATAACCAAGGGATGCCTTGGTGTAGGATATGTCAGAATCGAGGCCATAGGTAGGAAGATTTCTTATACTTTCCAAAGATTGTAAGTGCATTGTCTAGTGTGTATTGTAAATTTTGTAAATCTATAGGACACAATGAGAAATATTGCAGAACATTCCAGCTGTTGCAAGAGAAGACAGTGGAAACCTACTTGATGAAGAATGATGAGAATATGCAAGCTGAGTGAGCACAAAATCAATAAAAACCTAGTCAATATACACCATACCAATATCATAAACCATAGTATCCTCATATTCAATATCAACAAAATCAGTATTTTCCGTAGTAACAATACCCTCAACCTAGGGGGGGTGCAAATTTTAGGGGCCAAGGAAAAAAACAATAAGGGGGAGGATGATTTGGTCGAGAAAGAGGCCAAGTCATATGTTATAACTATGGACAACCAAGAAACTTTTCTTGGTATTTTGGAAGCCCTACGAAGAAATGTTCATATTGCAAATCATTTGACCATACTATCGAACAATGTCCATAATTGATTGTGAAGTGGCATGATTGAATGGTGGGAAATCCCAATTCTACGCAAAACCCCAACCTAAATCCAAACTAGAACATCCAAATGATTTATTCCATGCCAAGAGAAGCAAACATCATCATCGTAATAAGAGGATGTGCTGCTATTGAAGCACGACAAAATACATAGCATGGACAACCATAGGTGTGACTGATGACACAAAAGAAAGTACCATTCGGCGTCTAGAAGTAAAATAAAGTATTGTTGGAAGTGCAAGAAGAATTTGCTGACAAGAATTAAGCGTCGATGTCTATAATACTGATGGTGCAAATTCCTGAGCAATTTGACCAACTATTACGAAAGCAACCAACGAGAAAGGTTAGTAAACTTAAAGAGTTTTTCAAAAGTTGCTTATTTTTAATCCATGATAAAGATGTTGTTGTAGAATTAACAGCGCTGATAGAAGAAACTCAGGAATAGATCCGACTAGAAAGAAGAGTGAACCATGTGGGATAAAGGTCAAAGACCGATTGTGAGTTGTGAATGACCTACCAAATAGGAGATTATGATTTGGATTACATCATTTTATATATGGGCTCTAATGTTAATATTTTGAAGAGACAAAAATGGGAAAGCATGGCAAAAACCATGATTGGAGTGGACTCCAATTCAGGTTAGGCTAGCAAATCAGTTGAAGATTCTACCTATTGGCCGACTGGCTTAAGTACCTATTGAGGTGGAAGGCCTGAGAACATATGCGTATTTCGAAGTGATCAAGATTGTATATGATACAAACCCATATCTTGCACTTTTTTGGATTGAATGGGAAATAGACAATCTAACCATCATAAATTTCAAGCGATGAATATTATCATTTGAATATTTTAAAATAAGGGTGGTCATGCCAATTGATCCACTGGAAGGACAAAGATATGCTGAACCATTACACAATGAAGGACAAGGTGATTAGCTAGACCATATATACAACATCATGTCATCGAGAGATGAATATATAAATCCAACAACTGATGGAAATATTAGTTGGCGTAGTGTTAGCTCCTATACATTTGATTCAGGTGAAGCATTAGACAATTGGCAGAATTGGATGCATGAAGTATATATGAGAAGATGTGCAATAATTACACAATCTTTGTAACGGGTAGGAGATAAGCTAAGTGAGAAACCTACATATGAAGGTTTACCTAACCTTGCATCTTTTATAGCATAATTTGAAGAAAAAGTTATAGAATCACAATGATTGTCTTCCTTGAACTTTGTGTTGAAAGCTACACCTGCCAGATGGTGGGGTACACATAAAAGATCTATTTCTGAATGGCCGCAATGCAGAATATTTCTAGAGATTAGATTTGGAGAACATATCATTTATACTACTTGAAAATATATAGGAATGCCAAATCTTGTTGAACATATTGAGTATCGCCATGTGACATGGAAGGCATATCCGTGATAAGAATGGGTTCATCATTTTATACATACACTGTATATGATATTAAGGAATTTGTATACATAAAGGGAGCTGTGGCAAGAAACTCTTGATTGCGAGGAGTTAGATACTAGATTTACACATACATTTGAGTTTGCAGATGACCATCCTTCGATTGATGCTGCATTTCAGGTCATGAAGACAAAGATATTTGAATAAATCCCTATTGCAGCGATAAAATTTTCATCAATGTAGCATGAAAATCCACCATTGGATGGAATGTTACAATGTGATGGGAGAACCAGATGATGATGACCCAATGAATGTAAACATACCTGATTTGAAAGGTATGCACACACTAGAAGGAATTGGTATTTCTAGTGACCAATTCCCGAGTCTACTCAAAATCAAGAAATTTAGTATTCGGTCAACAAAAAATCCAAATTTCGCCAATATTGGAGATTATTGGGACGATGAGACTGTAGGAAAGATCACTGATTTATTGCATGAGTTTCAAGATCTGTTCCCTACCAACTTTTCAAATATGATGGGGATAGTAAAATATATGGGAGAAATAAAAATACCTTTGAGGCCCGACACAAGACCGATCAAGCAACGACCGTACAGACTGAATATATGCTATAAAGAAAAGGTCAAGACTCAGCAGGACCGGATGCTAGTTGCAGGTATTATAGAGCCTATCGAGGAATCACAATGGATCATCCTGATAGTAGTAAAAGACAAAAATGATATGGGAAAATTCACTAATTTGTGTCGACCTAAGAAAACTGAATGATGCTTTCTTACATGACCCTTTTTTTACTCCATTTACAAATGAAATACTAGAGAGTGTCGGAGGTCAAGAAATGTGCTCATTTACTAATGAGTTTTTTGGTTACCTTCATACCAGAGTCGCAAATGAAGACCGACACAAGAATACCTTTGCAATGGAGTGGCGATGTTTCCAATATATTATAATTCCCTTTGGACGTAAGAATGCTCCTATGAGTTTTCCAAAATTGTAGTTGTTTATTTTAAATATTTCATTCAGAAATTTATTGAAGTATACTTCGATGATTGGACGGTCTTTGGGATCATAAAAGACCATATTGCGAGCTTTAGAATGATGCTAGAACGTTGTCTCCATTATCAAATTTATTTAAACTTGAAGAAATATATCTTTTGCACCCCATTTTGAGTCCTATTGGGCCATGTGGTCTGTCATGATGGAATTTTGGTCGACCCGGCTAAAATTTCCATCATTCTCGACCTACCACCACCTAAACATGTGATATTAAAGACAATTTTTTAAGGGATATTTAGAGGTGATTGCTCCAATGGAAAAATTGTTGAAAAAATATGTCAAGTTCCATTGGACAGAGTGTTTCCAAGAGATTCAGGACACATTGAAGAATAATATGCCTACAACTCCCGTAATTGTATTCCCATATTGGGAAAAGGAATTTCATGTTCATGTAGATGCATCATCTGTCGCGTTTTGCATGTGCTAATGTAACCGGGAGAAAGGTCAATCAAACATCGTATTTCATTTGCTAGTAGGAAGTTGTCAACTGTAGAAAATAATTATACCATGACATAAATAGAAGGGTTAGAAATGGTATACGCTCTGTAGGAGTTCAAACACTACTTATTGGAAGGACATTTCAATATCTACACAAACCATTTTTCATTGAAATACCTTATCAATAAGCAAGTGTTAGGGGGGGGGGGATATTTGCTGGTGGCTTCTCCTCTTTCAATAATTTGATTTTGAAGTAATTGTTAAACCCGGTCGATTAAACTTGGGACCAGACCATCTGTCAAGGATTGAAATTGGTGAAGAACCTAGTAATCTGGAGGATAGTCTCCCTGATGCATAATTGTGTACGGGAACCTTGTTCGATGATCAGTACAAAGATATCATACAACTTTTGAGTACAGGTTATGCCTCAATTGGATTTACCACTGCGCAGAAGAAGAAGTTGGATGTGCGAGCTGTGAATCTCCAATTGATCACTGGACAATTGTATAAGATGGGTCATGATGAGATTCTTCGTCGCTATGTGTTGAAACATGAGTGACTGATGATATTAAAATCACATGTTGGTGTCACAAGAGGAAATTACGCTAGAAAATATACACTGCGCAATATTTTACAAGAAGGATTGTGGTGACCCACCATGCATGTAGATGCATGATATTATTGTCACAACTGTGATATCTTCCAAATAACTGGAAAGTCATTGCGAATGGAAAAATTGTCATTGGTACCTTAGGTAACATTGTAGGCATTTGATAAATGGGTCGTTGACTTTGTGGGTCCTATCAATCTGATAGGAAAGCACACAGGTGCACGTTATATTATTACTGCGTCTGATTACCTAGGTAGATGGGATGCAACAATGTCGGTAAAGGATTGTACAGTTGCAATTACTGGAAAGATTTTTTTGAAAATTTCGTGACAAGGTTCGGTTGCCCAAATATTATAATAAGTGATCAAGGTACACACTTTGTCAACCAATTGATTGAAGAAATGATAAAATAATTCCAGATTCAACATAGAAAATCAATGCCATACCACCCTCAAGCAAATGGTGTTGTCGAGGCCTTAAAACAATTGCTGGAAAAATGCAATGATAAATATTTTTAATGTTCAAAGAGATGACTGGGATCATAAAATTTCTGCAGTATTATGGGCATATGACACAATTTGTAAGATATTGACAGTCCATAATCCATTTCGCTTGGTGTATGGGCAGGAAGCTATGATGCCGATGGAGTACATTGTACTGAGTCTAAGAATGGTTACGATCACATAAATGAAATATGTTGATACTTTTTAGGAGATATTGTTACAACGTGTGCAGTTGGTAGAAGAAATTTTTGTCATAGGGTATCACCAAAATGTTGAGAAATAAAGACAGAAGGTATGGCATGATCAACACATTAAGAAAAAATAGTTTCAGGTCGTAGGACTTGTTATTATGTATGATAGAAAATTATTCAAAAATCTAGGCAAGTTAAAACACATTGGTTAGTACCGCATATTGTCGAGGAGATCACTGACGGAGGAGATTTTAAATTGAAAAAGCTAGATGTAACATAAGTTGGAGGACTAATAAACAGAAGTTGACTAAATCCATATCACGATAGCAACGACTTGGTCGCATAATATATA
>LPNX010663001.1:126906-164957 GCA_001517045.1 Pseudotsuga menziesii | reverse complement strand
ATTGTCTGTGACCCTAACCACTTATGACCATATTTTTTTTTTTAAAAACTACAGCTGCCGTCGCTATATCGACGGCTTGCCGTGGAACTTTGCGACGTCTTGCTGTCGCTATATCGACGGCTTTCCGTGGAACATTGCGACGTCTTGCCGTCAATATAGCGACGTCTTGCCGTCGATATAGAGACGCCTTTCCGTCGATATAGCGACGTCATACCGTCGCAGGTATTGGGGTTGGGCGTTTTTCATTCTAGGGAGGGCCGTCGCAATTGCGACGTATTTCCCTCGCTCTTGCCACGCAATTAACGAGTTGTCGCTATTGCGACGAAATGACTGCCACGGGAAAAAGAACACTTAGACGTGGCAATATCCACGCTTTTCCGTGGATATTGCCACGTTTTTTCCGTGGCAAAATTGAACACTTGTACTAGTGCTATAGGATAACATAGAGAAACACTACTAGCCATACCCCCTATGAGTTAGTGTAAGAAAAACAATCCTTTTACCTATTGAATTTCAAGTTAATACCTTTCGTATGGCATCACAATTAGGCATGGATTTGGATGAAGCACAGAAACAATGAGTGTTACAGATTAATGAGTTAGATGAGATTAGAGAAGATGCACTCCAAATAACTATGCTAATACAGAATAAACGAAAGAGATGACATGATAATTTCATTAAGAAAAAGAAATTTAATACTGGAGATTGGGCACTACTATTCGACTCATGATTTAAAAATTTTAAAGGAAAGTTAACTACCCATTGGATGGGCCCATATGAAGTAGTTACAACTTTTGACAATGGGTCAGTAGAAATTAAGACAATTGATGGTTCACAAGTTTCCTTTGTAGTAAATGGACACAGACTTAGAATTTATCACCAACCAACATCTAAACACGATTTCATATAGAATGTTTTGCAGCATACAAAAATGGAATTGGTTGAAGGGGAAGTTATTCCTCCTCCTCCTGATCCTTAAAAAGTATTTTGGGTTATCATCACTTGTATATATGCCAATATGTGTTTGTTTATTTGAATAAATAAGAGTCATTTCTGTCAAATTTCTTACAAGGGACTCTTTTTCTTTCTATAATGTTTTATATGTTTTCATGAATAAATTGAATCATCTAACAAGTGGTTTTGCAGTTTGATTACAAGAAAATTATCTCTATAAGCAACTCATGGAGTATTATTTGGAAAAGTGAAGTATGCTAAAAAACTTATAAGGTATCTTAACCTTTCTTGGGGTACTTTTGAAATTTGCAGCTTATAGTGAAAATTAAAAAAGACAATTCTTTGTATATCATTCTCAACCATCTCTTCTATGATTCATATGGTTTTTGGTATTTTAATTTAGACATGTATATTTCTGATTTGTTCTTTTGAAGAGTTTCTTGAGGGACCTATTTTCATTATCATATTTTCCACAATCTCATCTTACACCTATGGATTACTAGTTCATCCTATACTTGTTATCAAAACGTGTCTCTCAAGTATTTTGGTGATAACTCGAGAGTAAGTGGAGTTTTTTCCTGCGGGGAACGTTACTTATCTTTTATGAAGAAGAAGAACTGTAAGGACAAAGAACAACTTTAAGTTATTCTCTTTTGACATGATCTATGGTTAAGGCCATTATGAAAAGTTACTTATGTGTTTACTTTACAAAATTTAGTTATGTGTTTAGCAGGAGTTAACATGCTCTAATACCAGTCGAATTCCATATATTTAATATCATTATACAAGGAAAACCCACTGGGGTACTGAACATGCCTACTGGAAGTGGGTCAATTCTAAGTAATAACTTAAAACAAGGAAGTTTGATAAATGCAAGTAATCCTGATGGGGTACTAAACAGGCTCATTGGATACGGGACTATGCTTGCATGGTACCAAGGTAAACTGGTCGGGGTACTGAACATGCTTGCTGACAGTGGGGAAATATTGGGTAAAAGAGATATGGTTAATACACCACTATGCACATGGTTCGTAGAACAATGATAATATAAAGAAAAATTTCCAGAATTTATGAATAAACATGTCAAGACCAATTGTTTATAATGTCATATGAGAATGGATGTAAGTTGGCATGTGCCCGACCATCTAATTCAACAAATACCTAGGATGTCATTATCTTAGAAATGGGACCCATAGCTATAAATCTCACACACTCTGGGGTAAACTCAAAATATTTTGTGATGACAAGATATCTTTAAAATGAGGCATGGATGACTGGATTTTCCTATGGAATTATTTCAGTTATATTATCATCATTCAAGTGGTCTTTCTAAGAACTGTTATATTTTTTTATGAATATACATATCTGAATCATTTCCATGTACTAGTTAGTTTTTCTTTTTCTTACAAAATAATAACAGCATGATAGAAATCTTTATTTAATTATCTGGAGCAATCAATTTTTCTTTCTTGTATGGCTTGAGGACACGCCATGTCTTTGGTTTGGGGGAGGATTAGGAAAGATTAGATTGTTTTTAATTTCATTATTTATGACATATCTATTTATCTCTGACAAATGATAAGTGTTTTCAGGATAATGTAAGGAGTGGAACGTGGTTATAGCATGAAGCATATTTTCACAAAAAAATCAATATGGAGGACTATATGAAGGATGGAATGATGGTCCAAATGAAATACCAAATGACAACTTGAATAAAACATTGTGATATTATAGCATTTTTTATTAAAATTTTCCAACCAATATAAATAGATATATTCATATTTTGGTAAATAGTTTTTACCTCCATGTGGACGCGATTTGACCTTAGAACTTTTTTAGTCATCATTTCACTGTTAGCAACCCTATCCTCTTACCCAATCATGCATGTAAACTATCAAATGACCGATACTCTTGTTAATAAAGGTTATTATAATTGTAAATGTGATTTATTCCTTCATGTCATATGTTCAACCTATCCAAAGTTTTGCTTTGGACATGCTTGAACTAATTACAAACCTTATGAACTCACTCATTAATGCATATTCCCATTGATGGCACATGTCTCAAGGTTTGCTATGATAGTGTGATCTCTTAAAGTAGGATGAACTTCTTGATATTCCATCGTTTTCATTACCATCATTTCTATAGAGCTGTTTCAACCACTTTTTTCTTATACCCTCTACAAAAATATTGTATCCTAATTGTTGAACAATGTTGAATTGTTTCAAACCTAAGAGCTATCAAGTTAAGACTATCGAAGAACTCAACATAGTAATTAAATATTCATACAACAATTGACATGAAATAAATTCTATTTTAAAAAGTACAAGCCAAAATACTGAAGATTAAATCACCTCCTTCATCTGCCAAGTCGAAGGCAGTTGCTAGCGCAGCTCCACCTTCTTCCTAAGTTATCTTTCTTTTTTCTCAATGGGCCCTAGTATTTCTCTGGTTTGGGGGAATGTTGATCCCAGTTTTTTCATCATTTTAGGAAGTTAAATTACACGTTTAAACATATGTTTTGTCATATTTTTACATATTTGCTGTCATGCAGCTCACTATTCAGCCCCAGGTACGAATGAATTTAAGATTTATGTAAAATCTGTTTATTATTATCATTTCATGATTTTATAGATTAAAATTGATATTATTTCGAGCATGTTTGATATATTAATTTATGTATGCATTTGTTTGCAAGTTATAGTCTTTGGACGATCTAACAATAGACACATATTTTGCTAGATATGTGTATAGCATATCCATCTTACCATCCAACTCGCTAATTAGACTACGCAATATTCGTTGGCAGGTTTCCAGGCATTAAAATGTTAGCATGGGTTGTAACTAATACATGTCCATGTGTATGGATGATATCATGGCTCTCATTCTAGAAGACTCACCAGCATCCTCCTTCGCTTGACACCACACCACTAGTCCACGCTAAGAAGGACCCTCACGCCACATCATGCACCATGAAGAACTAATGCGCGATGGAAAACAAAGAACGATGCGTGTTGGTGTTCAATCAGTGGATAGCAGTAATGGCTGACTAAATTTAGAGAGAATTCAACCACTAAAGGGTCGAATTTCTCACCTCTATAAACATTATGTATATAAACGCCTCCACGCGAAGAGCTACAGGGTTGATCAATTCATTAGTTAGACAAGCATTTTTTAAGAGAAGAACTATGCAACTATGTTCCTTATTTTTTAATAGAAGCTCAATTTTCTGTTGTTCATGATTCTATTCATATAAGAATTGGCCAGGAATCACCCCTAATTTCTAAGACGGACCCTCATCAACCAACGGTTTCTTTTCTTTTCTAGTTAGCATAGTTTGATTTCTAGTTTGTGTTGGTTGTGGAGCCTAATATTCCAGATCAAGAGATATCATTCAGTCATGTTTGTAACCCAGGTGTACTGTAAACTCATTCCCCCTTCCTTGGGGTTTGGGGCAGCACCCCAAAAAAATGGGTTCGGGGGCAGTGCCCTCGAGAAATGGGGGTTCAAGGGCGGATCCCCCGGAAATTTTTTTTGGGATGTGTGTTGGCCAACAATTTTGCGGATCCATGGTATTGGGTTAACTGTAGTATTTTCCCATGGTATTTCCCCTATAAAAGAAAGCATTGTAACACAACTATGTATGGTATTTTATTGTATTGGAAGAGAGACTGTGAGAGCTTGAAGAGGAAGTGCAGTGGTTTTGCTGCAGGGTGTATCCCTTCATCTTTCTGGACTGTAATAAAAGGACTGGAAATTTCTTTGTGGAAATAGCCCATCGTTTGGGTGAACCCCGTTATATATATGTCTCTCTGTAATGTTTTAATGTGTTTTACATATTGTTTATGATTTAAATGTATATCTATTATTCCTCTACGGTCTTGTTTTCTAACAATTGGTATCAGAGCCAAAAGGTCTATTTGGTTGGTAAAATCGTAGGAAAGAAGGGTTCCTGGTTCGAGTGGGAGAAATGGAGGAAGAAGGAAAGTTTAGGGTCAAGAAATTTAGCAGCAAAAACTATTAGTTAGGGAATATGCAAATGGAGGACTATTTGTACCAAAAGGATCTGTACCTGCCGTTGGGCAAAAAAGCAAAACAGTCGACGGCTATGAAGGATGAAGAATGGGAGGTTCTTGACAGAAAGGCACTGGGAAAAATATCGCTATGCTTGGCTTCGTCGGTGGCCTTCAATATTTCGAAAGAAAAAACAATAGAGGGTGTGATGAGAACATTGAGTAAGATCTACAAAAAACCCTTGGCTTCTAACAAGGTATTTTTAAAGAAGCGTTTATTTAATATGAAGATGTCAAAAGGTGGATCTGTTGCTGACCATTTAAATGAGTTTAATACACTTACCAGTCAATTAAGTTCTGTAAAAGTGAACTTTGATGATGAGTTGAGGGCTCTTCTAATATTGTGCTCAATTCCAGAAAGCTCGAATAGCTTGGTCATTGCTATAAGTAACTCTTTCCATAGTTCAAACACTCTTAAGTTTGATGATGTTGTTGGTGTTATTCTTAGCAAGGAAATGTGAAGAAAAAGCACAGGTGAGACATCAAGTAATGCGTTGACCATGGAGAGTAGAGGGAGACAAAACGAGCGAGGAAGGAGCCCAGGAAATCATGGCAAGTCTAAAAAGGGAAGATCCAAGTCCAGATTCAAAAAAATAGAGTGTTGGAACTATGGTAAGAAAGGACACCTGAAAAAAGACTGCAGAGCACCAAATAATAAAGGTGAGAGGCAGCAAGAGACTACCTAGGAAGATAATGTAGCAGGTGATGTGTTACAATATTCTTTGATTCTTGCATTGTATAATACTAGTGATTACTGGGTAGTAGATTCAGGGGCTTCATGTCATGCTACACCCCATAGGAAATTCTTTCATGATTTTGGGCATGTGTTATTGGGGGATGATGAACCATGTAAAATTGTTGGAAAGGGTAAGGTACAGATTAAGTTAAATAATGGAAATGACTGGTTGCTAAAGGATGTAAGGTACATTCCTTCTATGAAAAGAAATCTAATCTCAACATGGAGGTTGGGAGATAGCGACTGTTTGTCTACGCTTGGGGAATCGTGGTGGAATATCACTAAAGGATCACTAGTAATAGCAAAAGGAGATAGGGTAGGTATGTTATATTTATGTCCTCATAATACTGATTATTCTATCTCTGTAGATTCCACAGTAACGGGTGCAGCGTTGTGGAATCATAGGCTTGGCCACATGAGTGAGAAGGGGATGCAGATTCTCCACTCAAGGAAACTGCTTCCAAATCTGAAGCAGGTAAGTTTGGAATTCTGTGAGAACTGTGTTTATGGAAAACAGAAGAGAGTTAGATTTCTTAGGGTTGGGAAACAAAAGAAGAGTGAAAAGTAGAGCTTGTCCATATAGATGTATAGGGACTAGCTCAGGTACAATCTCTTGGTGGCTATCATTATTATGTTACTTTTATTGATCATGCAACTAGAAAAACTTGGGTTTATTGCATTAGACAAAAATCTGATGTGTTTGATACTTTTAAGAAGTGGAAATCTTTGGCTGAGAATGATACAGGAAAAATGTTGAAATGTCTCAGATCTGATAATGGAGGCAAGTACTTTAGCAAGGACTTTGAGAGTTACTGTTCACATAATGGGATTCATAGAGAGAAGACAATCCTTGGAACACCACAAGAAAATGGTGTGTCATAAAGGATTAACAGAATGATCATGGAGCATGCAAGGTGTATGAGATTGCATAGGGTTTCCCTTACAGTTTTGGGCTAATGCTCATGTAAACACTGCTATTTATTTAATAAATAGAGGGCCTTCAAGCGCTTTGGATGGTGACATTCTAGAGGAGGCATGGACAGGTAAACAGGTAAAATACTCATTTATGAGAAATTTTGGTTGTGAAGCATTTGTCCATATTGATAAAGATGATAGAACAAAGCTTGAGGCTAAATCCAAGAAATGTACCTTTATTGGATACGGGGTTGATGATTTTGGTTATCGCTTATGGGATCTTAAAAATAAAAAAAATCATTAGGAGTAGAGATGTAGTATTCAATGAAAAGGTCATGTACAAAGATCTGTTACAGGGAAAAAAATAAGAAAAGGAAAACACAGAGTACACAATGCTTGATGAAATCAAAGAAAATGAAGTTCCAAAGGCACCGAAAAATCAAGAGCAGCAGGAGGTACCTGAAACTCCTCCAAATGTAAGAAAATCTACTAGGTTAAGTAGACCCCTTGAATGATTCTCTCCTTCACTATATTATTTATTGATGACTAATTTTGGTGAACCAAAATGTTTTGAAGAAGCAATGCAGGTAGAAACTAAAAAGAAGTGGGAGCAAGGCATGGATGAGGAGATGGACTCATTGGTAAGAAACCAGACTTGGTATCTGGTTAAGTTGCCTATAGAAAAAAGGGCATTGCAAAATAAATGGGCTTACAAGTTGAAGGAAGAATATGGAGGAAAGAAGTGGTACAAGGCTAGACTTGTTGTAAAGGGGTTTGCACAAAAGAAAGGTATAGGCTTTGATGAAATATTTTCTCCTATTGTTAAAATGACTTCAATTAGAACTATTTTAAGTCTAGTGGTGGTGGAATATTTGCATCTTGAATAGTTAGTTGTAAAAACAACCTTTCTCCATGGGGATTTGGAGGAAGAGATTTATATGCAGTAGCCACAAGGGTATGAGGTCAAAGGGAAGGAGATTTTGGTTTGCAGGTTGAAAAAGAGCTTGTATGGCCTGAAACAAGCTCCAAGGCAGTGGTATTTAAAATTTGATAAGTTTATGACAGAATAAGGTTATGATAGATGTCATTCTAACCACTGTGTTTATTTCAAGAGGCTAGATAACAGAATATATATTATCTTGTTATTGTATGTGGATGACATGCTTGTTGCAGGCTCTAACATGCAGGATATAAATGTGCTCAAAAGAAAACTAGCTAAATCATTTGCGATGAAGGATTTGGGTGCTACAAAGCAAATTATTGGTATGAGAATAACAAGAGACAGGAAAAATCACAAATTGACATTGTCTCAAGGTGAGTACATTGAAAAAGGTGTTGTAGAGGTTTAGAATGCAGAATGAAAAACCAATCAGTACACCTTTGGCTAGCCATTTCAAACTAAGCAAGGATATGTGTCCAGAGACACAGGAAGAGATAGATTACATGTCCAAGATTCCCTATTCTTCGGCTGTTGGAATCTTGATGTATGCCATGGTGTGCACAAGACTAGATATTGCACATGCAGTGGGAGTTGTGAGCAGTTATATGAATAATCTAGGTAAAGAGCATTGGAAAGAAGTACAATGGATTCTCAGGTATTTGAGAAGTACCACTTCACATGCATTATGTTTTGGAGGTTCAGACACTATTCTATAGGGATATGTTGATGCAGATATGGCTGGTGATAAAGACAGCAGGAGGAGCACCACAGGGTATGTGTTTACTGTGGGTGGAACAACAGTAAATTGGATTTCAAAGCTGAAACAGGTTGTTGCACTTTCAACAATGGAAGCAGAGTATGTTGCTGCTATAGAGGCTAGTAAGGAGATGTTTTGGTTGCAGAGGTTCATGGAAGAATTGGGTAAAAACCAGGATAATAGTAGGTTGTACAACAACAACCAGAGTGCCATTCATCTTGCAAAGAACTCATCCTTTCATTCGAGGACTAAACATATACAACTCAAGTACCACTTCATCAGATCTGTTCTAGATGAAGAAATGTTAAAACTAGGAAAGATACATACTAGCCAGAATCCTGTAAACATGTTGACAAAGGGAGTAACCAAAGAGAAACTAATTTCCTGCTCAGTTTCTGTTGGCCTTCAAGCATGAAGGTGAAAATAAGAAATTTTCCAAGTCCAAGGTCCAGAGAATAGTCCAGAAATTGCAGTAGCAGTGGAGTTGTTGTGATCAGTCTCCAAGTGGGAGATTGTTGGTTGTGGAGCTTAATATTCCATATATAGAGATATTATTCAGTCATGTTTATAACCCAGGTGTACTGTACACCAATTCCCCCTGCCTTGGGGTTCGGGGAAGCACCCTGAAAAAGGGGGTTTGGGGAAAACGCCCCCAAGTTACGGGGGTTCAGGGGCAGCACCCCCGAGAAATGGTGGTTTAGGGGCGGAGCCCCTGAGAAATTTTTTTGGGATGTGTGTTGGCCAACAGTTTTGTGGATCCATGGTATTGGGTTAACCATAGTATTTTCCCATGGTATTTCCCATATAAAAGAAAGCATTGTAACACGACTATGTATGGTATTGTATTGTATTGGAAGAGAGACTGTGAGAGCCTGAAGAGGAAGTGCAACGATTTTGCTGCAGGGTGTATCCCTTAATCTTTTTGGACTGTAATAAAAGGACTGGAAATTTCTTTGTGGACGTAGCCCATTGTTTAGGTGAACCACTTTATATCTGTGTCTCTCTGTAATGTTTTAATGTGTTTTGCATCTTGTTTATGATTTAGCTGTATATCTGTTATTGCTCTGCGGTCCTATTTTCTAATAGTTTGTTTTCATTCAAATTACTATAAACATTTATTTCATTGTTTTCTGTAATGCATTAATATAGTTTTATTTCTGAAGTTAAATAGCTAGTTGTGTGCATAGTTTGCTTTCAATTTACTTTCCAATCATTTCATTTCCAGTTTTACTGTTCAGTTTTAAATTGACAAGTATATAGAATAGATTTCTTTAATCAAGTTATAATAGATTCAATTATGTTCATTTCCTTTCTGTTATAAGTTCATTCAAGTTAAATTCTAGTTTGTTTCTTAGTATAATATGCAATGATTTTTTTTTATGAATTAGTTTAAGATTATTTCGCTGTCAAATTTGATCATTAAGTAGGTTTATTTACTGGCTCTATGCATTGTATTTGCATGTGTACAAATTCAGCTGAAGATTAGATTATTTAGGTTATTTTCTATTATTCTAGTTGTGCAGGCTATCATTTGGACATCTTGTTTAAACTGTCATTCAGACACCCCTTTCAGACCTGCAGTTCAGTCTATCATCCAATCCGTCGTTTCATTTTTAGTGTTTTTTATGTGTTTTGAACCTTTTTAAATATTTGTTTCTTTAGTTTTTAAAGTATGCTTTGATTGTAATAGTTAGATGATAGTCCTATTTAACATTAAGACTACAAGTTATATTGTTTTAGATTATTTATTAAAGTTAGATCCTTTCACCTTGAACATGTTTTGATTTATGTTATGTTTTGTTTCTTTTGTTTGGTTCTGATTTCTTTGACTGATACTGTTGTACTGTTTTGTAATCATGTCTTTGGATTAATTTATCTATTTGCATGTAAAACTTAGTATTAGACGTGTTATCCTTAGGAAAGTATACTAGTATCTTGTAGATTGTCCATGACAGTAGGATCTCTTCCTTTCTTACTGTGTGATTACCGAAAGAGACTTGTAGAATATAATTCAAATTTATTCTTATTAAGGTTTCTACTTACTTCTCTTATTAATTTATTCTTATCAAGTTTTCTACTTGTTTCTCTTATTAATTTTTCTTTATTAAGTTTTCTACTTTCCTCTCTTATTAAGTTTTCTACTCACTTATAAGTAAGGTCTTCCTTGCATCCTAGTCTTTCCCTTGAGAAGTTAGTTGTTGATAGTATCCTTTTTTAGTATGCAGTTATTTACTTATAAAATAAATTATCAATCTAATTGTTGTTTCTATGTTTCCAATATAAACTTTCTTTGCATAGTTAGTTCTTGAAATGATTCAATAAACCTTACTAGAAAGAGTAGTTTTTTCTTGTATAGAA
The DNA here is from genome assembly GCA_001517045.1 of Pseudotsuga menziesii. Classification (NCBI taxonomy): domain Eukaryota; kingdom Viridiplantae; phylum Streptophyta; class Pinopsida; order Pinales; family Pinaceae; genus Pseudotsuga; species Pseudotsuga menziesii. The sequence continues at coordinate 154,224 of LPNX010663001.1, read as the reverse complement.
GTAGTATTATATATATATCTTTATTATTTAGTAAATTGTTATAGAGTAGAGTAGTGTATTCTTTATACTCTAATTTAGTATTATGTTCTGGTTAAATTACCGTAATACTTGAATTCTTAGAATTTTGACTCAGTTTTTCATTTTGAAATATCTTTCTATCTTTTGTTTGTTAAAATATTTCCACGACAACATAGGAATCCCTCTACCTTCGCATATATTTTGTGTCAACTCTAAGCATACCAACCCTGGTTGATAATTAAATATTAGGTGAATTAATCAAGATGATATAACACCCAGCAATTGGTGGGCATTTAAAAATAGACTTCTATAACTGCTTTTAACACTTAGGCACATTTCATTTATTTTTAACAGGAAAATATTTTTTTCTTCAACTTGGAAAATCCATATCTCGCACATGTGTTCACCAGATTAGGATCTGATACTATGGATAGATGGATAGATCATTATAGAAGAGATTCATACTTTTTAATAGATTTATTGGCACACATAGAGCGTCTGGTGGACATTTCAAAATGGCTTTTCAAACAATTTTTTTTTCAATTTGGAAAATTTATATTTCACACAGGTGATATTTATTATAGATACTGAACCCAGGGATAGATAGATAAGTTACCAGATAACAAAAATACACCTTTGGATGAAATTATCTACACAACCACATCCTATGGAGTGCATTTCCAAACCACCTCTTCAATTCCTATTTTTAACACTTGGACACATTTTCATAGTTCATCTTTGGTGGCCATTATGATTTTTCTCATTTTGACAGATGTATTCCTTGCACATGTGATCACCAAAAATAAAAATAAAACCATGGATAGGTACACAGGTATCCAAGGAACATACCCATGTCATCTGCTAATTTTTTGGGCACAGGATCAACATGTGGCAGGCATTTCTAAATGACCTTTTATTACTGGTTTTAACATTTGGACAACTATGCCATTTTCAAGGTGAATTTTTTATTTCACAAAAACCCTGAACCAATGTCACTAGATGATGTAGAATATCTCACTAAGCACAACACAACTCATTTCATTTTCAGAATATTTTTCCTCTGACCTAGGCATGCATTTTAGTGAACTTGGTGCAAAAACCGGCCCAAACCACTATCTTGGCAGATCCATAACTTTCTGCACAAACATTCTTAAGAAACAATGAGACCATGGTTAGATAGCCAGGTAGAAAAGCTATAGCCTTACAGGATGGGGCGTGCATGTTTTTTTTTTAACAGAAACTATAAAAGGTTTTAATAAAACAAGATGTGCACAGCCATTCAGTACAGATAAGATAGCATAGCAAAGTGTTCATGCAGATCAAAATTGCTGCACAAAAAGCTTATCCAAGGGGTTTTCCAAAAAACTATACACAGAGTATTTTCAAAACAACTAGTGCCTCGGGTAGTGTATACCCTTATAAATTGATTACATAGCAAAAGACAGTAAAACATTTAACCATAATTAAAAGAGAATTGATTAAGGATTGCCTCTGAATTTCCTGAGCTGAACTACAGACTCTTCCTCCATTGGATGCTCAGCTGATGCAATGGTTTCATTCACCTTACTTCCCTGGTTCATGTTAATCAGACGCTGGAGATCTTGTTGGATCATGTCAACTTTGCCCATTATCTCCCTGTCTCATTGTCATCAATCCTTGCATCATGATTGTTGATTTGCAGAGAGGTGTAGCTCACCATTTCCCTCATGCTCTTAACCTCCTGCGCAATTTATTTGTTTTCCATTATGCCAATCGCTATCATCTCATAAAGACATCTGAGATTCTTTTTTATATCCATTATGCCTGCATTATCACTTTCCTGATACATTCTTCCTATTCCTGGAAAGATATCTATACGAGCAAAATTACAGTGCAAGGCTCGAACATAGCCTTCTAGAACACAAGCCTGGTTCTCAGCCGAGAGGCCACTTAGAATGTAACTAAGCACTTTGAGCTCCTGGTGCAGGGAGAAACCTTCCTTACTTTGCCTCTCTTTGAAGACCAAGGTTCCCACATCACCTTCCTTCCACCCTGTACAATGGAAACCCAAGACCGTGCTTCTCTCCAAATTGACAGAATGCGCTTCAGGTGTAAGAATAGAGCCAGAGCTAGGGTTTGAATACCACAACGAGGAACCGAAGAGGGAGCTACAGGAGCAAGTGGAGAAGTCTGCGAGGGAAATCCTTTCCTTCACAAAGGATCGGGTGAGAGAGAGATCTTCCCACAGGATATCCTGTAGCCACCCTTCTCCAACACCTGCAATTACATTCAGAAGAACTCGCTCCGGAGAGACCTCATGATAAACAGAGCTGAGAGAGGGAGTAAAATGAGCTTGCATGCTGCTGCAGGGAGAATACATATCGCGATGGTCAAAAAGACTTGGAGTGTGCAAGGAAGAGGGGCATTTAACCCATGACCGGTAAGCCATTAAGCCTACAATATCCGAGAGAGGAAGTGGGCAGAGGATAGACCACGTGGAGGGGGAAAAAGAGAAGGCAGGACAATGAAGTAAATAAGAGGAACCATCAGGAAGCAGCGTGGAATGGAGGCCAGCTAGTGGGAGGTGACGCAAGGCAGTGGGAGAAGGGTTGTGAGGAGAGATAAGGGTAAGGGGAAAAGGTTGGAAGAGGGGTTGAAGAGTGAGGGGAAAGGAGGGATAAGGGGGAGGGGAGAAGGAAGGGGGAGGGGTGGAGAAATAAGGTGGTAGAGGAGGGGAGCCTTTAGAACTTCTTTTGAAGGGAGGGGAAGTTAGAAAAAGAATGAGATAAGCCTCACAAATTGTAAACGAAAAGGAAGCTTCCGACAAAACATTAAGGAATGAATTTGGAGATAGGAGTGTTTCCGTTCTGACTGTAATGACCTTGTGGAAGGGAGGCCCCCACGTTGACCAAAGCATCCGTTGCAGAGTCATTGTGACGAAGTATGTGGAATGTCTCATAGGATTTAGACATGAGAGGCTTGGCTTTGTCAAACAGGTGACGACAATTGACTGATCCAAAGGGGTATCCATTGATTAGTTTGAAGATGACATGTCGAGATTCTCCGAATATCATTACCTTATGGAGACTTTTAGTGTTTAAGAGATGTAGACCCTGTAGAAGTGCCAACCACTCAGCCTCATTATTTGTTCTAGTTCCTAGTCCCTAAGCGAAGGTTTGTTCTACATGTCCTCTGGGATCTAGGAGGATCACCCCTGCACCTGCCACCCCTAGGGTGTTAATTTTTATTTAGCTATGAATTATGGTGGCCATTTTACCAAGGCGATTTTGACTAATTTTCTAAAAAATACTTGGTTTGGCAAACCCCTATCTTTTTCTTCAGGCACTTTTTATAAGAAATGAAACCATGGTTAGATAGGTACTTCAAAAATATACGACATGGTAGGTCAAGGAAGGAATTTACTTTTACCTATGAATTTTGGTGGACATTTTCATAAGGAAACTGCTTTAGGGAAATTTTTCATCACTTAGTTAATCTTGGATTGATTGTCTGTGCAGTCATATTTTTTACACAGTCATATTTTATTTTTCTTTAAATTTGCAGCCATGTCTTTTGCACTTGTGAACACTAGAATAAAGATGTGAGACCAGATCTATATAGCCATGTTGGGGCAAAATACTAAACAAATTATAACATATATCCAACGATTTAATTGTCAACCTGGAAAGAGCGTAAACTTGTGAGGTACATACAAAATATATGCAGGGAATATTATAGATAATTTAATCTAATATTCTAAGTGACTGAAATAAAAAATATATGTAATTGAAATTGAATTGATCTTACAAAAGCAAGAAATGACATGGAAATAAACCTAATCTAGAAAAACATAAGATTGCAGAAAATAAACTAATATAAAGTAATCAACATTAGCTTCTGAGCTCACATAAAATCAACACAACTAATTCATAAACAAGACATAAAAGTATGAGGAAATCAAACTATCTATTCTAAAATATGAAATCTATTACAACAGGATTAAATCCATGACTATCTCAAAAGATGAACCAGTTCTTTACTACCAAACCACTAGAGAGGCCTCTAACCAAAATGAGGAGAGAGCCCTCCTATTTATACATGAATTCAAGATAACTGATCATAATTATAGATCGACTATTCTCTCAACTTATCCCTCAAAATTATCAACAAATCTACAACTCATCCCTTCAAATTCTCCATCAAATATTGGATGAGATATTCTCTCCACATTTCCATGATCTTCTCCTTGAAATTAACCCACATCTTGAGGATGAAATTCGAATTTGAGGCTAGGTGGTCACTTTTGAGCTTGTTAAAGTCTTAAAATACACCTGTAAGCATCACTAAACTCACCCAACTTTAAAGTATAATTAAAATATGTTATTTTCTCAATAATTAACCACAAATTCACTCAAAATACTCAAAAATAAATGAGTTGGAAAATAACAAGTTAACCCATACTTATTCATGAAAATGGTGGAAATTAATGGTTTTATGGAAGGATAAGATAGGAATAAGGTGATAAATGGTATGTGAAAGGTGAATAAAATGTGGTCATTTTGCGGCTCAACATTCCTCCCGACTTGACTGGTTGCATGTCCTCATGCAACTATGCATTGATTCTCTTTAAAACTTTTGGCTTTGTAGCTGGGATTCACATGATGATGGTATGTAACAGTAAATCATTCTAGTACTTGAAATCCATGAATGAAATCAATTTTCCTTATGGTTGGTTCTTGTGTGACAACAATAAGTATAACAAATGTTGGTTCTTGTGTTGACAACATTTGCTCGTTTTGTTTTTTTATATTTTTTTTCTTGTTGCAATACATAAGATTTATGCATTAGAAATGATGAACCATCAATGTATATTAGAAAGCCTTTTCTTCATATGATGAATCATGCCAATATATATAGCATAGTTTGGGAAATACATATTGGTTAAGGGTAAATGAGATGATGAATATGTAAAATGGTAATGAATATCCCCCCCCCCCCAAACTTAAAATGTATTAGGTTTATGAAAAGGAGAAAAGAATGTAGTGAGGGAATTTTCCAACTTCATTCAGTTTCTAGGATTTAAGGAATTACATTGTTAGAGATTAGAAAACAACATACCTCCACTTACCCAAAAAATTTGATGAACTATCCAATAGGAATGTGGCTCCTGCTGCTGAATCATAGAATGTGAAGTGAAGGATATGAACTACTGCTTGGTTGGATAAAGTAAAAGATGAGAGCTGAAAGTAGAACTATGGTACTCTCATAGGCTGAAGTATGCTGCTATAAAACTACTGATGGAGTCATGCAAAGTATATAGTCTTCACTTGCTACAAAACCCGATGGTACAATTCTTACCATGTGAATAAATGTGTTGATGTCAAACATGGAAAGAAGTCATTGGATTACTAACCATTGATGAATGTCATTAACCAATGCGAGGCAATCTCACCATTGATGTCAATGAGTGCCAAGGAACTTAAATACATCATGCAAAGTGTGAATAAATGAGCTGATGTCGAGCCACTTGCAAGATCTAACGATCAAGGGACATTGATGTATTCCTATGATTGTCATCAAGAGAGCTTTCCATTAAGGCATGCAAGCCTCAAGGTACTAAAAATGAAGCTTAGTCTCTATCTTAGATAAGGTATTGAGGTCAACAAGGAAAGACTTGTTGAAAGGTGGGCCTTAAGGAATCCCACATCAGTCAACAGGAGTTGTACATAATGAGTGGTAGGACTATATATGAAAGATCTCATGGTCAAACAGTTTTTATGGCAGGGATAACAAAACAATGTAGTCATGGAAAGGAAGTTTAATGGTTTTATTCAAAAAGAAAAAAGATGAATTGAAAATGAGGAAAAATGTGTGCGAATCAAGAAAGGTAGGCATGTGGGAAGTCATGATGTATAAGGCAGAAAAATTAGACTCTAACATGGATGATGAATAACCTTGGAAGGAAAAAGGGTAAGTAGTCATGACATGGCGTAACTGGTTTCTGAAAGGCTTCTTTTTGTGGCAGCAATTGTCATGACATACATAGTGGAAACTCAGCTTCTTCAAGCTTTCAATGGAACATTTTTTTCTGAAAATCTTCTGCGATTCTAGAAATCAATTCTGCATATCATTCATTCGTCTTTAAATCTACAAAAAGGTTAGCATTTTCCTGCAACGGACTTGTGAGAGCATTAAAAATACATGAAAACTTGTGCTTAATCAAAAGTTAAAAATAAATAAATAAAATGCTTTTATACCTTAAAGTAGCAACCCTTCTTGTCGAAACCTGTTTCTGAGTGACTTATGACAACAAGTTGGCGTAATAATCATAAAATTTTGAGAAGATTCCAAGTTTATTTAAAATTTAAAATTTAAAATTTTATGATTTTATTTATTACCTAATGTTTTTATTTATTTATATGTTTTAGTGTTAAATATTTATTTTTATTTTTTATTTTTTTAACTCTTTTATTACTATTTTAAAAGTGTTATATATATATATATATATATATTAAATTTGATTTTACAAAAACAATTTTTTATGTGTTTATTTTAATATTATGTCAATGTATTTTTCTAATGTTTTTAATTGTTTTGCAAAAACAAAAAGAAATTGGATTCATGAGTCTTTATATAATGATTGCGCAATAGGGAGAGAGGGTTGGCCCTTTCAGTGGTCGACCCCTCTAAAAGGAGACTATATTAATGATCTAGATTAGAGAAGAGTGTGCAGGTTTGGCAGTTTGAAACAAACACCTACCTCCCCCAAACGAAAGATGTGACAGGTCCCACTGTGCAAAAATAAANTATATATATATATATATATATAATGTTTTATTAGTTAATAATTTTTTTTAACTAATAATAATAAAAATAAAATAAAACAACACATAATTAAGCAATGAAATGGAACTCTACAAATCAAAGCTGTAATTTTGTAGTTTGTTGAATCTCCCATGTAATATAACTGATGTCTCATTTAAATGAATAGTAGTGTGCACTTTCATGGATTTCCATGAATAAGTAATATTGTGGTGAAAAAGCATCATATTTGTGACTATGAGAAATAATTACACTTTTTAACAAAAGAACAAGTTCTTCACAATGGGATATCATAAAGATATTACATGTCAATTATGCCATTAGCATCCAGATATTAATAGATTGTATCTTCATCCCAAGCTAATTTCGTTATTATTTTCACATTAGCTTTGTCGACGATGACCAAATTTCAATGTTTACAAAAGCTGTCGTTATAGAATTAAAAAACAATGATAATGGTAGAGAGCATCCAAAATATAATACCTTATAAATAACATTATAAATAATCATCTAATGTTTATGGAAGCTCAAATCCTAATCAATAGGAACCTACTAGCATAGTATTCTGGTGAAGAAGAAACTCTATCTATCCCACTCATGTATCTGAAAATACATAAAGGGAGTTAAACCGATTTTTTTTTGAAAAAATCCTTCCTACTTATGAATGGAAAAAATTTGTTCACAACCTTTGTAATAACTAAGAAGATAAACAAAACTTCCATAATTTTTGAATTCAACGATCTCTTGCACTATGAATTAAATAGGTGAAATAAAATAAGATATTTGAATCCCTTGTTGATAGCATCAACATATGAGAAGTAATTTTTTGGATCTTTGACTATTAAGTTATCTAATTGTTGAACTAACATAGTGAAGATAAGCATTTATGATACGGTGATTCAAAGGTTAATAAATGAGGAAGAAAGTGACATTCATAAGTGACATGTATCTTTGTTGTATGGGTACACCACCCATGAGGAATCTAGTACTAGATCTATTTAACATATGATATAGCCATCATATAACCCCAAAGTTAACAATGTGCTATACCTTCTTGTATGCACTGTGAAATCCATAACGTATCTCTATGTTGAGCTCTCTAGTGAATAAGCTATAGGTTGGTATAAGAAATACTATAGTAGCTTATTAGCTAGTTAGTATTCTGGTCTTCTTTATATTAGGAGAAGACCTGATGACTTAAACCTAACCTGCAGGCCTCTACGTAGCCATACCTACCTATACCTATTACTATATGATATTGCATATAAACTTATAATTCATACTACATATATGATATTGGCAGATTTTAACCTCCGATACGTATATATATGAGCTCACCATAGAGATGTTTACACTTGGATCTTCATAGCCATGGAGTATCTATTGACCAATAATGTTCATATATTATGTTTACATAGATACTTTGACCTATGATACAGGCATCTTTATGTTTTCTCTTGGACTTGCATAACTCGCATATCCACTAACAAATTCAAATACACAACCTTCTGCATCTTTGACATATCTAGGATATGCAAATGTGGCATGAACCTTCAGAAAAAGTCCATTTGAACTTATCCTATGAGCCCATTGTAATTAAATGAAAACTATTAATAATACTGTATGAGGAGGGAAAGAGCCTGCCATTTAATTCAATGCATCACCTTTATTTATACAGTACAATAGGAGGAAGAATTCTATGGCCTACAATACGACACATGGTGGAATCGTAGAGAAACCGTATGTGGTAGCGTAGCGTATATAATTATAAATTGATTAGATTTATGGCGGCTGTGATTGATCGAACAACGGTTATAATGGTTACATATCTAAACGAATACCTAAATTGTTAATTGTATAAATAGAAATTTTATTTTAGCAGCTACATCTAAAATTTGCATGCTCATAAGTGTCTGTTGAGCCATTTAAAAATCGTATTTTACCTGACTGTCTAAATGAACTGCATGGTATAGGGTGGGAAAATTTTATCTTAAAATATTTTGACAAAAACAAAACAAAGAAAAAGGATCAATTTCATGAGATATGGAAAATTTCAATGAGTCCAACACAGGCCTAGTCGCAACAGTAGTTTCACCAACGCCTTGCTCAGTTGCAGTACCAAGTAAATATATAATTGACTAATTAAAAAAAACCCAGTCTTACCTGTATGCAGTAGATCAATATCAAGAAGCATCACAACAAGTAAGAACGTCATAGGAAAATGAAAAGACAGAAGTAAGGGTGAGCTGTAGGGTAGCTCTTTGCTTTGCTGTTATATACATAATATGATGGATCCTAGGATTTCTCTTGGGGAAGAGAAATGCTTGATTTGCTCCATTACTTATTTTTTGTCAAAGTAATTCTATTCCCTCTATTTCTTTGTTGGGAAACACTATTGCTTCCAGCTTTATAAGCTTCAATATAATGTCTCACTATCATTTGGAAAACATGAATATATTCTTTGGTCGTATTAGAGTAACCTCTTTTTATAATTTACTTTTCGTTCGGTCATAGGATCAACCTATGTGAACTACTAGCTTATACATATAATTCCCAATGAAAGTTGCATTTCCAGAGAGTAGCAGCTACAAATGATTCAACCAATGAGCAGTTAGCACAAGGAAGGATAATAACTAGTCACTAAAGCAAGGCGAGGTCAGGTTAAAAGCTCAGAAAGGAAAAAGATTCGGTACATCTATCTAAGAAAAATAATGATAATTGCATCTTTCAAATCTACTTTAATCAATTAAGAGGGATAAAGAATATATTGAATCAATACCTATCCCAATCTTTCCCACTGTATATAGATGTTAGATCTACTACAACTAGTTCGAAGTCATTGATCTCCTCGCGATCTGACCAAAGGGCAAGATAAGCTATTCCATTATTTTGTAGAGCTTAGCATACCATGAATACATTATTTTGGACGGCCGCGTGGATTTGGAAGCATGAAGGAGAGAACCGTCCCATCCCATAATAGTTTCCAAAGAAATTATAGTCACCCGTAAAGCTGCTGTAAATAGAAGGAACCCGATTGTCCTCAACCCTGATCATCTAGTGACTAAACCCTAATTGGGGCCATAAAAGGAGGTTGGCGTGGCGGACATAACTTCTAAGGAGAATAAAAAAAATGAAAATGTTATGCGCAGGATTTCCATCAAAAGCAAGTTTAGAGAGAATTTAATCTGAAGCAGTTTTTGGTCGAAAGGAGAAGAGAGTGGCAAGGCGATTGCATAAATATTACCTATAACAAATATAATGGAATTCTGGAATTTGATAGGCAATTCCATGATATTCTGGTGCTACCAACTTCCATCATCCAACAAAATAAATGATGGGTGGGCGTGGCATAGCTGCATGTGTGGAATGCTCACTAGATGGAAGATGCGAAGGCATTTCCTATGTTTATAGCTTGTGTTGGTCAGGAAATTATGAAGACAATTTATTTAATGCCTGATGAAATTTGGAACCGCTCAGTAAAAGGTGGAATTTGGTCCCGTAACCTCTAGTAGATGATCAGTATAGCTGGTGTCCATTAATTTTGCTAGAGGTTGTTGCAATTATCTAGGGATAGGAATTCCCTCCGATATGCATAACGAATTGAAAGTAAATTTCTTACGTGAGAATAATCTGGAGAGAATCACGCCTGGAATGTGGCTATAACCACCAACAATAATCATAGCTAAATCTTGGAGAGGATCCATTGAACGATAGACATATTTTAGTCAAGCGACAAAAATATATATTGATGAGTGTGATGTGCGTGAATTACATCTTAGGAGACGATACTCAAGGGCTGGTTCAAAAATTGGTTTAAATGTGGTTTCCAGGCCACCCAAGGAGCCAAGTTTTGGAAGTACACAGGATTTTATTTTATTCCGGACCAAAGGATGAAAGTTAGTGATAAAGTTGTTGCTATTATGCATGAAGGGTTGTTTACGTTTGTGTTTGCAGGTTTCGCCTCATAGGCTATTTGTCAGTTTCCTATGGAGGGTTGAAAGGTTGTTTTAAGATTCTTTTTGCAGGTTTCAAGTTTCAGCATGGAGAAAAACAATTTGTCTTATATTTTAGGTTTTGTCTTATTTTTAAAGTTTTTATTTAATATATATATATATATATATATATATATATATATGTTTATTTGCTTTGCATTAATTTTTAAAAAGGTTTTATTTTATTATCATACATATATTAATGTTTAGAATCGCATGTTTTTTAATATATATATATATATATATATATATAGTTAATTTATTAAAATTAAAACTAACAATTTTAAAAAACATGATATATTTTTAATATTAATTTAAAATTTTTTATATAAATTTTGTTTTATTTTTCAAGTATTCCTAGATGCAAAATAAATTTTTATCCCTAACAAATTTAAAATTAAGTGTTGATCAAAAGGAAAAAAAAATTATTTATTTTTTTACATTTTAAATTTAAATTTAAATTTTAAAAAACTAAGATTAAAACAAACAAAAAACATTGTAAAACTAAAACTAAAACTATATGGAAAAACTAAAACTAGTATTATTCATTTGTTTATTATTATTTTATTTGTTTATTAATTCATTTATTTTATTTTCTAAACCCTAATTGCTAATAAAATGAGATCAAGATTTCAAAATTAAAAATAGTAATCAAGAGAAAATGGAAATTTTAGTAAACAAAACATAAAAGCAGATTAAAGCATCCTACATGCTAGTTTTGATTTAGAAATAAAAACTAAAATCTACCGACTTTACTTTAATTGGAATTTTCAATCATTTAAGTGTAGTGAAATTTCTAGTGGAACCATACATGTAAAAGCAGTAAAAGAATGTTTACATATGATTTTACAAAATGAAACCTAATGTATTCAAAGTTATGCAAAATTAAAGATTGTAAATGTAGATCAAAGTAAGAAAAAAACAACATTGATCTAACCTAACACTTACTTGGAACCATCACTCAACGCAGCTTTCATTTGCGTGATGATCACCTGAGATCCCTTCTTCACCCTCTTCAATCTCCAGTTCGAACAAGTGTTTTTCATCTAATATGCATGATTCTTCCAATGTCGATTCTTCGTTGTTTTCTTTAGGAAGAGGGGTTTCATCCTCGATTGTTGTCAAGATCTCCTCTTCTTGAGAAGAGGAGATCCTAGATTTTGCTAGGATCTGAGTGAGCTGCTCTAGGCTTATGCTCATCATTTTACTAAAATCGAGTCAAATACTAAAAGAAAAGAAAAATGAAAACGAGTACATGGCGAATGCAAAAAAAGAACATTACAAAATGGGTTAGTACCAAATGAGTGCAAAAAAAGAAAGAAAAGGTGCACAAAAATTTGTACAAAACAAAAAAATGAGCAAATACAGAGTTAAAAGAAAGTTAGTATGAAATAAAGGCTAGCCCAAAATATGAAAGCAATCCAAATTTTACACTACAAAACTGAAAATGAAAAAATGAAAACTTGCATAAAACAAAATCGCATTTGCAGAAAATGAAAATTCTTTGCAGAAAAATAAACACACTTGCGAAAACAAAGGAGCAATAAGGCTTTGGGGAACCTCACTATAGTGGATCCGTCTGGCTGTTACACCATGGAAATCCTAGAAATTCTGTAGTGAAGTCATCCTTGCATCTTACCATTTTCCTCTCCCCCTTGCTATGTAATGTAAAAGTAATCTATCTATCTATCTAAACACTGATCCCTTTTAGCACCCCCCCGACAACGGCGGCAAAATGTTGGGGAAAAATATTAAACAAATTATAGCATATATCCAACGATTTAATTATCAACCCAAAGAGAGTGTAAACTTGTGAGGTACAGAAAAAATATATGTAGGGCAGATTATAGATATTTTAATCTAATATTCTAAGTGACTGAAATAAAAAAAGATATGTAATTGAGATTAAATTAAGCTTGCAAAAGCAGGAAGTGACATGGAAATAAACCTAATCTAGAAAAGCATAAGATTGCAGAAAATAAACTGATATAAAGTAATCTACATTAGCTTGTGAGCTCACATAAAATCAACACAACTAATTCATAAACAAGACATCAAAATATGAGGAAATCAAACTATCTATTCTAAAATATGAATTCAATTACAACATGATCAAATCCATGACTATCTCAAAAGATGAACCAGTTCTTTACTACCAAACCACTAGAGAGGCCTCTAACCAAAATGAGGAGAGAGCCCTCCTATTTATACATGAATTCAAGATAACTAATCATAATTACAGATTCACTATTCTCTCAACTTATCCCTCAAAATCCTCAACAAATCTACAACTCATCCCTTCAAATTATCCAACAAATATTGGATGAGATATTCTCTCCACATTTCCATGATCTTCTCCTTGAAATTAGCCCACATCTTGAGGATGAAATTCGAATTTGAGGCTAGGTGGTCATTTTTTAGCTTGTTAAAGTCTTTAAATAGACCTGTAAGCATCTCAAAACTCACCCAACTTTAAAGTATAATGAAAATATGTTATTGTTCTCAATAATTAACCACAAATTCACTCAAAATACTCAAAAATAAATTAGTTGGAAAATAACAAGGCAACCCATACTTATTCATGAAAATGGTGGATATTAATGATTTTATGGAAGGATAAGATAGGAATAAGGTGATAAATGGTATGTGAAAGGTGAATAAAATGTGGTATTTTTGTGGCTCAACAATCCAGATCACCAAAGAGAATCCCCATGCTTTTGGATTAATTTGTTGGATCAAGTACAATAGTTGGTGGGAATTTGAATATAGCCTTCTATAACTATTTCTAGCTTAATGGTAGAGCTCCTGCTTTACAAGCAGGAGGTTGAAGGTTCGATTCCTTCATTCCCTAATGATATTTCAATATTGATGTTTTAAATAAAATATATTTTATTATGATTTATTATAACTACGAGGGGGGATCAAAACTTCCCTTGTATGTTACAACGAGGGGGGTTCAAAACCCCCCTGCAAGTTTATATGAGGTGGGTTCATAACCTCCCCCAAAGGTTTGTAAAGAGTTTTAGGGGGGCTTCGAACCGCCTCCATAGGTACCCATGAGGGGGGTTTAAAACCTCCCCCAAATTTTTGTAATAAAGACTTCTAAGGGGGGTTTTGAACCGCTCTTAAAAGTGACTTTTATGGGGGGGGTTTAGAACCACCCTCAAAAGTGCAAAAGTGAGTTTTTTTTTTTTTTTTTGGGGGGGGGGGGGGTTGGGGGGTCACTACTACATTTCGATCCAAAATCCGACGGCGCATGGATTTCTCTTTTTAAACTTACCAAAAATCACAAGGATACATTTTTTTTTTTGTAAATGTGGCCACAAGCGTCGGTGAAGCGACGGCTATTCTCATAACCGTCAGTTAAGCGACGGCGTGTTAGTAAGCGTCGCTTAAGCGACAGAGCCCTTAATTGGTCAACTATTTAACATGGAAATATGAATGAATATGGTGATAATGATGATGGAAATGATGAGGACGTTGATGATGATGTGATTATATGATATCACATAATTTGAAATATACCAATATTAAGACCAAATTTTATAAACTACAATAAAAATATCCTCTAGTTAAGATGTGAATGTGGATATATAGTTATATGGTTTCCAAACCTATTTGACCTATCCCACAATCAGAAGTACAGGGGGGTGGAATTCCCATAAAAATAATCCAAAAGGGTTTATTATTGAAACATATTATAGTATGTCATATTTAAAGACAAAGGTGTCAATAGTGATTTCATTAGGTTCAATAGTACCGTGTAGTACACGTTCGGGATAAACTCTATTGACACCTTTAGTGGTACCATTCTTGCTACCAAAGTTATCTTTTTACAACCAATAGTTATTTCATTAGGTTCAATAGTACCATGTAGTACACCTTCGGGATAAACTCTATTGACACCTTTAGTGGTACCATTCTTGCTACCAAAGTTATCTTTTTTACAACCATGAACATTGGTACAATTATTAGGCTAGTGGGTATCTATTGAAATCTTCTTTGTAATCCTTATGCCAAAGTTGACAACCAACTAGGGCCAACTAGGCCAAACACAATTCAAAAAAGCTAGATTTAATTGCGACACTTGATGGGAATCACGAGACATTTGACAAGGAATAGACTTCTACAGAATTCACATTTAATAGCCTGCCAAGAATGGGAAGCTCATGCAGTAGTACTGTACATAGGAGTTTTGAATCTGATATAAATGATGAACAGAAGTGGGTTATGAGAAGGAAGACGCCGAAGAGTAAGGAGTTAAGATTGATTGTTTCGCCTTGGAAACAACCCTATGAGATCCCTTACACGACGTATTTGGAGGAGGAGGAGCCTTTCGGGGTTTCGAAACTGAGATTTAGCTGGGGGACTGAAGCGTTGGATCGAGAAGATGAGGAGGAAAGGTCGAAGATTGATGGCTTATGAGGCTCTGATTTGGTTTCTTTTTATGGACTATGAAGGAAGGATATACTCAATTTTTTGGAAAGAAGTTTGAGCGAAAAGGAAAAGACCTGTACTCGGGGAATCAGAAGGATCGAAAGGAGACCCGGTAAGTTTGCTTGGCTCGCTGGCCCTGATAATCTGTGTATGCACATTGTCACTTGGAATATGAATGACAAGGTACACAAATATATCTATTCCCATTCACTGAGGCCCCTTTATTTTTTAAAATTACCCTGGCTAATGTAAATTTAGTATTAACTGTAAAATTTAAGCTAAGAATGTAGCTTGGTAGGGTTTGAACACTGTTAAAGCTAGTAACATTAGTCTAAATTCATTCAATTAGGCTTTCTTGAATATCTGATAAAATAACTTTCACAGACCTAAAATGGATATAGACCTAATATGAAATACAATTCTTTGAAGAAATATGGCTTTTAGATTTCTGTGGAATTAATATCTTGATTTAAATAACTACAACCTGTTTTCTGACCGATCTCAATGTAACAATCACAGCTTGCATGCCATGAACTCCATAAGATTTTGGGTGGAAAAGGAGAAAGCTTTGATTTCTGCGTTATAGGACTGCAAGAAGTTCCCAACTTGGATGCCGACTCTGTGATTCTTGATGCCTTGGGAAGAAATTACAGGTTGGCCTATTACAAAGATTTTATAAGTCTGCTTACAATATTAATATGCTATGAAATTTGAATCACTAACTCTCATGGTTGATTTGATTTCTGTACAGCTTGGTTGCCACTTCTGTCATGGTTTCTTTGCAACTCTTCATATTTGCAAGAAACACTTCAAAGCCTTTCATTAAAGGTGATTCTTCTTGAATATGATCGATTTTAGTATTGGTTATACACATAAGAAGATATCATATGTCTATTTAAAGTAGTGTTAAACCATAATTAATGCTTGATTCATATAATGAAAAACTGCTGCAGAGGTGAGAATGGATAAGGTTGGTTTGGGAGGCCTTGGAGGTGTAGTCAAGCGACAGAAGGGGGCAGTAGCAATAACCTTGATATACAAAGGATTTTAATTTCTCTTCATTTCCTGTCATCTCTCTGGTAATTAATTAAAACTCTGTCATCTGTTACTTAACAGTCAATATTGCAGTAGAGGGCATTATATTTATCATACCTTACTTTTTCTCACAACTGTTCTAGGGGAAAAGCCAGCCATGGCAGTGCCCATTTCATTGGGGAAATGGTTTTTTAGAGTTCTGTTGAATTAATTTACCTTTTTGGGTCAGTGCAGCTCATGAGAATAACATGCTAGAGCGTAATGTTTAGTACCAACGCACTTGCCAGACCATTTTCAACAAACCCAAGACTTCCAGCTTTAGGCAGAGTCCGAACCAATTAATGGATCTTTCAGGGTGCAAGATGGCAGATGATGATCAAGATAAAACCGCTTCTCTGCATTCCACTGCTATTCACCAATCCGATGTGGTGGTTTGGCTAGGGGATCTCAACTATAGAATTGAAGTAAGCAGAAAGTCTGTCAGCCTCCTCATCAGCCAAAATCTGCAAAAGGTATTTTTTTATTACTAATCTACTATCTAATAATCGGTGCAGGATTCGAGCTCTT
Source organism: Pseudotsuga menziesii (assembly GCA_001517045.1). NCBI lineage: Eukaryota > Viridiplantae > Streptophyta > Pinopsida > Pinales > Pinaceae > Pseudotsuga > Pseudotsuga menziesii. The sequence continues at coordinate 137,374 of LPNX010663001.1, read as the reverse complement.
GAATTCTACTTATTGACTGACTACATGCATGCTGGGTGCTTTGTGTATATATATCCAATAGTTATTGAGAGCCAAGGACCAAATTTCAAGAGAAGCAGAAAAGGGGGAGATTTTCCATGGTTTCTGCAAAGGCCCACTGTATTTTAGACCTACCTACAAGTATGACATGGGAACAGATGACTATGACACAAGTGCTAAGGTATTTATTTTTAAATTACAGTGATTATTGCTCCTCAGTCTTCCACAAAGGAATTCTTCTCTGGGTCGTTAAAATTGTTCATTTCACATAGTCTGATTTTAACTTTGAATTTACATGTTTGGGAAGTGGCAGTAATATACAATTTACATAATTCCAACCCGCATTCATAGCTCAAAACATGGTTGGAACTTTGTAGTAATGGTTTCAACTTGCCATCCAAAGTTTAAAACATGTTCAAACTTTGAAGTAATAGGTTGGAGGTTGATTAATTCATAATAACATATAACTTACATGATTCCAATTTGCACAACTTGTTATTCAAAATGGTAGATGAGAATTTTGATAGGTGAATGATTTTGTAGAAACTTTTTCCTATTCTTTTATGCTGAGGCTTCCACAATGTGTTGGTTTGCTACCCATTTCTAGATTCATTCACTGTTAGGCTGAGGCTTTTACATTGTGTTGGTTTGCTAATCATTTCTGGATTCATTCATTGTGTTGCAGGTTAAATCATCGACCTTTGGACCTGCCATAGGCAGTTCATCATCAAGATCATAATGAATCTAGATATGCAGAAACTTTTGCCAAGAATAGAGATCCATCCATCACTCTTCTTCTTGGCAAAAAGTTTCTGCATCTCTGAATTCACTCTGATTATGATGATGACAGCGTATCCAAAATGTAAATGATTTAACCTATAACACATGATGATGGACAAAGTATCCCATATCCAAAATGTAAATGATTTAACCTATAACACAGTATTTATTTGGTACTAAAATCAATTTTCATTTATCTAATTTTAAAAATCTATATTTAAAGATGAAGAACCTCATTTTTTATATAATGATAATTTTTGGTTTATCTAATTTTAAGAATCTATATTTAATGATGAAGAACCTCATTTTTTATATAACGATAATTTTACAAAAATCCTTTACTTCTGTATATAAAACCATAAGAGTATGAATGATATACACTTCTGTATATACATCAATATGACAATGAATGTAGTTCAAAGTGCATTATTGCTAACCAATCTGCAGAATTTCTCAGGTCTCCCATCATAGTAGTAGTTGACACCTGAGAATATTGTTATGAATTTTACAAGAAAGAGTACCTTCCTGGACTGACAGAATCCTGTACAGAGTAAGTACATCGACCACAGATATCAAAGCCCATGTGCAGGAATATGATTCGATTGAAACAGTAAAGGCCTTAGATCATAGACCCATCAAAGCTCTTCTAAAAGTCAATCTTGTGATTCCCATCATGTATTCCTCTGCTATCAACAGAAATAAGTAAACTTGCTACAAGGTTCCATTACCGTCTCATTATTCTCTAAACAGTTTATAACCTGGAGATTTTATCTTGCATAAATAGAGACTGACCAATGATTTAACCCCAATTCCAGAAGATATTGCACGCATTGGCCAATGGCTATAAGGACTATAGAAATAACATTAGGAGTGAAACTGTGTTTCTAGCTATGGGAATTCTGAATCTTCTCAATTTATTTTTTTTGAGAAAAACATGCAGAGCTGACTGCAAATGATTGTGATCTATAATATAGAGTGACTTGGATCTATTGTTTATAAAACACAACTGTGACCAAAAATAATACTGTTGATGAATCTGATGGGCCTCTTTGCTTTTCCTTCTGTACTAGTCATTTTTTCATTCACCCAAAAAATTTAGAGTAAATCCATGTTTATGTTCTCTTTGAAATTTCTCTCTTGCTGGAAGCCATCTCTGCATTCAATCAATGCCTTCTATAATCTTGTCATTTCAAAGGACAAAATAGAGTTAAAACTGCCAGTTTTTAAACAGATAAATACCCTCCAGCAAAGTAATAGATTGTAATGACTTGCTTATCATTCTGAATGAGCAATCAAAGGTCCCCAGAAGAAGTTTGATCTCATTGAAGCCATACTAGCCCTAAATCTATAAAATGCTATGTCGTGCAATTTAGATCATGTGACAGATATTATTCCCACAGTCCTAGAGATAGAGAAGCACACATGGATCTAATTTGCTGTGCATCAACCAAAATATAGTGGACCCAATTTGAGATGAGTTCAAAAACTGTTATGCATTTGATATTTACCGACTGTCCACTACATCTCCATTTGTAACCTTCATCTATGTGCATTTTAATCTTCATGCAGGTGTTCACAGGATAAATTGTTCTCAAGTTGCACTTAACAAAATTGCTCAATTCTGGGAAGTTTCCATGTTTAACTTTATTTAAGACAAGCTCCTCTATAATAGTAATAGTTCATCTCTACCTCATTTACGATGCTAATGCCCTTTAATTTTACAGATACAAGAGTATTAAGAACAATGCTCAATTTTTTTATTAGTCAGCAATAAACAGCAGTTCTCAAGATTGAAATACTATTCATCAAGTATGTCGACTTTTCTACATGAAGTGAGGACATACCTCAATCCTGAGAATTTTGAACACTCTTCTTGAAACACTAGGAAAAGGATTACTTTTACCGAAACCAATTATTCAGGAATTGAAAGTGGGGAGTTAGTTGAAAACATCTCTGCAACTTTCCTGACTTCAACATAGGCCCTATGTATAATAAATTCCAAGTCAAACATGTATAAGCAAAATGCCAAGTTAAGAGATTGGTTCTCATGAGTAGACATCAATTGAATGTCATCAACATCTTAACACATTCAAACAGTAAAAGGTGTTGATTGATAAACAAGGTAAAGCAATATCTTTCTGATGTCACACAATAATCTGTGGAAGAGCCTTGCCCTCTTCCCTCCGATTGTGTATTCCTCAAAAATGAATGAGAATAAGTCCACTGTCAAGAGTCAAGACAGTTTCTCCAGAAGTAGATCAACTAAGCGAATTGAGGGCCAATGGAATAGATTCTAAATCCTTTCCCATTTCTCTTGAGTCTTTCAAGTAGTCAAATTTTTACCATACCTCAGAAATTAATAAATTATCCATAATTTACTGTGTTCCTCTTTCAAGTGATATGGCTGAGCAATACTAGCATTTCTTTCATTACCCTGTTTGCTTCTTGCAGCTTATCATTTGTGTCAAGTGACCTAATGAGAACACTAAAAGCCTTAAAGTTTGGCACTAGCCCCTTTTTAATCATTTCATCATAAAACATCAATGCATCTTGCATTCTACCTTCCTTACAAAGCCTGATGATAGATTCCATATCCTGTGAACTGACATGAGTGGCCAAAACCTCCTTCGGAATTTCTTCATCTGTATTAGCTGTCAGCATGGAAGTTGTATCAATGTCATCATCATTGATTGACCTATCAAGTTGCACAGTACAACTTGAAATACCATAAGCTGGATTCTTTAATTCCAATTCCCTTAATATAGTTGCTGCTTCATGTATCTTTCCTTCATGGTAAATCCTTTTGATGAAATCAACAAACGAGATATCAAGCTTTGGCCCAACAAACAAATTATCAGTTCCCATAGAATTCAATCTTCTAAAATATTCAGAGTATAATCTACTATCAGTATTGATGCCAAGAAGTAAATCCCTCTCAAGCAGTTCTTCTACAAGTTTACTTGCTTATTCCATCCTGCCTTTACTGCAAAGCCCATTAATAAGGTTGGTGTAGCAAAAGAGATTTGTTGCAATTCCTCTCCTTTCCATTTCATGAAATAGTGTCAGAGCTGCCTCCATATTGCATATTTTGCAATGCCCTTTAATCAGTGACTCAAACATAAAACCATCTGGCAGAATACTCCACTTCTCCATTTCAAAGAGAAGAGTTGATGCCTCCTCAATTTTTCCTTGCTTGCAGTATCCAGAAATCAGGAGATTGTAAATATTGATGTTTGGGACAAGGCCCATGGCTAACAATTTATTCAAGAGCTCCTCTGCATTCTCTAAATAGCCTTCCTTGCAGAGACCATTTATGAGTTTCGAGTAAGTGGTAACAGTGGGAGTAACACCTGTTCTCTCCATAGCATCAAATAACCTGAAAGCTTCTACGAGGCAGCCTTCAATGCAAAGTACATCAATTATTGAATTATATGTGACCTCATTAGGCATAGTACCTTTTAATTCCATTTCCTTGCACAGTTCTAAAGCTTCATCCAAACAACCTTCTCTGCACAGGCAATAAATTACTTTTGCACAAACAACTTCATCTGCCACAATTCCCTTCTTCAATGATGCCTTTAAAATCTTGCATGATTCTTTCACCCTCCCTTCTCTGCATAAGCGATCAAGGACAACTGAACAACTAGAGACAGTTGGAAACATAGATTTTGCCTCCATTTCATTGTAAATCACTAGAGCTCCATCTGTGTCCCTTTCTTTGCAAAGTCTATGAATAAGCGAGTGATAAGTTTCTAGCGCTGGTAATAACCCCTTATCTTGCATTTCATAATGCAGTTTTAAGGCTCCCTTTATGCATCCCCTTTCACAGTTTGAAATTATCATCTTACTATAAATATGAACATTAGGAACTAAACCTTTCTCTAGCATTAGTTTAAAAATATTATTAGCCTCTTCCAAACTGCCTTTCTTGCAAAGACCATTCATAAGGGTGCTGAAGCTTTCAATAACAGGCATAAAACCCATTTTCTGCATTCTCAAATGCATCTTCAATGCCATATCTACCTTTCCTACTTTGCAAAGTCCACCAATGATAGGATTGTATGTAGAAGCATTAGGTGCAACACCTTTCACCTCCATTCTGTCATACAAATTCATGACAAAATCTGCATCTTCCATGCATAAACAATCAATCAACATATTGCATGTTCTGACATCAGAATCCAATTCTTTTACATAGGTGTTGTTTAGAATCTCATTAAACTCCTCCTTTCTGCAATTTTTTAAGAGTACTCTGATAAGTGACATGTAACTGCTAATACTTGGGAGCATGCCTTTCCTTTCTATTTCATTGTAGAGTTTCATACCAGTATCAAATTTCCATTGATTGCAAAGTCTTTCAATGACATTGTTATAGAGAGAGTCGTCTGGCACAATTCCACAACCTATCATGTTATCAAGAAGTTCAGAGGCCTCCTGTATATTTCCTGCCTCAGAATGTGCCTTAATCAAAGCCCTGTGGGTAATCACATCTGGAATTAAACCTTTTTCCAAGGCATCTTTAAGGAGGTTGCTTGCAACCGATATCCTACCTTTCTTACAAAAGGCATTGATAACTGAATTGTAATTAGAAATGTTGGGCATAACACCACGTCTTTGCAGTTCTTCCCAGAATGCCAAAGCCTTCTCTATCTTATCTGCTTTACAGTATTCACCGATAAGAATGCAGAAAGTAACAACATTGGGATCCAACCCTCTGTGAGGCATCCACTTGAAGACATCAGTAGCTTCTTGAAAATGACCATCCATACAAAGTGCTTTGATAAGCACGTTACAAGTGATGACATCAGGCTCAATTCCTCTTGCCTCCATTTCCTTGTAAACATCCAATGCTCTCAGCACCGTTCCTCCCTTGCAGTACCCATCCATCAGGGTGCTGTAAGTCACATTATCGGCAGCCAAACCTCTCACTGAGATTTCTTTTAACAGAGTACTTGCTTCAATCATCTTGCCTCCTTTACACAACCCATTTATAAGAGCATTGTAAGTGATGAGAGTAACCAAAACCCCTTTCGTTTCCATTTCTTCAAGCAGGCTAAATACTTTATCCAGTTTGCCTTTTCGGCAATACCCATCTACCATCATACCATAGGTAACCTCATCAGAATCAATACCCTCCTCTAGTGTTTTCTCCAAACATCTCTCTTCCTCTTCCATCTTTCCTATTTTGCAAAACCTAGAAATAATAGAACCATAGGTCACAACATTGAATTTCGGAACCTTCTTCACCATCTGGCCCTGCAGCACCGCAGTAGCTTCCACATTACCCTGCTTGCAAAATGCATCAATGATGGATGAATATGTGAAAACGCAAGGAAACATCCCATTGTTGACCATCTCATCATGCTACTTGAGTGCATCCCTCAAATTCTGATCCCCGCAATACCCACCAATCAGAGCCCCATAACTAGCAAAATCACCCACAAATCCCTCTTCTCTCATTTTCTGTACAAACCCCCCCGCCTCCTCCATTCTTCCTGCCCTACAAAGTGCATCGATGAGTGCAGTATAAGTCACAGGATCAGCCCTGATGCATTTTTTCACCATGTCCTAATACAATCCAATTGCCTTATCCAAATTCCCTTGTTTACAAAACCCATCAATCAACGTACTATATATGAAATTATTGGGCCCTAGGTTTTTTTCTAGCATGTCTTTCAAAAACCCATTTTCCCTCTGCAAATCCCCATTTTTGCAATGGTTGTTTATTAATATATTGTAAGTATAAGAATCAGGAACGGTATCTATTTTCTCCATTGTCTGCAGGAGATCCAAATCTTTTTCAAGGGCACCTGCTTGACAATGTCCATGAATAAGCATGTTGTATGTGACCACGGTAGGAGCAATGTCCATCTGCTCCATTTGAATGAGCATCCCTTCATTTCTTGACTGAAAGGTACTATTGCTGTTGTTACAATACAATTTTCTTGGGCTGGAAATAGTTGTCTTGACATTAGTGTGAAATAATTTTCACTTTGCAAAAAGAAAAGTAACTTGGAATTTGCCTATGTCATTGAAGTGTTTATTCACATACGTTTGGCCATTGCATTTTATTGTTTTTCAAGATATAATTTTGATTGACTGGAAATAGCTTTCACGACATGTCTTATTACTTGGAAGATTGAGTTTTCCAATTTTGAAGTAAATTGAAGATACAAATTGTGGAAATAAAGGCCAGCAATAGATTAATTTTACTCACAACAATTAACAATTGATCATGCAAAATCACTCACAAAAGAGACTGAAAATGGAGCTGTAACACTAAACTGTATTATGTAAGTGTACAATAGCCAACCCTGTAATAACATAGGCTACTGAATAAATAGAATACATCAGGAAATCGAATGCATGAGGAAGCATCCAAATCTAGCATAAAGCAGGCTTACCAAAAATAAGCAAATCCCCCATAGGTGTAAAAAGCTGATCCCAAATCTGTCATGGAGCTCACGAATTGGCAAGGTCGCATGGGAAAGCTAATGAGTGATGAAATGGCAGCTCATACATGCTTTTTCATGGAGAAAAGAGTGGAGGATGAAGAGGACAAAAAACTAGTTCACCTCACCTAGTCTAGCTTTCCTATCTGCCTTAAAACACTGAAAAAGCAGGCAATAAAGCAGAAAAATCAGATAGGTTCCTAGGAGGCCAGGAATAAAGTAGATTTGATTCCTAAGGCTTTCCCAAGTGATACATGAGTCAAAGATGGCAAGTTTGACCTCTATGGATAGGCAAATAGCAACTTGCACAAGGTGGGACACATGAACTAGGCAAATAAGACAAAAATAAATGAATTAATATCTAAGTGGGTAAACTATGGGTTGATTATTCTAAAACCCCCCCTTAATCTTGACTTTATGAGTAATATATCAAAAATATAGGGCCTAGAAACAAGGCTTAGTCACCCTTTACATACTGCATGTCCAAATAAACAAGGAAAGAGGCAAAACCAACTTGGGAAAATCCTCCCTTAAACATGGACTGTAAAACAAAATTGTAGAATCTTTTCTTCACTTATGCTTTCATAGCATGATCAGCAATCCCCAACAGTGATTTGAGATTGCTGAAGGTCTTCTCACAAAATGCTTTGGTGAATATATCAGCTACTTGTCCTGAAGATGAACAGACGAGTAGGTGAATGGTGCCATCATGCACAAGTTCTCTGATGTAGTGCATATGGATCTCAATGTGTCTGGTTCTCTGCTTCTGAACTGGATCCTTGCAGATTTGAATGGTACTCTGGTTATCATATTATATGGTAGTTGAGTACTCAGGTTCGAAACCACACTCTCCAAGTAAACCCTGCAACCACAAACATTGAGTTACTGCATTAACAACTCCTCTGTACTCAGCTTCTATAGATGAGAGTGCAATGGAACTCTGTTTCTTGCTTGACCAGCTGATTGGACCTTTTACAAGCATGAACACATAACCTGAAGTGGACTTTCTATCTGTGCTATCACCTTCCCAATCACTGTCAGTAAATCGAATCAACTCAAGATCAGATTTTTCTTTATAGAAGATCCCATGTGTCCTTGTTCCCTGAACAAAGTTTAGGATCCTTTTGGCTGCTTTCCAATGGATCTCTTGAGGCTGATCCATGAATCTAGAAGCCACACTTAATGCATAACAAATATCAGGTATAGTATGTTTCAAATACAATAAACATCCAATCAATTGTCTATACAGTGTATTGTTTACCATCGGTGAAGAATCAGCTTCTTCCAGCTTCACTCCTGAAAGGAAAGGAGTTTTGCTTGCTTTGCAATCCTTCATTTTGAATTTGTTCAGCAATTCCAAGGCATATTTGGACTGGTGCACCTTGATTCCAGATTTTTTTTGATAGATCTCAAGCCCCAAAAATTGACTTAAGAGCCCCAAATCTGTCATGGAGAAGGCTTGGTTCATAGCTCCTTTTAAGGAAGTAATCTCATCCTGTGAGATTCCTGTAATGAGGAGGTCATCAACATATAACACAATGATCATTAATTAACCATTAACTAAATTCAAATAGACATTTGGATATGATTTGCACTGAACAAAATTCAGTGATAGCAAGAAGCTATCAATCTTGGCATACCAAGCCCTGGGGGCTTGCTTTAGCCCATACAATGACTTTCTCAACCTGCACACAAGAGAAGGGTTAGAAGCAAAACCTTGAGTCTACTGCATATATATCTCCTTAGTGAGATCTTGATTCAGGAAGTCACACTTTACATCCATGTTATGTACCTCCCATTGCCTTGAGGCTGCAATGGCTAGAGCTAGCCTGATGGAGTCCATTTTTACCACTGGGGTAAAGGTCTCATTGTAATATATGCCATGAACCTGTGAGTAGCCCTTGGCTACCAATCTGGACTTGTACTTCAGTGGTGAACCATCAGCAGCAAATTTGGTCTTATAGACCCACTTACACTGTACTAGTTTTCTCCCTAGAGGAAGATCCACTAGCTCCCTTGTGTTGCTCTTCTGGAGTGAGCTGAACTCCTCCTTCATGGCTGTTTTCAATATTGGATATACTGATGCTTCTTCATATGTTTGAGGATCAGATTCCACCATCAAATATCATTTTTCAGCAAACATAGGATCCTTCATGCACAGACCACTCTCAAATTGAGATCCAGTCCTCCTTGGGTCATTAGGATCCCCAGCTAGCTCACCTGTTGGATGTAGTGTCTTGGCTGCCCATTTTGGACTTGTGGGGATGTTAGGGTCTGGAATAAACTCATATACATCAGAAAAATCAGAATCAGCATGTTCAACAAACTCTTTACTTACTTCTTGAGGTTCAGGTGGTGAAGAGGCTTCACCAACTTCCACTTCTGCAAGGAGTTCTTCTTCAAACTGAACACACCTTTCGATGAAGGCTTTATTTGTGCTCAAATTTATCAACTTGTACCCTTTTGAATCTTCAGAGTATCCAACAAAAAGACACTCTTGGCTTTGGGGCTGCAAAGCCTTCCTCTTCTCTGTCGGGATTCTAGCCCAAGCCTTTGAGCCAAAAATCCTGAAATGGGTCACATCTGGCTTGTGCCCACTCCATGCTTCATAGGGAGTCATACCATCAAGCTATTTGTGAGGCACCCTATTCTGAATATAGGCTACACAGTTGATAGCTTCGGACCAGTACTTTGGTGGCAAAGTTTTGGCCTCCATCATGCATGTTGCCATCTCCAGTGATCTGTTCTTCCTCTCAGCAACACCATTTTGTTGTGGTGTGTAAGGGATAGAATGTTGCATCTGAATACCTGCATCTGCACAATAGTTAATAAACTCAGACTTGACATACTCACCACCATTGTCAGATCTGAGGGCCTTGAGTTTCCTTCCAGACTGGTTTTCAACCAAAGCCTTAAAGACTTTCAATAGGCCAAAAACTTCAGACTTGTGTTTCAGGAAGTGAACCCAGCAATACCTGGAAAAGGAATCAATGAAAGTTAATGCATACTTGGCTTGATTCATGGACATATGAGGGAATGGACCAGCAACATCACTGTGGATCAGCTCGAGGGGTGCAGAGGTTCTCTCATGACTAGCTCTCTCAAATTTGTGCTCTGGGTGTTTTCCTAGGATATAGCCTTGACAGACTCCTTTGGAAAATTTTATCTTGGGCAACCCTATGACCATTTCTTTCTCACTAAGATCAGACAAATACTTG
>LPNX010663001.1:113507-126623 GCA_001517045.1 Pseudotsuga menziesii | reverse complement strand
CTCTCTTTTGCTCAGGTGGCTTTTTAGCTTTCTTTTTGCTTTTTGAATCCACCCTTGAATCTCCAGCAATCAAAGCTTGATCTTTGGATGGTTTGATGGTGTCCATCATCACCATCTTGTCCTATTCTTGTGTGAGAGATTCCATGAAATCTATAAGGCTAGGCATCTTCCAGGCTCGAGCTATCAGTTTTGTGGCATAGAAGGTTGAAACAAACACTGAATAATTAGGGCCCAGCTTCGAGAGGATGGCCAGTATGAGCTGATCATCTTTCTTTTCAATACCACACTGTTTCAGCTGCAAAACTAGTGCTTTGAACTTGGAGAAATATAGCTGCAGGGATTCAAAGCTTGTTGGACTCAGAGAAATCAGCTCATTCTCGATTTGATGTCCCCTCATCTCATCCGTCTTTCCAAAAATATCAGCAAGCTTCTCCCATACTTCATTTAGTGATGTAAATCCATCGAGATGGAAAAGGAGGTCTCTGGAAATACTCAGGCACAGGAGGCCATAAGCCTCATCCCTCCTGTTGTGCCATTTGATCTTCTATGCAGCTGCATTGGGCTCTGATTCTATTGCCATAGTCACCCTGTAGAGGTATTTTTCTCTCAACAGTATCTCCATCTCTTCTTTCCATTCAAAGAAATTGAAAGGATTCAAGATAGTTTTCTGTGATTGATCCATAGCTCTAGAAAATCTGTCCCGGCTGTCAGTAGAAGGCGCCCAGTCTTTGATGTCGAACCTGCAAAAAATTTTTTGAAGGAGAGAAATAACCTACAATGGCTCTGATACCATGTGGAAATTAATTCCAGCAATAGATTAATTTTACTCACAACAATTAACAATTGATCATGCAAAATCACTCACAAAAGAGACTGAAAATGGAGTTGTAACACTAAACTGTATTATGTAAGTGTACAATAGCCAAACCTTTAATAAAATAGGATGATGAATAAATAGAATACATCAATAAATAGAATGCATGAGGAAGCATCCAAATCTAGCATAAAGCAGGCTTACCAAAAATAAGCAAATCCCCCATAGGTGTAAAAACCTGATCCCAAATCTGTCATGGAGCTCACGAATTGGAAAGGGCACATGGGAAAGATAATGAGTGATGAAATGGCAGCTCATACATGCTTTTGCATGGATAAAAGAGTGGAGGATGAAGAGGACAAAAAACTAGTTCACCTCACCTAGTCTAGCTTTCCTATGTGCCTTAAAACACTGAAAAAGCAGGCAATAAAGTAGAAAAAGCAGATAGGTGCCTAGGAGGCCAGGAATAAAGCAGATTTGATTCCTAAGGCTTTCCCAAACACTACATGAGTCAAAGATGGCAAGTTTGACCTCTATGGATAGGCAAATAGCAACTTGCACAAGGTGGGACACATGAACTAGGCAAATAAGACAAAAATAAATGAATTAATGTCTAAGTGGGTAAACTATGGGTTGATTATTCTAACACAAAATGATACATTTGTATCATTTCATTTGGGATATGATGGAAATCAACCACCTCTAACAGTCCTATGGAGCAAATTTGCAATTTTCATTTGCCTCATTTCTATTTCGAAGTTGCACTTTGTTGACTTCATCATATGGATGGAAATTTGATATAATTATATATTTGTTAGTGGTTGTCATTCTCTCATTTGCTAAAGTTCCACTGATTTATCATAAATCATTCATTGCTATCTACGCTTAACATAGGTGCTCATATTAACTTTCTATAAATGGAAAGTCTGATAATAATTGTTTTTTGGCTTACTTGAAACATTTGCATTTATTCTGACTTGAACAAATAACTATCTTTGAACAACCATACTCATTCAAACATACTACTCTTGGAAGAGCTATATATTTGATACATGACTTAATTGAGCATATCAAAACTTGAAGAAAGTCTTTGTCATCCAAATCATATATATATATTTCTTGCACACATACATTTGGTCAAAGTTATTAACCATTTGTCATTTTATCTCACGATTGTTACTTCATGCATAGCTTATTGATATTTGTTTCTGGGCACTTTGTTAGCAACATTCGCTTTATTGTAGTAATTTCACAATCTATACAAACATCAAGGTGCGTCTCCAGTAATCTGGCATTTGTATTTTTTTTTTAAAAACACTTATAGCCGTCGGTTAAGCGACGGCCTGCAGGTGATTTTTTTTTTTAAATTCAATACCGTCGGTTAAGCAATGGCCTGTAGGTGATTTTTTTTTTTTTAATTCTCCACTGTCGCTTAACTGACGCTTACGTTTTCATTCTCGTCATTTGAGCGATGTGTGTTTAAAGTTTAATATGAATTAGATGTCAGATAACCGACGATTTATATTTAACTGACGGTAAACTGAGTTGTCGCTTAACCGACGGATTGGAAAGATGTCGGCTAACCGACGACAATCCACCGACGCTTAAAAAAAATCATAGTGTCGTACATGCGACAGGGAAGTGTCAAAAATCCGACAATATGGCCGTTGGATTTTTGGTTGAATTGTAGTAGTGGGTGGGGAGAGTTAGAAAATCCCCCAAAAGTCCAAAATTGACTTCTGGGGGGGGGTTTCAAACCACCCCTAAAAGTCCAAAAGTCACTTTTGTGGGAGGGTTAGAATTGTCCCCAAAAGTCACTTTTGGTGGTGGTTGGGGGGGGGGGGGGGGGGGGCTCAGAACCACCCCTAAAAGACAAAACATTTAGTGTTGGTGATATTAGGGGCAGTTTTGTAAAGACTGCCTCCAAATCCAAAGCAACCCCCAAAAGTGACTTTTGGAGGCAGAAGAAAACCACCCCCAAAAGTCAAATTTGTTGTAGTGTCTCTTTGTTGATCTTAGTGTTGTCACCATTTTCGAGTGGTAAATTACACTTTTTGACATCCATTTTTTCATCCTTTGGACAAATTTCTGTCATACAGCTTATCATTCAGCCTCAAGTATGAATATATTTGGATTTATCCAAATTTTGGTTTATTATTATTATTTCACAATTTTATTGATTAAATTTGATATTATTTACGAGCACGTTTGATATATGTATGAATTTATTTGCAGGTTATGATATTTTGGATAAGCCAATAGTTGGACATGCATCATTCTAGATATGCATAGAGTGCATCTAGCTCACCATCCAGCTCGTCGATCAAACCACGCAATGTTCATTGGCAAATTCCCAAGCGTTAAAGGATAGAACAATATGCAATTGTTATGTGTCCATGCGTCTGGATGCTAATATGACCTTCGTTCTAGAAGGCTTGTTATCTTTCCTCCTTTGATTAACACCATGACACTAGTCCACGTCAAAATGGATGCTCACGCCACATCACACGCAATGGAGAACTAGCATAAAAGGAAGAAGGAGAAGTGTTGTGTGTTGGAATTCAATCAGTTAGTTGTAATAATGGTTGACTAAATTTAGGAGTGGTCGACCAATGAAAGGTTCGACCTTCTCATCCCTATAAATGATATATATATAAATGCCCCCACGTGAGAGAAGCAAGCTAGATTTTGCATGTAATCAGTCAATATTAGAAAACTCTGTAATACTGTTTCAAATATTAATATAAGTTACATTCTTGTTGTTTTTATGATCGTGTTCATGTAAGAATTTAGGAGTCACCCCTGATTGGTGAGGGAGCCCCTCATCAACTAGTGTTTTTCATTCTTGTGTGTATTTTCATTACCTCTTTCCTTGCAGTTAGTGTAGTTCATTTATAATTTGTTTATGTGATTTGATTTCTTGCAATTGTTCATTTCATTATTTCTTGTAGCATAGGTTATAGTCTGATGTTATGTCAATAATCTAGTTCTTATTTCATAGGTTAAAAGTGAGTGGTTGTGCACCTAGTTTTTTTTCAATTTTCTTTCCAGTCTTTTCAGCTTACTGTTCAGTCTTATGTTTACAAGTACATAGGGTGGATTGCTTTGATATCGTAGGATCAAGTTACAATAGGTTTAGTTCTTTTCATTTTCATTTTGTCATAAATTCATTTGGTTATATTTTAGTCTATTTAACAATGCAATATAATGATGTCCTTATAATTATGAGTTAGTTTAAGTTATTCTGATGTTGAATTTGATAAACTAAGTAGGTTTACTTACTGTCTTTATGCATTTTGTTTTCATGTGCACGAGATCAAATAATAATTAGATCATTTATGCCATTTTCTATTTTTTTCTCTATGCAGACTGTCATCCAGACAACCTATCTGGCCTGTCATTCAGACCTATATTCCAGTCTATTATGTAGCTCATCATTCATCCTTTAGTGTTATTAATTCATTTTAAGCCTGTTTAAAGCCATGTTTCTTTAGATTTTTTAATATGTTTTGACTGTGGTATTTAGATAATGGTTATGTTTATCATTAGGACAATAGGTTAGATTTTTTAAAGTATTTATTAAGTTTTATTCCTATCTTTCATCTCCTTTCACCTTGAATATGTTTTGAGTTATGCTTTATGACTCTGTTTCTTTTGGTTTCTGATTTCCTTCTTCAATACTGTTGTTATGTGTGGTAATTATATCTTTAGTTTAGCTTGTTTTATCTCTTTGTACATGGAATTTAGGGTTATATGTGTTAATTTCTAGGGAATTATACTAGCACCTTGTAAATGTATCATAGTAGTAGGACCTGTTCCTTTCACTGTGTGGTTACTGAATATATTTGTAGAATAGGATTTTAAAGTTTTCTTTATTAAGTTTTCTACTTGCTTCGTATTAAGTTATCTTTATTAAGTTTTCTACTTGCTTCTTTTATTTAATTTTTCTACTGGTTTATAAGTTAGGTCTTTCTCCTTGTATTCTTGTTCTCTGGTTGATAGATTAGTTGTTCATAACATCTTCCTCAGTTAAGAGTGATTTGCTTATGGAATAAATCATCATGTTTACCATCACCTGTAATTGGACATTTCTTATCTTGCACATATTTGTTGAAGTTAAGTTAGATTTGATTCCATTCAATTTCTTTAATTCTTTTGAAAGCCATTTTAACACTACTCCTCCTCCAGTTCCAATCACGGTGAATGCATACCCACAGAACAATCAAGGAGAGTGGAATTAGATAGTTCAGTTTGAACCATTATGTACATTTGTTAATTGCATGTATAGTTGGTTTCTAATATAATCCTTCCTTGTATAGTTAGTTTTTGAAATTGTTAAGAAGTAGAATAGTTAGTTAATAGGTTTTACTATAAAGATTAGAATAATATTGTTTATATATTTATCTTTCAGTAGAGTAGTATATCTTGATACTGCTCTAATCTAATACTATGTTTTGGTTTAATGACCTTCATAGTTGAATTTATAGGAGTTTGACTTGGTTTTTCATTTTGAAAGTTCTTTTGGTCTTTAATTTCTTTGTTAAAATATTTCCACGACACCCTAGGAACCCCGCTACCTTCACATATACTTTGTGTCAACTCTAAGTTTACCAACCTCGATTGATAATTAAATATTAGGTGAATTAATTAAGGAATTATAACAACCAACATTTTTGGCACTGTTTCTGGGGAGTTTTTCAGTAAGGTAGAGTAAGTAGAATTCCCTTATGAAGTTTAGTAATAGGCTGGTGGTGGAGGAGCAGTAAGACAAGAGGTAAGAACCTGCGTATCTATTATAATAGACACCCCCAAATTCAGCCGTAGTAGTATTAGTAGCATAGGTTCCCCTTTAGTTTAGTTTTTCATGAACAAACCTAGAGATTCTAAGGGTAGATACGTTAGATATAATTCTCAAAACCTTATTAAAATCCCTACTAACCTTTATGGGGGATGAAATAACCAAACCACTAACTCAGTAGAAATGTATTGGAGAACCCACATAGGAAGTAGTTCTACTTGGAAACCTAAATACTTTATAGGAGAAACCATAGACGGGGAAGAAATCCTGGCGGGAGGTCCTAAGGATCCCATTCCTGAATAAATTCAAGAGGGTCAACCTTTGGAAACCCTCAACCCTCCACTAGTGCAGAGACTTAACAATACAACTTTCTCATTAGTAGGGGATCCTAACTTTGTTTATTTCATTGATCCTTCCCAGGTACAAGCCCTCTTTGGCGGTTCAACAAATATAGTTATTTCACAAATAGAAACCTCCATAGTAGCACCTACAATTCCTATAGAACCTAATAAAAACATAGTTGATCATAGGAATATCTCCCCCAAAAAGGAACATTGGGATGGCCCATTATCAGCTCAAGAGGATCCTCCTAGGTACACACTCTTTAGTAATCAAACCTACATGGAGCGATGGGGAGAGAATGAAGATAATGATGAGGTTAGAAATGATGAAGGAGAAGGAGAAAACCGAACTGAGACTACCTTCAGGTTCCCTATTTTAGACACTGCACAAGATATAAATATGAATAACATACCTCCTTCCTCCTTACCTACTTTCTATGGGAAAATTAATGAAGATCCAGACACATTTTTGTTCGAGTTTGACATCCTCTGTAGAAGTTATAACTATCTACAAGATGCCCATAAATTAAAACATTTTCTAGCTACACTGAAAGACACTTCCTTAAGATGGTTCATGGGATTAGGAGAATCTAGTAGCATGACTTGGGAAGATAGGAAAACTACATTCTTACAAAAATACCAAGAGTATTGCAAACCAAGAGACTCTTGGAATGATATCTTTAAGATACAGCAACTCGAAGATGAGATCTTGGAAGACTATCTTGAAATATTTATATATACATTACATAAATCTAAACATAACGACCTTCAAGAAGATGCAGTACGAACACTCTTCCTTAAAGGGATCTCAGAAGACCTGGTATAAAACCTCAATCTCATGGCATCCAGTGATATCTCTCATAAACCTTTTGCACAAATTGGGGATATATGTATAAATTACTCTAGGAGTAGGGGGGAAGTCGAGAGAAATCTTTGGGAGCCTTATAATATAAATCTAAAAGGAAATAATCCTAGTTCAGGAGGAGTGACAAGGATGGAATTAGGAAACCTACTGGAAAATTTCAAAACTGATATATTAGAAGAAATGGGTTCCCAACTATATGCGTTACAAGCTAAGAAAATTCAAGAAGAGGAACGAGCAGTGATGATTATTTTCTATCCAAGATGCAGAACTAAACATCCCCAATGGGAATTCCCATTAAATAACATCTCCGTATGTCACATCTATATGGAGGAGAATCTAAGAGATGATTTCCCATCATTACCAGGGATGTTGGTGAAACATCCAGGAGGCCTCCTTCGCAACCAAGGGACCCTCCACCATATCAAAATTTGTCACCACAACCTCCACCTTATTTCCAACCTTACCAACCGCCTCAACATTGGAACACTACAAGTTGGCAGAATTGGCCACCCCAGTATCCTCCTCCTCGTTTTACTCAGTAACATTATTGGCCATAAGGATGGAGGGGACAATCCTACCCCCAACCACCACCTGTCTTTGCATCTAATAATCACTCATATCCTCAGCACTCAGCCAATACCCACCAATTTTTACCATGGTTTGTGCCTCCATTTCCCCTTATTACACAAGAACCTCATCACTTCCAAAATACAAACCCTCCATTGTAATGTCCCCGGTTTTGACCCCGTTTGCATGATGTATATAATGTAATTAATCATGGTGAGGAGCTCAAGGAAAACGCCCCACCATCAATTTGGTTGTGTATGTTTCAGCAATAGGGATAGTTGCCGATGGTATGTTGTGCTATCCGGCACATTATAATTCGGCATCATGTAAACACGCACATCAAATAAAATGAACCACAACCAACTACGGCAGTGCAACGTTGAATGAAAAGGGCATGGTTCCAAAGGATAAGGGGTGGGGGATGTCAAACCTTGGTTTATGGGGGAAAAACCCATGTGTTGTCACCTTGTGTTGTTTTTCCACCTTTCTTGTTTCACCAACCTCTTCAATGGATTGGTTTTGTTTGTTGGGGGCAGTTATGGCTGGTGGTTGAGGAAGTTATTGCCTTTGGGAGTGGGGTGGCAGGACTGTCAGTCCCTTGCCCACTCGCCCACTCCACCCATGACTGCATTCACTCCATGCTTGGTCTCCATCTTCTCCACGATGCCATTTTCTTCCCTATCGGTTCACTCTCACACGGAGGTCGGTTCATCTCCTCACACTCCTGGTCTTCCCCTTCACGATTATGGTTTGTTCGTTCCCTCCATGGTCGGTTCTTCCTCACGTTGGTCGGTCGATTTACACACACAAGCTGGGATCCTCACGCAAAGAGGCATTTTGTTCACCCTCATGCACCAGTAGTGGGTCTTCTCCAGTTGTGTACGTAGAGAGCAGGTGAAACAGCCTCAAGGGCCTGATTTCCACTGGTATGTGTCATAGCCGTGGCTTTAATCCATGTTTTCTGCTTGCTGTTGGTTTCACCCACGGTTTGGGTTGCTATTGTGTTTTCCCCATGATGTTTAGGGACTGTTGAGAGTCTGATTTCTGTTTCCACTTCGGACTGTGCATGTGTGCATCCATGCTCTGCCTAGGATGCGTCTTTTCCTTTACGCACAGGCTATGAGTTGTTCTATCCCCACTTTTCTGTCTGTGTAAGTCCTTCAGCGTTTACATTGAGGGTTGTGTGTGTGCTATGGGCTCTTAGAAGAGAAAATGGTTTGATAGTCCGAAGTTGTGGAAGAGAAATTGGTTTCCAGTCTGCCATTGCGGAAGCCAAAGTCCTTTGGCTTCCGATGTGAAAGGATTTCTGGTGTTGCGGAAGAGTTGGAAATCTCCCGTCCGCCGTAGCAGAAGAGCTTCCAATCAGAAGAAGTTCAAGTTGGTGTTCCGCCATTGCGGAAGCCAAAGGAACAAGTCTTCCGATGAGAAAAGATTGTCCCCAGAAGAATATAAGGCTCTACATGCCGCCGTTGTAGATGGAGAAACGATTCGACACCCGACGAAAAAGTCATCCGATTGCCGACAGTACAAAAGAAAATCAAGGAAATTTTCCAAGTGTCTGCAGCTGATCAGAAGAAGTTTGTCTTTGGTGAGCCACCATTGCGGAAGCCAAAGTCATTTGGCTTTCGATGAGGAAGAACTGCCGACGCCGCAAGTTGAAAATTTTGATAAGTAAACGGCCGCCAATTGGAAGAGAAAGTGGTTTGTGCGCCGTCGTTCCGGCTGCGGAAGGGATTCAGCCACCGATTCTATGGAAGTGAAAATCTCTAAAGCTTCCGATGATAAAGACCGCCAACGCCAGAACAGTTTGGAGAAATCCACGAAAATTGCCTAAGTGCCTGCCGATGCGGAAGAAGAAAGGGTTCCATGTTCACCGTTGCGGAAGAAGAAGCAACTAAGCGTCCGACGAAAAGTGATCCGACCACCAACAGGTGCTATGTTCGACGGAAAGAAGAAAGACAATTTTTTGAAAATTTGTCTAATTATGAAATCATCGATGGAAAAAGGGGAATGATTGCCACTGTTGCAGAAGAGAAAAGTGGTAAGTCATCCGACGAAGAAAGATCGCCGCCGGAAGAAGATAAGGTTCCGCGTGCCATCGTTGCGGATGGAGAAATGATTTGGCATCCGCCGTTGCGGATGGAGGAACCATTAGGCGTCCGTCGTTGCTGATGGAGAAAGGATTTGGTGTCCACCATTGCGGATGGAGAAACAACTTCCTAACCGACGGGTGAGGCCTCCCACGTAAAGAAAGAAAGTTGAAATTTTTTCTAAGGAAAAAATTTAGTTCACTCATCAGAGGTAAAAGTGTTTCATGTGCCGCCATTGCGGAAGCCAAATTCATTTGGCTTCTGATGTAGAAAGACTGCCGACAGTCGACGCAGTAAAAGAAAGTTTGAAATTTTTCTAAATAACGAAAATATTGATCGCCGGAAGAAGAAAGTGAATGAGCATCTGCAGTTGCGGAAGGGGAAAGCCTTCCAAGAGTTGTTGTTGCGGAAGGGGAAAGCCTTCCAAGAGCCTCCATTGCGGAAGCTGAAAGCCTTCTGAGAGCCGTCGTTGTGGAAGGGGAAGCCTTCCGAGAGCCGCTGTTGCGGAAGGATTAGTGGTTTGAGATCCGATTCTGCACAAAGAGAATTGAGTTTTTCAAAAGGGATTTCTCAGTGGTTTTCAGTGGGATCTCCAGTAGATTTCAACTGCTTTCTAGTGGGATTTTCAGCTATTCTCAGTGGTTTACAGGTGGCTGAAGTTGGCTGAAAATGGCACCCAGTCCAAAATGCAAATATTTGGTGAAAGTCTTCATTCTTAGAAGTGGTGTGGTTTTCACATCCGAGGTTGGAATGAAGCATGTGGATAGGCGTTGGAAATCTTATCCAATAGGGAACAAGGATAAGTGACCAGAATCTAAGCATGAAGCAGCAAAGTGCTGATGATGGCCACTGTTATCAAGTGGACAAATATGGACAGTTGCATGCCCAGGGGTAGCAAGGACTATGAAGGCTAACCAACTGTTGTGTGGAAGAGGGGTTCCATGCCAGGATGAAAGACTTGAAAAGGGAAGTTTTTCTTAAAACCCTATCCTGCTAAATGTGTTGCATTTCCTAAGTTTTATGCATGAAATGCATGAGGATATGTATTGCATACATAGGATATTGGATGTTGGTAAGAATATTGGAAATTATATATATATAATGAACCACTAATGATAACCATTGCTTTGATGTTGGCATTAGTGGGAAAACCAACAATGGCATGGACCTAGCTGAATGTGTTGCTGATGCTAATGAATGTGACCAGAAACCCTATGAAGAAAGGGATAAGGCAATGAGTCCATAACAAAAGTTGGTGAGCGATTCTATAATCTCCTGCAAAGGACCAACCAAATTGGTCATGTCCAGGGTGTAAGTAGAACCCATGCAGGTAAGAATTGCTTATGAAAAATTCCATGGATTGGTACAGGTAAGAGACCTCATACCATGTGGATGTTTGAATATAGGAAGGTGTCATGCCTATGTATGTTGATGATATTGATTGTAGTAATGCATCCTATGTGAGGTTGACATGGCTAGGCCATGGTATGTTGAATGCATTGAGATGAATGCATGTGATTTTATGAATGACTAATGACTGAAATGATGAATTGATGATAATTCCAGAACTGTTTCAAAGGTTGTTATGAATGCAGGATAGTCATGATCAATTGGCCGCCAGAAATGCTCTGTGGAAGAGCAAGGTGGTATAAGTGATACGCCTGTGAAGTAAGGAGTATCTAAACATTTCATTTAATTGCATGAATGATATGACTACACCTTGCAATGTTAATATGATAATGATTGCATAAAGGAAATGATCTTGAGAATATTGATGTGACTAGCAGCTGGAAGTATTTGAATTTTATAAATTCTGAAAATGCTTCAGTGATGGTTGTAGCAATGAAAAGTTATATGCGTCCAGACTTACCAAGTGTTGGTTGATTGAAGCTCATGTTTCAGGTAGATTAATTCGAGAATGGCATTGAGAGGTAAGACCCTGACCAATGCCAGAATATACAATGTGAAAGAGCTTGTTAAATTTGAATTGTGAATTTCAAATTTAAGAAATTGCTGACAACTACTAGTCACTATTGGCTTGCATAAGCTTGTGTTTGGATGTTTGAAGCTTATGTTTCGGGTAGATTATTCGAGCATGGAATTGAGAGGCAAGACCCTGACCAATGCCAGAATCTACCATTTATGAGAAGAAGTCTCATGGTTGTGAAAATAGTTGATATGCATAATGGGTTGTTAAATTTGAATTGTGGATTTCGGATTTAAGAAAGTGCTAATGACTACTAATCATTGTTGGCTTGTATAAGATTGTGTCAGGAGGGATGCATGGTAAGTGGGTAATCATGATATGATAGTAAGCATAAAATTATAATGGGCATAGTAGTGCTGCTTACAAGAGACCCACAATTGAGCAAGTCAATTTCTGTAGCAGATAGAATTGCAAATTCTTATTGAATTTGATTGCTAATGTTATGGAACAATCAATTGGGATTGTATTATCAGACAATGATTGACTATTTGGCTATTTGATGAATGTGTTAGGGATACACACTGTAAGAAGACCATGTGTGATGGCCTGCAGAAGTCAAACTTCATGGGAAGGTTTTCCCTTATCTTGGAAATGGGTTTCGGGTGAAACGCCATTGGACATTTTGAAAATGTCTCATCTGCATTGCATGTTTGGTGATAACATGAGTGAGATGGTATGGGTTATGTCAGTAAGACATGTGTGAATGTGAAATGTAAAAAGGTTTGGGATGGCTAACTGAGGCGTTGTTAACTCAGGGAAGGAGCCTCCATTCCTCCTTAACAAAGGCATACTACGACGGCAAATGGATAAGTGTTATGTGACCCTTGCTATGAATATGCATGTTTAATTTTTAAGTTCCATATGCAGAACGTGTTTGATTTTATTTCCGTGATGACCGATCGCTTGAGTATGAATAGGTCCTACATGGCACACACCGGAGAAGAGTGCACACTTTTTCGATGTTGAGTCATGAAAGGGTTGTCGATATTGATTACACTCTAGGGAGTGGATGCACTCCTGGTGTCTCAATACTTGATAGTGAATGATGAGGAATGTGATTACAGTTTTTGAGCAATAATGCTGATTAGTCTGCTTGTATTGCTTGTGTTGCTTATGTTGACAGGCTAAAGGTAAAGGTAAAGGTAAAGGTAAAATGGTAAATGGTTGTTGTGAGGGGTTGCGGAGTAAGGGTTATTGTTGATATAAGTGTATGATGGTATAAGTGTATGTTGGGATGTGATATGCCTGAGGATCCATAGTAGATCCTAGACCTAGAAATGGTCACGGTAAAATTTCCAAGCCCAGTTGACATGATTGTGTACTGGCTGGACATTTATTATTTGATGTTGAGGAGAATCCTGCGTGTTGACCTAACATCTAAGTCCATAGGTGATCCCAAAGCTTGCAAAGTGAAGCAGGATCCTGTGGATGAATGAGGAAGCGCACAATACAGATAAGTATTGGATTATTTTTCTTATGAATATACATGTGTATATGATTTGGATATGATGTTTTAAGTTCTTGTTCTAGAGATAAAACTAATAAGAATAAACTAAACATGTGAATCTATTCAATGTTTGGATATAGGTATCGCTGGGAGCGAGGAATATGAGAGCATCCTAGGGGTGCATGTGGACATGTGATTGTCCTAGAA
>LPNX010663001.1:35486-113402 GCA_001517045.1 Pseudotsuga menziesii | reverse complement strand
AAGAATGGACATGAATGAGCTCGTGTGCCTGTTGGGGAAGGCATAAAAAAATATGAAAGCCTCACTAATGAGACTTGGACTGTCATGCTGAATGGGAAATTAATTGACTGATTTTAATGTCTATATTATGCTTGGTCTGATAGAATTTCAATGGTGCATTTCACAGGTGAGAAATGTGAAACCAGGTGGTGCACATTGATCATGGCAGCAAATCAAAAGTTGCTGGCCTTAGCTGGAAGTCTCCTTCCAATGATTACCAAGACCCAAGAAAATCTTGGGGAGATGCTCAAGATACAGAGAAGGCAGAGTGAAATGAACCACCATATTTTTCAAGACTCTATTGGTTTGCAAAGGGAGGTGAAAATCCTTCTGGGAGCAATCGGCAAGGGAAAGAAAGGTGGATCAGCGATGGGACATTCGTCCAAGCGACCCGATAGGAAATGGTCTAGGCATGAAGACTCAAAGGAAATTGAGCAGGTAAAGATGAAGCAGCTAGTGAAATGCTGGAGATGTGGAGGACATCATTTACGCCGGGATTGCCCAATGAGGGAACATGATGAGGGAAATAGCCACAAATTTCCTAGACTTCGGGATGAGCGGGAAGCTGAGAACCAGCGGGACAAGTCCATGGAAGTCGAGGGGCTTGGTATTGAACGTTCAAAGTAGATGATTGAACATGGGACAGATCTACAATTCTGAAATTTTGATGTGCAACTGTATATGTAATGTATATATGTAATGGAACATCGAGGACGGTGTTATTCCAAGGGGGAGGGGAATGTAATGTCCCCAGTTTTGACCCTGTTTGCATGATGTATATAATGTAATTAATCATGGTGAGGAGATCAAGGAAAAATCCCCACCATCGATTTGGTTGTGAATGTTTCGGCAATAGGGATAGTTGCCGATGGTATGTTGTGCTATCCGACACATTATAATTTGGCATCATGTAAACACACACATCAAATAAAATGAACCACAACCAACTACGACAGTGCAACGTTGAATGAAAAGGGCATGGTTCCAAAGGATAAGCGGTGGGGGATGTCAAACCTTGGTTTATGGGGGAAAAACCCATGTGTTGTCACCTTGTGTTGTTTTGTCACCTTTCTTGTTTCACCAACCTCTTCAATGGCTTGGTTTTGTTTTTTGGGGGCAGTTATTGCTGGTGGTTGAGGCAGTTATTGCCTTTGGGAGTGGGGTGGCAGGACTGTCAGTCCCTTTCCCACACGCCCACTCCACCCATGACTGCATTCACTCCATGCTTGGTCTCCATCTTCTCCACGACGCCATTTTCTTCCCTATCGGTTCACTCTCACGTGGAGGTCAGTTCATCTCCTCACACTCCTGGTATTCCCCTTCACGATTATGGTCTGTTTGTTCCCTCCATGGTCGGTTCTTCCTCACGTTGGTCAGTCAATTTGCACACACAAGCTGGGATCTTCACGCAGAGAGGCATTCTGTTCACCCTCACGCACAAGTCGTGGGTCTTCTCTAGTTGTGTACGCAGCAAGCAGGTGAAACGGCCTCAAGGGCCTGATTTCCACTGGTATGTGTCATAGCCGTGGCTTTAATCCATGTTTTCTGCTTGCTATTGGTTTCACCCACGGTTTGGGTTGCTATTGTGTTTTCCCCACGATGTTTGGGGACTGTTGAGAGTCTGATTTCTGTTTCCACTTTGTACTGTGCATGTGTGCATCCATGCTCTGCCTGGGCTGCGTCTTTTCCTTTACACACAGGCTGTGAGTTGTTCTGTCCCCACTTTTCTGTCTGTGTAAGTCCTTCAACATTTACATTGAGGGTTGTGTGTGTGCTATGGGCTCTTGGAAGTGGAACGGTTGTTAGTTTCCAATTATTTTGGCAATGTTAGGGCCAAGAACAACTCTATGTTGTCTGGTGGACTTGAGTTGTGTCTCATCGTTTGTTTGGGATTATCCCTAGTTGTCTTTACCTTCTTCACAGGGTTGTGAAGGGTTTGTGTTGCTGCGGTGTGCAGTGGTTGGTCTTCAGACTGTGCTGGCTTGGCCAATTGTTGAAGGCCTGGTAAACCCAACGGTGTTGGTTTGGCTGATTGTGTCCCTCAGCTATGTGTAAGCCTGTGTTTAACCTTATCCTTAGAAGAATCATGCCCAGCTCGGGGGTGGCAGCGTTGCTGAGAGATTGATGAGCATGCTAGCCTATGGTTTGGTGGAACATTGCAGCGACATAGCTGGTTGCGGGTGAGTTCTTCATTGAAAGATAAGTGCTCCTGGTTACTTCATCTCTGCAATTTATATAGTAATTTCAAATGAATTAGGGTGAACATGATTAATACTGGAATGTATGTTTGCTTCCGCTGTATGATTGAAGATTTATGCATCTGTGTATGCTTGTATATTTAGCATTCCTGTTATGTTTAAGCTTTTTAATTTCAGCATTGATCTCTTTTGTTAATTTTCATGGGGCTATTTGCCCGGTTAACATGGTGTTCGTCACATCCTCTTCGCCAGTCTGAGGGATGGGGACGTGACATCCATGACCTACATTGTTACCTACACAACCAATACCTAATCCAAATAATAAGCCAACTGAAGCTCTTAATAGCATTGAGTTTCAAACACTTCCATCCTATGTTATTTCAATTGTACCTGTACATGAGATACAATTACGATCTGGAAGAGTTATAAATGATAGACCTAAGTCATCATTCATCATTCGTGAAGATAATGATGAAGAAGATTCAATTGAATTCATTAATGATGCTATTCTACAAGATCTGTACATTCCAAAGATCCTAGTGCATACCCATCCTCAGAAATAACCCATTCAGGAACAAAGGATTCCTCCATTTCTGGAATGACTAGCAATAGCAAAAACCCGTAGTTCATCTCGAGTATGACATTATGAATGACCTAAAGAATATATGTGTCAAAATTCCTCTATTATAGGCTATTAAGGATATACCAATCTACAGTAAGGTAATAAAGGAACTATGCATTAAGCACCCAATATAGAAGCAAAAATACCCCCTCACAATTCATGTTATAGGAGAGATGTCTGAGTGTATGATAGACCAATATCGGATTTCAAAATATACAAATCCAGGGGCCCCAGTAGTAACTATGATTGTAAATAATACCTCCATAGAAATACACTTATCGATTTAGGATCTTCCATTAATATGATGACCACTGCAATTTTAGAAATTTTACAGTTGGGAGAGTTTCTTCAACCTACCCCTTCAATCCTAGAACTAGCAGACCGTACCACGGTAAGACTTATTGGAGTCCTGGATGATATTATTGTATTAGTAGCTTCATGGGAATACCCTGTCAAATTTATGGTCATGGAATAAAAGGATACTTCTAAAGGACATCCTATTATCATAGGGAGACCATGGTTAGCCACTGCTAATGCCTTTATAGGATGTAGGAATGGGGAAATGACCATTTTGAATGGGTTTTCTACAAAGAGACTTATTTTATATCCCCTAGCACAACCTATAGCTAAAACTTTGTGGTGGTTATATTTCCCCTTTGGGGATGAAAATATTGAATATCTCTTCTTTCCTAGTGACTATTCCTGGGCACTTCAAGAGCAAACTACTAAGAATGTATTAAAGCAGTTTATCTCTTCCACAACTTGTATAGATTTTACATAGTCTTTTTCCCATCTTGATCAGATCTTTAGAGATGAGTTTCAAGAAAATATGGCTCTCTCAAAATTCATAGAAACACCATGTGTCTTTTTAATTGAAGAGCATGTAGGGTCTTATATTGCACCTTGTGAAGTTAGCCCTGGAAACATTTTAAACATAAATGCAGGGTTAACTGAGAGCCAGCAAGGACAATTGCTTAAGGCCCTTAAAATCCAATCTAGAGCATTTACATGGGAATACACTAACATGAAAGGTATACACCCTGACACCTATATTCACCATATCTACATGGATCCAACCATTCCACCTATGGGATAGCCTCAGAGGAGGATGAATCCTGCTCTAAAAGATATAGTAAAAGAGGAGTTACAAAATATTCTCAATGTTGGTTTCATCTATCCTATATATGACAGTAAATGGGTGTCTCATCTAGTGGTAGTCCCAAATAAAGTCATAGGGAAGTGGCGTATTTGTGTTGATTTCAGAGATCTAAATAAGGCCACTCTTAAAGTCTATTTTCCTTTTTCATTTATTGATCAAGTGTTAGATACCCTATCAGGAAAACAATACTTTTCCTTGATGGGTATAGGGGATATAATCAGATTTTAATAGCACCCAAGGATCAAGATAAGACCACTTTTACATGGCCTTGGGGAACATACGCATATAGAGTCTTTCCATTTGGCTTATGTAATGTACCTACCACTTTTCAGCGTGCAGTTTTAGGAATTTTTGTCGATCTTATACATGATTGTGTGGAGGTGTACATGGATGATTTTACAACTTATGGTAGAACCTTTCAGGAGGCCCTTGATAACCTTAAGAAGGTTTTGATTTGATGTCAAGAAACAAACCTGGCCCTTGGTCATGAGAAATGTAAAATGTTATTAACAAAAGGTGTAGTCTTGGGGAATCATGTTTCTTCCCAAGAAATCAAGGCGGATCCTACAAAAATAGAAGTAATTGTTGGCCTTGCTTCTCCAAAAACTCAAAAAGAGGTAAGAATATTTCTTATCCATGTAGGCTATTATCGTCGTTTTATTGAGAATTTCACTAAAATAGCCACAACAATGTTTAAGTTGCTTACAAAGGATGTAGAATTCCAATGGAATGAATCTTGTCAAAGTGCTTTCGAAGTCTTAAAACCTAAATTATCAGTGGTTCCAATACCGAGGGGTCCCCACTGGTCCCTTCCTTTCCATATATCCACTGATGCTTCTAATACAGCCACTGGAGGAGTCCTAGGCCAGAAAGAAGACCAATCACCTTATGCCATTTATTTTACTAGCAAGCCTATTTGACCCCTGTTGAGCTGAATTATACTATTACTGAAAAGGAATTTTTGGAAGTAGTCTATTATATTAATAAATTTCTCCATTAAATTACAAGATACAAAGTTTTTGTGCATACGGATCACTCTTCCATCAAAATTTTAATGAATAAACCAATTACCAATGGTAGGGTGCCTCAATGACTTCTTCTATTACAAGAATTTAACATTACCGTCATTAACCGACCTAGTAAAGAAAATTTAGTAGCATATTTCCTTTCCTGTATTCAACATAATGACAGTACTAAACCCATTGACGACACTTTTCCTGATGAACATCTATTTGTTGTATCTGTTCAAACCCCTTGGTTTGCAGACATTGCCAATTATTTAGCAACTGGGAAATTACCAAATCACATGTCCCCACCTGAGAAGCGTTGCATTATAGTTCATAGTTTTAATTATTCTTGGGTTGATAATGACCTCTTTTGCACCAGTCTAGATCTTATTATTCGACGATGTGTGCAGGAGGATGAAATGACAGACATCCTCCATGCATGCCATGATGGACCATATGGAGGACATTTTTCTGATAAGCAGACAACATACAAAGTGTTGCACTCTGGTTATTACTGGCCAAGAATTTTCAAGGATGCTGTCAAGTATGTTAAAGGATGTGATAGTTTGCAAAGAATAGATAGACCTGCGTCATCTGATCAGATGCCCTTACAACCTTAGGTCATGATTAAGCCTTTTGAGAAATGGGATCTTGATTTTGTAGGACCAATTTCTCCCATGTCTCATAAAAAGAAGTATATCCTAGTTTGCATGGACTATGTCACCAAATGGGTAGAAGCTAAAGATTTGTTTAGGGCTATAGAGAAATCAATGGTAGAATTCATATATGAAGAAATATTCACCTAGTTTGGTGTACCTAGAGAAATTGTCACAGACCAAGGTTCCAAATCTACTTCTAAATTAATGAAAGAACTTACTACGAAGTATGGCATCCGACATTGCAAGTCTTCACCTTATCACCCTTAGGATAATGGTGAGGTAGAGTCAACCAACAATGCATTAGAAGCCATTTTAACCAAAACCATTCACTTACATCATAAGTATTGGGAAGATAGACTCCTGGAGGCCTTATGGGCCTATAGGATAACATGGAGAAACACTACCAGCCATACCCCCTTTGAGTTAGTGTATGGAAAACAAGCTCTTTTACCTATTGAATTTCAAGTTAAGAACTTTCATATGGCATCACAATTAGGCATGGATTTTGATGAAGCACAGAAACAATGAGTGTTATAGATTAATGAGTTAGATGAGATTAGACAAGATGCACTCCAAAGAACAATGTTAATACAGAATCAATGGAAGAAATGGCATGATAAATTTATTAAGCAAAAAAAATTTAATACTGGATATTGGGCATTGCTATTTGATTCAAGGTACAAATTTTTTAAAGGAAAATTAACTACTCGTTGGATGGGTCCATATGAAATAGTTACATATTTTGATAATGGGCCAGTAGAAATTAATACAATTAATGGTTCACAAATTTCCTTTGTAGTAAATGGACACAAACTTAGACTTTACCATCAACCAATATCTAAACAGGATTTCGTACAAAATGTCTTGCGGCAAAAGGAGATGGAATTGGTTGAAGAGAAAACTATTCCTCCTCCTCCTGATCCTTAAATTTATTTTGGGTTGTCATTACTTGTATATATGTAGATATTTTTTTGTTTGCCTGAATAAGTAAGAGTCATTTCTAACAAATTAACTACATTTTTATAGAAGTTTCATTCGCACAATGATTCGTTATAGTTTTGTCAAATTAAAGCAGAAAGACTCTTTTTCCTTTTTTTCATTCTTATGAATTTTATAGATGCTTTGTTATGAATAATTACAAATCATCTAACAAGTGGTGTTGTAGTTTGATTACAAATACTTATCTCTATGAGAATATCATGGAGTATTATCTGGAAAGGGAAGTTCTTTAAAAGACTCATAATATATATTAACTCTTTCTTTTTGGTTACTATCAAAATTGAAGTTTATAGTGCGATTAAAGAATTATTTGTATATCATCCTTAACCATTTATTCTATGATTGGTTATGCTTTTAAATATGGTATTTTGATTCAGACATGTACATTTATGATTTAATAGAACAATTGCTTGAAAGACCTAATCTAATTATCATGTTCTTCGGATTCTCATCTTACACCTATGGAATACTAATTCATCCTATACTTGCCATCAAAACTTGTCTCTTAAGCATTTTTGTGGTAACTCCAAAGTAAGTGAATTTTTTGCTTGTGGGGAACATTACTGACTTTTTATGAAGAAGATAGACTGAAAGGTCAAAGAACAGCTTTAAGCTATTCTCTTTTGACATGATCCATAATTAAGGCCATTATAAAAATTACTTATGAGATTTGTTCTAAATTTGAATTATGTGTTTAGTAGGCTTAGCATGCTCTAGTACCAACCGAATTCCATATACTCAAATCATTATATGAAGCAAACCCGTCAGGGTACTGAATAGGCCTACTGGCAGTGGGTCAATGCTAAGTAACATCTAAAAAAAAGGAAGTTCAGTAAATGAAAGTAAACCCGTTGGGGTACTGAACAGGCCTGCTAGAAGCGGGACAATGCTTGCATGGTACCAAGATAAACTTGCTGGGGTACTGAACATGCCTGCTGGCAACAGGGAAATATTAGGTAAAATAGATCTGGTTAATGCACCACTATGCACATGGTTCGGAAAAATTATAATATATTTGTAAAGAAACCAAAATATATATAAATACATATGTAGGCCAATTGTTTATGATGTCATTAGAGAATGGCTGTAAGTTGGACTTGGATTCGGCCATATAATTCAACCAATACCTAGGATATGATTATCCTAGAAATGGGACCCATACATTAGAGGAAATTTCAACTCAAAATGGGCCTCCTAAAAAAAATTAATAAAATAATAGTTAAAATAATAAAAAATATTTATTAATTTTGGAGGAAGAAAAGAAAAAAACTACTTTTTGGTTTGTATTTTCGACATATCTCCCCGTGTTTTTACTCAAATTTTGATAGGGAGAGCTCGTTGGATGCGGAATTAAATTCCGCATCCAACGAGTACCCACTCGACATACTTTTGACGGACCCCGCTACCCCAAAAACAAGATCATGTGTTTTTAGGTATTTCTTGTTTTTAGGGTAGCAGGGTCCGTCAAAAGTATGCCAAGTGGGTACTTGTTGGATGTGGAATTTAATTCCGCATCCAATGAGCTCTCCTGATCGAAATTTGAGTAAAAACACGGGGAGATATGTCGAAAATACAAACAAAAAAAGTAGTTTTTTTTATGATACCTATCCCCAAATTTATATTAAAAAAGTATTTAAGACCTATACGGTATTTCAAATTTAAAGCAATTTCATTAGCTAACACATGATGATATGGAATTTTAGTTAAAGTTAAAAGGCCCATTTTGAGTTGAAGTTTCCTCTAATGGCTATAGAATCTCACAAACTCTAGGGTAAAGTCAAAAATATTCTTGAGATGACAAGAAATCCTTACAATGAGGCATGGATGACTAGTTTTTCCTATGGCATTTTTTCAATTATAATGTCATTATTCACCTGATCTTTCTAATCACTATTGTTTCTAATAAATGTACATATCTGAATCATTTCCATTTTACTAGTTAGTTTTTCTTTTTCTTGCAAAATGATAACAGCATTGTAGAACTCTGTATTAAACTATTTTTAAATTACTTATTTTTTATTGCATGGCTTGAGGACGCACTATATCTTTGGTTTGGGGGAGGAATATTATGCTGTGAAGATTATACTATCTTTATTTTTCTGACTATTTATATAATTATTCATTTATCTCTGACAAATGACAAATTTTTTCAGGATAATTAGCAGCAATCTGATTCGGTAAAGCATGTTTTTACAAAAAAAAAACTATATGAAGGATCATATGTAGGACCATATGAAGGGTCGAATGCTGGTCTGAATGAAATGCCAAATGACGATTTGAATAAAAATTGTGATATTATATAACTAATGGTTAAGTTTGTTATGGTGTTAGGTTAATTTTTTCTTTGGGCAAAAGTTCAAATTAGTTGAGCTATACCTATGATTATTAACTTCACATCTACATGCTTATAGGAGCACTATGACTAATTTCGACTTATGATTTTGTATGATTTTGACATAATATGATATAGTTTAAACCCCTCATATGGATGTGATTTGACATTAGGAACTTTTTAGTCATCATTATATTGTCATCACACTTACCCTCTTATCCCCTTCCACGTATAAACCATCAAGTGATCGATCCTTGTGTTAAATTAAGTTATTATGGTTGTGAATATGGCTTATGAAATCACATTGATTAATATGTTCAACATGTCCAAAGTTTTACTTTGGACATGGTTGAACTGATTGAATCCTTATGAACTAATTAACGCACGTGTCCTTTGACAGTACAGAACTCAATATTTGTCATAATGGCATGATCGCCTAAACATGTTGAGTCTTGGCGTGATCGTTTGATCGATTGAATGGAGCATGTTTTAAACCACCCTCTTGCGATTTTATTTATATTATGTCACTCTCACCTGCTATCATCCTTGCAGAGCCATTTTAGTCACTATCTGATCTAGGAGGATCCAAGAAGGTCATTCATGCTCTTTATGCAATTCATGTTAACGTCATAGAGTAGCAAAGATCTTGGTTTCGGATCAAGTGGTATCGGAGTAGGTTTATTTGACGTTGGATTGTGAGTGTGGATGCTCATGAGGGCTAAACTACAAGCTGGTGAGGGTACATTAGAGCCTTACAATTTCGAGATCGGACGTGCACACCGAAGGAGGAAGATCGATGCTAATGCTGCCCGCATCGAGATGGAGGCAAAATTTCACAAGGTATTCTACATGATGGCCGGCAAGGTAGACAAGTTGTTTGCAGACTATGAAGAACACATGGCAAAAGAAAGAAAATGCAGTGAAGTAAAGAAGGAAGACAAAGAAGTGAAGGACAAAGGAAACGCTTCAGTTAACCAAGGAGGAGGTGGTGAAGAGCCTTCTGAGCCTCCCTCTTCACCTTCAGCTTCAAGCACAAGTTCAAGTGCTTCTTCCTCATCTCATTCTCAGCATTCCAAGGTTCCTCACTAAGAGCCTCAAAAGAAGCCCTTATTGAAGCTCGATGTGAAGTTTGATTTTCCCATGTTCAATGGGGAAGCGAATGTAGAGAAGTTAAACAATTGGATAAAGAAAATTGAGGTCTATTGCCAAGTCCAGCAGATCAAAGAAGAAGATGTGAATATTCAGTTGGCTTCACTTCGGCTGACAGGAAATGCACTTGTATGGTGGGAAAGCAAGCTTTAGCAAGGTAGCAAACAAATGGGTAATCTTCTCTCATCGTGGTCTGCTTTCATTTCTGCTTTACATAAGAAATTTTATCCATTAGGTTATGTTCAAAAGGCTATGATGGATTGGCAAAGTTTTAGACAAGGAAAGGGTCAGAGTGTTCAGAATTTTACTGAAGAATTTAGAAAGAAAGCTTTAGAGTTGAATATTTCTTTAGATTCTCTTGACACTTTTTTGAAGTACATTGGTGCTCTTCATCATTATCTACACCATACTTTTCTATTATTGAATCCTACTAGTGTGGATGAAGCAAGTGTTCAGGATACTCATCTTGAGAGCAGGGGGAAGCATTTGCAAGAAGACCATCCGAAGAATCCTTTCAAGCCCAACAACAACCACAAGTCCAAAAAGAAAGACAAGAGCAAGAAGACAGCTACTGCCAAGAAGGAAGGAGGAAAGCTCCATTGCAAACATTGCGACACTGATGGGCATGATGAAGAAAGTTGTTGGAAGTTGCATCCTAAACAGATGCCAAAGAATTATGGGGGAAAAAATAAGAAAAATACCGTTGAAACAACGCAATGAGATTTGGGTTCCGACTTAGGTGACGAAACCATGATTACAGCCGTGGGAATGCAAGGTAACAAAACTCCTCATACTGGTTCAAGTTCTACTCATGTTTCTAAAGAAAATGATAAAAGAAGAAGTGAGCTGTTTCACATCAGAGTTGTGTCTAAGCATACAAAGATTGAAAAATTATTTGATCTAAGTTCTCAAGTAAATTTGATCTCAGAATCAGTTGTTAAGAAGTTGGGCATACGGACTAAACCTCACCCCAAGCCTTATCCTCTTGGATGGGTATGTGATAATGCTAAGCTACAGGTGACTAAGCAATGCAAGTTAAGGTTTGTTATTGCTTAAAAGTTGATCGATGAGGTGGACTTAGATGTTGTTCCTCTTGACATCTGCGGTATCGTATTGGGAATCCCATACTTGTATGATTGAAAAGCAGTATTCTTCCATCACGAGAACAAGTACCATGTCACCAAAAATGGGGTGGAGTACATCGTGAGAGCTCATAGTATGAAGGCTAACACCACTCTTGTTAGTGTAGGATAGATGAAGAGACTCATCAACACTAATAAAAGATACATGCTCATGGTTGTGAGAGCAAAAGATGCTGAAGCATCCAATGCTTTCAAAGGTTGTGCTCCTTCTCATAAAAAGGCTATGATTGATATTATGGCTAACTATGATGAAATATTTCAGGAACCTACAGGTTTTCCTCCCAAAAGGGAGATTCAACATGAGATTCATCTCCAGCAGGATGCCCCTCTTCCTAATGTGGGCATGTACAGGTTGTCCACAGTTGAAATGGCATAGATTAAGAAGCAGGTTCAAGACTTGTTGGACCAAGGAGTGATCAGGCCCAGCTCCTCTCCATGTGGTTCGTTGATTGTGTTGGTGATGAAGAAAGATGGCACATGGAGGATGTGCATTGACTATCGGGATCTCAACAATATCACGATCAAGAATCGATAACCGCTTCCTCGCATAGATGATTTGCTCGACCAGTTGAAAGATGTTGTGTTCTTTACCAAGTTGGATTTGCACAGTGCCTACCACCAGATCAGAATTGCAGAAAGTGATGTGTGGAAGATGGCCTTCAAGACCAAGCAAGGTCTATTTGAGTGGTTGGTGATGCCCTTTGGGCTTTGCAATGCACCTACAACCTTCATGCGGGTAATGAATGATGTTTTCCGACCATTCTTAGATGATTTTGTCATTGTTTATCTAGATGATATATTGGTCTTTAGTAAAACTTGGGAAGCACATGTAGGGCATGTAAAGCAAGTATTAGATACTTTGAAAAAAGAGAAATTGTATGTAAAATTGTCAAAGTGTGAATTTGGCAAAACTTCATTAGTTTACTTGGGTCATATTGTAGGAGGTGGAAATTTAAAAATTGATCCTTCAAAAGTTAATGTAATTTTCAATTGGCCTAAGCCTACTAACACTACTGAAGTGAGAAGCTTTTTAGGAGTTCTTCAATATTGGAGAAGGTTCATTCAGAACTTCTCATACATAGCATCTCCTTTGCATGCCTTAACAAGTGTAAAGAAAGCCTTCCAGTGGGGAGGTAAGCAGCAGAAAGCCTTTGACACATTGAAGGCAAAGATCAGCACCACCCCGGTCCTAGCCTTGCCCGGTTTGCAGCAGCCATTTGAGATAGAGATAGATGTCAGTGGATATGCCATGGGGGCAGTATTGATGCAGCACCGTAAGCCTATTTGATACCATTCAGAGACTTTTAATCAAGCAGTGATCAACTGCCCCACCTATGACAAAGAGTTGTATGCTTTGGTTCAGAGTGTCAAGAAGTGGAAACACTACTTGATGGGTAAGGAGACGATCATCCATATTGATCATCAGCCCTTGTAGTATCTCCAGTCCTAGACTAAGCCCCAGCAAGCTTGTCATTTCTGGTGGATGGTATTCCTTCAATAATTCCATCTAGTGATCAAGTACAAGAAGGGTACTAGTAACAAAGTGGCAGATATGCTCTCTAGACCTCCTATTGTTGCATCTATTGTTTTGAAAAATGCTTCTTTGTCCCATGAAAGTTATATTGAGCAGTGTGCTACTAATGATGATTTCAAGGAGATTTATGAGAAGCTAACCAACGGCACACAGGTGGAAGACTACTATTTGCAGGGAAATTTTCTCTATCATTTGGGCAAGTTATGTGTTCCTATTAGTGAAAGAGTCCATGTAATACGAGAATCTCATACTTCTCTTGTATCAGGGCATTTTGGGGTAGGTAAGACTTTGTCTCATTTGCAAATACTTTTGTATTGGCCTCGCATGAAAGACATTGTAACAAAATATGTAAAGGGGTGTGTGATGTGCTCTACTTGTAAGCCCACTAATAGAAAATTGGGGTTGTACTCACCAGTTCCTGTTCCTTCCCATCCTTGAGAAATCATTTCCATGGATTTTGTGGGGGGGGTGCCTATGTCTAGGAGGGGTCATGACTACTTGTATGTGGTTGTGGATAGGTTTATCAAGATGTGTATTCTTATGCCATGTAAAAAGTAGGTCACTGCAGAGAAGGATGCTTCTGTCTTCTTTCAGCATGTATGGGTTCACTTTGGACTTCCTACATCCATTATCTCATATCAGGACTCCCGATTCCTTGGAGAGTTTTGGACAAAGTTATGGTGTATGATGGACACCAAGCTGAAGAGGAGCACCACTTTCCATCCATAGACCGACAGACAGACAGAGGTAGTCAACAGGACAGTTGTGCATTTGCTTTGAGGCTATTACAACAAGCATCCTAAGTTATGGGATGAACAGATCCAGTATGTGCAGCATGCCTACAACAGGTCTATGCATTCTTCCACTTAGAGCTCGCCATTTGAGACATGCCTTGGGTACTTGACAAATACTCCATTGGACTTGACTTACGGGAGAGAGGTTGGTTCAAGCACTTCCAAGGATGAAGACAAAGCCCGCAGGTTCATTCAAAGAGTTCAACAGGTACATCAAGTAGTGAAATAGCAGTTGGAGAAGAGTCAATCCCAGTACAAGGCTCACCATGAAAATCATAGAGTTGATCATCAGTTTCAGGTGGGAGATCAAGTGTGGCTTCACATCAGCAAGGAGAGGATGAAAGGAGAAGGAAATAATCTCAAGCCTATTAGATATGGTCCCTTCACCATCTTGGAGAAGATTGGGATGAATGCTTTTTGCTTAGAGCTACTGCCATACATGCAGATCTACTCAGTGGTGAATGTGGAGAACTTGAAACTCTATTAACCTCCCATGATCATGGATGAAAGGAATAATGTCTCATTGCCATCAGTTGATGAATTTTCTCCTAAGTACATGGATGAGCTAAAGGAAGATGTCATCTTGGACAGAAGGACAAGGACTTCTCGCAGAGGTGATGTTGAGTATCTTCGAGTGGGCATCAAAGGCACTCATCCAAGAAAAGCCAAGTGGATTGAGAAGGAGAAAGTGAGGGAGAAATTCCCTCACCTATCTGTTGATTAGTAAAGGCTTTTGGAGGCCAAAAGCTTCTCAGTGGGGAGGAATGATCCAGGAGGATCCAAGAAGGTCGAAAATTCAAAGTCCTCCAATCTTAGCAATACCAGCGTCAGATCGAATATATCATCGAGACAATTCCAACGGCGTTCGTTTCACTTCAAACGGACTCCGTATGGGAAATTTATCGCATTCTGTTGTATTGATGAAACATGCAAATTTGGCAAAATGGGGGTGCCATGTGGCACCATTGATAGGGTGACATGTGGAATCCATATAGTATGGACCAATCACAAGGTGACATGTGGTAGTATGGATCCAAGCTGGCATACAGCTGATTGGGCATATGGATGGTGACGTGACAGTACGGCTCGACGACGTGGTAGATGACTCAGCTGAGCTAGCCGACAACTAGCCGATGAGTTGGACCAATCGGTGCCTACCACGTGGCAGGCCTGAATTGGCCAAGATGGTTAGATGCAAAATAATGTGCCTCCATGGGGTTCGACCCTGTGACCTCCGGTTTGGTTGCACAACATTTTATCCAATAGGCCACCGCGTGTTGTTTAGTCATGGAATGGGAAACAATCATTTTAAGTTGGAACCTACGTTTGAACAGGAAAATAAAGGGTCGAGGCTAAGCCTCGACCCATGGATTTATGTCACCAATGCTCAGAACCAGGAGCTCCGACTGGCCTGCTCACACACGTCCATACCACTTGGGGGCCGCTCTATGGGTGCTGTAGCATGTAGAGCTTGCTCCAGCACATAAAACATTACTCACA
This sequence comes from Pseudotsuga menziesii, assembly GCA_001517045.1. Taxonomy (NCBI): domain Eukaryota; kingdom Viridiplantae; phylum Streptophyta; class Pinopsida; order Pinales; family Pinaceae; genus Pseudotsuga; species Pseudotsuga menziesii. The sequence goes on along the minus strand of LPNX010663001.1, from coordinate 98,268 downwards.
TGTATTTAATGGAGGAGCCATCACGTGGGATGTGCCACTCTTTAACACATGGTCACATGTGTTATAACAAACTTATCAACGTTACCTGCCACCTAATATATGGGTTGGAGAGCCACCATATTGCATAAAATATTTTGTGTTAAAGTCTTAAAAGTGGTTATTATTATAATATGGTTTTAACCATATTAAAATCCAAAGGGTGTGCCATTTTAAAAGGGTATTTTTAAATATGTTGGTTTATTATTTAATAAAAATCCCAACCACATGAAAACCAACTTGGGGAAGTTGTAACCAAGGCCAATATAGGAAAATTAGTTGCAACCAAAGGAATCCATGAGAGTCATGTCAAGAGGACAAGCCAACCTATATAAACCCATTCATTTTCCATTTCCCACTCATGCTTTGGAGTGGAGAATTTGTAGCTAAAGGAGAGAAGGGAGATTGCATAGCTCTACAGGAGGAAGGTACGAGTGTTTATACTCATTCTCCACCGTCTTGTTGTGTTTTGGGAAGCGGTTCTCTTCCTGACCATTGTCGCCAAGGTATCATTGTATCATTTCCATGTATTTTTCCTTATGATGAGATTATAGATCGGCCCTCCTATTGAGAAGCAGGCCCGCAGATGTAGTCCATCTTGGACAAACTCCCTTATCAACTTGTTGTCTTTATGTGCGTATTGTCTATGCTGTTTGGTTCTCTTCTTATGGATATGTGAGCTTCATTCATGCTCTTTATGCAATTCATGTTAACGTCATAGAGTAGCAAAGATCTTGGTTTCGGATCACTATCCCCCTGTACTCTTTATGAGATTTACATCCTTGCCTCTATCTAAACAATGTTGAATCTCCTTGAACCCAAAAGATATCAAGATTTATTTTAGATACCAAAATTTTGAGAGTGCCGAGAGATCTTCTTCCAGGCTAGGTGGAACCCATTTATTCACTTGCTACAAGGATATGATGAAGAAATTTCCCTGCTTTTCATGGTGGGTTTTGATGGGAGGATGGCCAGGTTTGGTCATCTCACCTTTCTGATAACTAAGGAGTCTATCACCCTTCCGACCAAGCTCCCAAGAGAGGGCACTAGGTGGCATAAGCATTGGATTCTTATGCAAGCATCCCACAACTTTTCTCTTAAACCAGAATACCGACATGTTGCAGGCATCAAAGGATTCCATTCAAACTAGATTAAGCTTGAATATCTTAATCCTCTGACTATCGTCATCCACCTTATCACTTGTGAAGGTAAGTTCAGTGTATTTAAAGCCTTCCATCTCCGTTTGCTAGCACATTTTGTTTATAAGAAGTTTCTTAATTTTCCTTTTTATTTCCTTAGAATCCTGGAGAAAATGTTGAGCCAGTTTAGGAAAAATACCATTAACCCCAAAGGAATTTGTATCACCATATTCTGATTAAGATCTTGATCTTATATCAAATTAAAGAGAGGAATTAGAGTTGGGATAATTTTTTGTTTAAAGTTTTGAATCCCCATATCAATATTTGAAAACCCCCTCGGCATCTCCATAATCATGAATCCATTCAAACCCCATCCTTGGATAAGAAAATCCCCAATGTTTTCCTTCTTGAAAAATACACATCAAAGTTGAGTCCATCTTCCCATTCTACCCATGTTAACCCTGTATCTACTAAGTTTGTACCCTTACCACGACCTCACACTAGAGACCAGAAGGAAAAGTTTGTCTAGTCCATGGTTCATCCTAGCGTCCAGACCACGGTTCAGCCCAATATTTAGACTGGTTATCTAGACAGTATGGCCAGAGCATATAAACCTGACACAAACTCACCTCTGTTCGTGTTGGCTAGTGTCTCATCCAAATTGTTGAAGGATGTTACTCATGAAAATGTCCTGCACCTACCCAGGACATGAGTCCCAAAAAAAATTTCCTTCTATTGACCTTGAGATATCATATAATGAACTGAATACACCTCCAGAAACCAAGCAACCAATAGAACCATCCACTCCTCACCAGCTGACAGTAGATCAATTCAGTCAGCAGTTGGTGCGGTCAACAAGGAGAAATGAAGAATATGCCAAGTTGATTGCAGAACTGTGATAAGAGAATAAGGATTTGTGTCTGCAAGTAAACATTGTCGAAGACCTCAACAAGGTTATCAATTCGTCACATAACACTTGACAGGAGATGCGTGTTGTTTTAAAATATTAGGCCAATAATTTGAAGTTTAAATCCTCTGTTTCATTTTCTAAGTCAAAGGCAGCTGCTAACGCAGCTCAGCCTTCTTCCTAACACCTCTTTGTTTTGCTGAGTGGGATCTGGAATTTCTTCTGTTTGGGGGAATGTTGATCTTAGTTTTGTCACCATTTTCGGTTGGTAAATTACACTTTTTGACATCCATTTTGACATCTTTTTGACAAATTTCTGTCACACAACTTATCATTCATCCTCAGGTATGAATATATTTGGATTTATGCAAATTCTAGTTTATTATTATTATTTCATGATTTTATTGATTAAATTTGATATTATTTAGGATCACGTTTGATATATGTATGAATTTTTTTGGAGGTTATGATCTTTTGGATGAGCCAACAACTGGGCATGCATCATGCTAGGTATGCGCAGAGCGCATCTAACTCACCATCCAACTCGCCGATAAAACCGCAAAATATTTGTTGGTAGATTCCCAAGTGTTAAAGGATAGAATGGTATACAATAGTTATGTTTCCATGTGTCTATATTCTAGAACAAAATTTGTTTTAGAAGGCTCGTTAGCTTGCCTCCTCTGCTTGACACCATGACACCAGTCCACACCAAAGTGAATGCTCACGCCACATCACGCGCAATGGAGAACCAACGCGTGAGGAAGAAGGAGAAGACTTGTGTTTTAGCATTCGATCAATTGGTTGTAATGATGGTTGACTAAACTTAGGAGCGGTCGACCACGTAAAGGGTCTACCTGCTCATCCCTATAAATGATATATATATAAACACCTCCACGTGAGAGAAGCGAGCTAGTTTTTACATGTAATCAGTCAATCTTAGAAAACTATGTAATACTATTTTAAATCTTAATATAAGTTACATTCTTGTTGTTTTTATGATCGTGTTCATGTAAGCATTTAGGATTCACCCCTGATTGCTGAGAGGGCCCCTCATCAACCAGTGGTTTTCATTCTTGTGTGTATTTTCATTACCTCTTTCCTTTCAATTAGTGTAGTTCATTTATAATTTGTTTATGTGATTTGATTTCTTGGAATTGTTCATTTCATTATTTCCTGTAGCATAGGTTATAGTTTGATGTTGTGTCGATAATCTAGTTCTTATTTCATAGATTAAAAGTGACCAGTTGTGCACCTAGTTTTCTTTCAATTTCCTTTCCAGTGTTTTTATCTTATTGTTCAGTCCTATGTTTACAAGTACATAGGGTAGATTTCTTTAATATCTTAGGATCAAGTTACAGTAGGTTCATTTCAATTCGTTTTCATTTTGTCATAAATTCATTTGGTTATATTTTAGTCTATTTAGCAATGCAAGAGATAACGATGTCCTTATAATTATGAGTTTGTTTAAGTTATTTTGCTATCGAATTTGATCAACCAAGTAGGTTTACTTACTGTCTTTATGCATTTTGTTTTCGTGTGCACAAGATCAGTTGATCATTAGATCATTTAGGCCATTTTCTATTGTTTTCTCTATTGAGACCATCATTTAGATAGCTTGTCTAGCTTGTCATTCAGACCTATATTCCAGTCTGTTATCCAGCTTGTCGTTCATCCTTTAGTGTTCTTAATTCATTTTAAGCCTATTTAAAGCCTTGTTTCTTTATCTTTTTGAATATTTTTTGACTGTGGTAGTTAGATAATGGTTATGTTTATCATTAGGACTATAGGTTATATTGTTTAAAGTATTTAGCAAGTTTTATTCCTATCTTTCATCTCCTTTCACCTACTTTCACCTCTTTCTATTTCTTTTGGTTTCTCATTTCCTTCTTCAATACTATTGTAATGTGTGGTAATTATATATTTAGTTTGGCTTTATTTATCTCTTTGTACATGGAATTTAGGGTTAGATGTGTTAATTTCTAGGGAAGTATACTAGCACCTTGTAAATTGATCATAACAGTAGGACCTGTTCCTTTCACTGTGTGTTTATCAAAGAGATTTGTAGAATAGGACCTTAAATTTTTCTTTATTAAGTTTTCTACTTGCTTCTTTTACTAAGTTTTCTACTTGTTTATAAGTTAGGTATTTCTCCTTGTATTCTTGTTCTCTGGTTGATAGATTAGTTTTTCATAAAATATTCGTCAGTTAAGAGTCATTTGCTTATGGAATAATGTGGAAATTGAACCCATCGATAGAACAATTTTACTCACAACAATTATCAATTGAACTTGCAAAATCACTCACAAAAGAGACTGAAAATGGAGCTGAACACTAAACTGTATTGACTCAGTGTACAATAGCCAACTCTGTAACATAATAGGTTGCTGCATTAAATAATTACATAGGATATTCGAATGCATCAGGAGGCAATTCGAATCTAGTCAAAAGCAAGCTTACTAAAATTAAGCAAATCCCCCTTAGGTGCATAAAGTAGTTTCCAAATCAGTCATGGAGCTCACGAATTGGAAAAATCACTTAGGCAAGATAAAGAGTGATGGAATGAAAACTCATACATGCTTTTCAAAGGAGAAAAGAGTGGAGGATGTGGAGGACAAAAAACTAGTTAACCTCACCTATTCAAACTTTCCCAATTGTCTTAAAGCACTGAAAAAGCAGGCAATAAAGCAGAAAAAGTAGAAGGGCGCCTAGGAGGCCAGGAATAAAGCAGAATTGATTCCTTGAGGTTTCCAAAGCACTACATGAGTCAAAATAGGAAATTTTGACCACTATGGATAGGTAAATGACAACTTGCATAAGGTGGGACACATGAACTAGGCAAATAAGACAAAAATAATTTAATTAATGTCTAAGGTAGCTAACTATGGGTTGATTATTATAACACCCCCCCTTAAGCTTGACTTATGAGTAATATATCAGAAAATTATAGGGCCTAGAAACAAGGCTTAGTCACCCTTTACATACTGCATGTCCATTTAAACAAGGAAAGAGGCAAAAACCACATGGGAAAATCCTCCCTTAAACATGAACTATAAAACAAAATTTGGAAATATTGTCTTCACTCATGCTTCACAGCATGATCATCAATCCCCAACAGTTATTTGAGATTGCTGAAGGTCTTCTCACAAAATGCTTTGGTGAAGATATCAACTACTTGTTCTGAAGATGAACAGAAGAGTAGGTGAATGGCGCCATCATGCACAAGCTCTCTGATGTAGTGCATATGGATCTCAATGTGTTTGATTCTCTTCTTTTGAACTGGATCTTTGCAAATTCGAATGGTACTCTGGCTATCATAGTAGATGGTAGTTGAGTACTCTAATTCGAAGCCACACTCTCCAAGTAAACCCTGCAACCATAAACATTGAGTTGTTGCATTAACAACTCCTCTGTACTCTGCTTCTGTAGATGAGAGTGCAATGGCACTCTGTTTCTTTCTTGAACAGTTGATTGGCCCTTCTGCAAGCATGAACACATATCCTGATATGGAATTTCTATCTGTGCTATCACCTGCCCAATCACTGTCAGTAAATCCAATCAAATCAATATTAGATTTTGCTTTATAGAAGATCCCATGTGTCCTTGTTCCCTGAACAAAGTTAAGGATCTTTTTGGATGCTTTCCAATGGATCTCATGAGTCTGATCCATGTATCTAGAATCCACACTTACTGCACAAGAAATATCAGGTCTAGTATGTGTAATATACAACAAACATCCAATCAATTGCCTATACAGTGTATTGTTTACCATAGGTGAAGAATCAGCTTCTTCTAGCTTTACTCCTGAAAGGAAAGGAGTCTTTCTTGGTTTGCAGTCCTTCATTTTGAATTTGTTCAGCAAATCCAAGGCATACTCGGACTGGTGCACCTTGATTCCAGCTTTGGTTTGAGCAATATCAAGCCCCAAAAATTGGCTTAAGAGCCCCAAATCTGTCATGGAGAAGGCTTGGTTCATTGCACCCTTCAAGGAAGCAATCTCATCCTTTGAGCTTCCTGTAATGACGAGGTCATCAAAATATAACACAATGATCAATAATGAACCATTAATTAACTTCAAATAGACATTTGGATCTGATTTGCACCGAACAAAATTCAGTGATAGCAAGAAGCTATCAATCTTGGCATACCAAGCCCTGGGGGCTTGCTTTAGCCCATACAATGACTTTCTCAACCTACACACAAGAGAAGGGTTAGTAGAAAATACTTGAGGCTTCTGCATTTATATCTCTTCAGTGATATCTCCATTCAGAAAGGCACATTTTACATCCATGTGATGTACCTCCCATTGCCTTGAGGCTGCAATGGCTAAGGCTAGCCTGATGGAGTCCATCTTTGCCACTGGTGCAAAGGTCTCATTGTAATCTATGCCATGAACCTATGAGTAGCCCTTGGCTACCAATCTGGCCTTTTACTTCAGAGGTGAACCATCAGCAGCAAATTTGGTCTTGTAGACCCACTTACACTGAACTAACTTCCTCCCTGGGGGAAGATCCACTAGCTCCCATGTGTTGCTCTTCTGGAGTGAGCTGAACTCTTCCTTCATGGCTGATTTCCATGTTGGATCTCCTGATACTTATTCATATGTTTTAGGATCTGATTCCACCATCAAACATCATTTCTCAGCAAACATAGGATCCTTCATGCACAGACCACTCTCAAATTGAGATCTAGTCCTCCTTGGGTCATTAGGATCCCTAGCTAGCTCTCCTACTGCATGTAGTGTCTTGGCTGCCCATTTTGGACTTGTATGGCTGTTAGGGTCTACAATGAACTCATCACTATCATACATATCAGAATCAGCATGTTCAAAAAACTCTTCACTTACTTTCAGAGGTTCAGGTGGTGAAGAGGTTTCTCCAACTTCCACTGTTGCAAGAGGTTCTTCTTGAAACTGAATACACCTTTCAATGAAGGCTTTGTTTGTGCTAAAATTTATCAGCTTGTACCCTTTTGAATATTCAGAGTACCCAAAAAATAGGCACTCTTGGATTTAGAGCTGCAAAGCCTTTCTCTTTTTTGTTGGAATTCTAGCCCAAGCCCTTGAGCCAAAAATCCTGAAATGGGTCACATCTGGCTTGTGCCCACTCCATGCTTCGAAAGGAGTCATAGCATCAAGCTGTTTATGAGGCACCCTATTCTATATATAGGCTGCATAGTTGATAGCTTCGGCCCAGTACTTTGGTGGCAAAGTTTTGGCCTCCATCATGCATGTTGCCATCTCCTTCAGTGATCTTTTCTTCCTCTCAGCAACACCATTTTGCTGTGGTGTGTAAGGGATAGAATGTTGCATCTGAATACATGCATCTGCACAATATTGAATAAACTCAAAATTGACATACTCACCACCATTGTTAGATCTGAGGACCTTGAGTTTCCTCCTAGACTGGTTTTCAACCAAAGCCTTAAAGACTTTGAAGAGGCCAAAAACTTCAGACTTGTGTTTCAGAAAGTAAACCCAGCAATACTTGGAAAAGTCATCTATGAAATTCAATGCATATTTGGCCTAAATCATGGACATATGAGGGAATGGGCCAGCAACATCACTGTGGATCAGCTCGAGGGGTGCAGAGGTTCTCTCATGACTAGCTCTCTCAAATTTGTGCTCTAGGTGTTTTCCTAGGATACAACCTTGGCAGACTCCTTTGGAAAATTTTATCTTGGGAAACCCTATAAGCATCTCTTTTTCACTAAGATCAGAAAGATACTTGTAATTTAGGTGGCCAAATATTTCATGCCAAAGCTTGCTTTCCTCATTAGCATGAATCAGAAGAGCAGAGGGGTTTGAGTAGGATAGGAAGTGTGAGAACATGTATACCTTTTGAGCATGATTTTCAACTCCTTTTGGAATGACTTTACCACTTGAGATCTCTATGATCTCAACTTCATCAGGGGAGAATATGACCTTCTTTGGAGATCTAGTGTGAGTCATCTGGTACACTGATAAGAGGTTGGAGGCAAGACCAGGCACATACAACACATTGCTGAACTGACCATGATCAAGATCAATCCTCCCTTTGCCCAAAATTTCAGTGAGAGAGTCATCTCCCAATACTATAGGTGGTCCCTTCGACATGTCAAGTGAGGAGAATGCCTCCTTGGTCGAAACCATGTGTCTTGAAGCTCGAGAATCGATGATGAAACTAGGTGATCTTGATGTGCCAGCAACCAATGCATGAACTCTCTCTCTATCTTCTGAACTTGATCCTCCTTCTCTCTTATTTGAGCTATCTAGAAGGGAGATGCCATTATTCTCCAAGAGTTGGGTCATCATGTCTATTTGCTTCTTCATACAAGAGCTTTCAGTGTGATTTCCCTTATTGCAGTATGTGCACTTGCTCATTTCTCCTTTGTTTTTCTTCTTCTGGTAGTTCTTCTTGGAACCTTGTGGCTCCTATGGAGACTTGTTCTTGTCTCTCTTTTGCTCAGGTGGATTTTTAGCTTTCTTTTTGCTTTTTGAATCCAACTTCAAATCTCTAGAAACCAGAGCTTGGTCTTTGGATGGTTTGATGGTGCCCATCATCACCAGCTTGTCTTGTTCTCGTGTGAGAGATTCCATGAAATCTGCAAGGCTAGGCATCTTCCAGGTTCGAGTTGTTAACTTTGTGGCATAGAAGGTCGAGAAAAACACTGAAGAGTCAGGGCCAAGCTTTGAGAGTATGGCCAAGACCAGCTGATCATCCTTCTTTTTGATCCCACATTGTTTTAGCTGCAAAACTAGTGCTTTGAACTTGGAGAAATAAAGTTGCAGAGATTCAAAGCTACTAGGACTCAGGGAAATCAGCTCATTTTCGATTTGATGTCCCCTCATCTCATCTGTCTTTCCAAAAAGATTAGTAAGCTTCTCCCATAATTCATTCGGTGATTTCAATCCATCAAGATGGAAAAGGAGGTCTCTGAAAATACTCAGACACAAGAGACCATAGGCCTCATCCCTCCTGTTGTGCCATTTTATCTTCTCTGCAGCTGCATTGAGATCTGCTTCTATTGCCATAGTCACCCTATAGAGGCCTTTCTCTCTCAATAGTATCTCCATCTCTGCTTTCCATTCAAATAAATTGAAGGGAGTCAAGATGATCTTCTGAGATTGATCCATAGCTCAGAAATTGTCCCGGCTGTCAGTAGAAGGCTCCCAGTCACTGATGTCGAACCTGCAAAACAAATTTGAAGGAGAGAAATTGATCTACAATGGCTCTGATACCATGTGGAAATTTTACCCAGTGATAGAAAAATTTTACTCACAACAATTATCAATTGAACTTGCAAAATCACTCACAAAAGAGACTGAAAATGGAGCTGAACACTAAACTGTATTGACTTAGTGTACAATAGCCAACCCTGCAACATAATAGGTTTATGCATTAATTAATTACATATGATATTTGAATGCATGAGGATGCAATTCGAATCTAGTCAAAATCAGGCTTACTAAAATTAAGCAAATCCCCCATAGGTGCATAAAGTAGTTTCCAAATCAGTCATGGAGCTCACAAATTGGCAAAATCACTTAGGAAAGCTAAAGAGTGATGGAATGAAAACTCATACATTATTTTTAAATGAGAAAAGATCGGAGGATGTGGAGGACAAAAAACTAGTTAACCTCACCTAGTCAAACTTTCCCAATTGCCTTAAAGCACTGAAAAAGCAAGCAATAAAGCAGAAAAAGTAGAAGGGCGCCTAGGAGGCCAGGAATAAAGCAGAATTGATTGCTTGAGGTTTCCCAAGTGCTACATGAGTCAAAATAGGCAAGTTTGACCACTATGTATAGGTAAATGACAACTTGCATAAGGTGGGACACATGAACTAGGCAAATAAGACAAAAATAATTTAATGTCTAAGGTAGCTAACTATGGGTTGACTATTCTAACAAATAAATCATCATGTTTACCATCACCTGTAATTTGACATTCCTTAGCTTGCACATATTTGTACAATTTAATTTAGATTTGATTCCATTAAGTTTCTTTACTTCTTTTGAAAGCCATTTTGACACTACTCCTCCTCCAGTTCCAATCATAGTGAATGCATACCCATAGAACAATCAAGGAGAGTGGAATTAGATAGTTTATTTTAAACCATTATGTACATTTGTTAATTGCATGTATAGTTGGTTTCTAATATAACCCTTCCTTGTATATTTAGTTTCTGAAATTGCTAAGAAGTAGAATAGTTAATTAATAGGTTTTACTATAAAGAGTAGAATAGTATTGTGTATATCTTTATCTTTCAGTAATTTCCCATAGAGTATAGTAGTATAGCTTGATACCACTCTAATCCAATACTCTGTTTTGGTTTAATGACCTTCATAGTTTAATTTATAGGAGTTTGACTCAGTTTTTTATTTTGAAATATATTTCGATATTTTCTTTATTAAAATATTTCCACGACACCCTAGGAAGCCCTCTTCCTTCGCACATACTTTGTGTCAACTCTAAGTTTACCAACCTAGGTCAATAATTAAATATTAGGTGAATTAATTAAGACATTATAACAAACAACACTCTACTAGGAGCAGACAATATTATCATGTAGTAGTCGATATATTGATATATGGCCACAATATCCTCCAAAAAAGAATAATATGATAATTCTATGATGAGAAATGAGCATAATGATTCATACATGTGGTCAAAACACAAAGAAATGCAGGTTTACGATCATCATCGTATCCATCTAGTAAATCAACGGTTCATGCGCACTTAGGATCTCCAACCTACTCGGTGTTTATTTTTAGCTTCGCAGTCCGAAAAGAATACCTTGTGTGACACTCAGAAGCACCAGGAGTATTTAGGATCACTAAATTTGTTTCAGAAATACCATACCTTATTGATCCTAAGACTGCTTGATCATATATCCTACACCGCATGTGTAAAGTTTGTTAGGTGAGCCTATAAACACTTTTTAAATTCCAATGGAATCTTAACTAATGTTACAGATCATCAGAGTTGACATTTGAAAGATGCAGTGCATGGTTTAATTTCGTTGATCTCCTGATTTTATAGATTAACATTCATCAAGGTTTCATGCCACAAAGTTAAGTCACTGTTTATTTTGAGAAGGAGGATCTTGAGAGAAAATTGTTGCATATAGGTGGCGCAATCTGTTGGAATCGGGTTCACTAAAGTGGTCTCATGGATCATGTCTTCCATCAATCCTGAAGCAGTAAATTTTTTTACACCTCACAGACCAGACATCTATTCAGAGCATCATTAAGCATATAGAATGTTTCCATGTCTCCCTACTCCAATTAATGGATCCAACATTCATGACATACCTACCTACAACTATGTCCCAACTATTATGTCTACCCATATGGCATTTGTATTAATTGGCATCAACTTTATTTATATAAGATTTATCTTTCTCATTTTTCAAATTCAAATTTCTCATCCAAGATCCTGTGCTCCTTTACCCACAAGATATTAACCTTTGGTTTTTCCCCTCATAGTAAAAGGTTCCAGTCCTAATTTTTCTTCCATGGGCGTTCCTCCATCAGCTTTACCCTCATCCTCAATTCCATCGTCTCCTATCCTAGAACCACCCTCAACATCGGTAAACCCTTATGACCATATATCTAATACCTTTACAGAAGTATTTGATACTGTGAATTTGATTCCAAATATGCACCAGGTAGCAACATAAGCTAAGAAAAGGATCAAGGTCATACAATATTACCTCCACTTATGGGAATCAAGGATACCTCTTATGGCCATCCCTTGGATGTGAAATTTTGCATAATTCGTAGGATGGTGTATTAGTCTATATTAGGAGTAAAGAAGTGTAGTTTTTGTGTAGGATGGAACACCAGTATTTCCAATAACCAAAGAGATCAACGAGAATATGATGGGGATTCCAGAAGGTACTTCATGGAGTGTATTTACTAAATATGAAATGAAAATAAAGTACAAGGATCTCTCACCCGAGGAAGAGGAAAATGTTTTTCAAATATTTCTCAATTGCAAGAGCAAGAACCACCCTATAGGTTGGATAATTTCATTGAACTTCTTAGAGTATCCATGTCCCTCATTTGTTAGTTGTTTCCCTTTACCATCGATCAGCTAATAGGAGAGTTCATTATTGGTTTACTCCTTAAAATCAGTAGCTCGACTGAATTATATGTCCAACTTGATTTCATGTAGTAATTAGTAGATGTTATTTGGGACCACATTATTGTTTTCCCCACTCTCAAGTTTTTCAGGTTTCAATATTACTTGTTATATATGATTATATACCAGTTCCCTTATCATTTCCCTCAGTCTTTCCTAAACTTGATCCTCCATCACACTACTAGTGAAAGATACTTAGAGTCTGTTAATCATGTCATGTTAGAGATTTATATTATTTTAAATGGCACTCATTTTACCTAGGATTATACTTGAATTTAAAATAATCCTCCATCTAGTATATGAGGAATCTTTGGAACGCTGGTTCTTATTCAAGGACCATACTAAAATCCCTATCTATGTAAGTTATATTCCTTCCTACCACCTGTCGACTTTCCTAACCCCTGGGATTTTTTATTTAGATTAAATCTAATAGGGTTTTAATTCTGATGCAGTTCACTTTTGGAAGAATAATAGTCTTTTCAATTTCAAAATCCCTCGGCAAGTGGGTCCTTTCATTGTAAAGTCTTGTACTAGACATCATCTTGTATAATAGTTACTGCAAAGCTTAAATTTTCCTTTGGGATTCGAGTGGAATTATTACCCTAGGGGCATAATTTCTAAGTAGAGGAAAATTACATATTGGATGAATACCCACATCACCCACATGAGATATTGGATCCAAACAGGAAAGTTCAAAGGAAGTCAAAGTTATCATGCATCATGAATAGGAGAAAGGATCATAGGTGGTGCTAACCTAAGACAAAGCAGATGCTCAATTGAAGAGTATTAAGGAAGAGGTTCTTTTTATACTAAAAAAATATATGAGCATCAAGAGATTCCTAAAGAAAATAATCCTAGACTTGAACCCTAGATGACCATGAAAAATTTTGAATCACAAGGAAGCACATTGTTGCCTTTGATGCAAGCGATGCTTTTATTGAAAAAATCCTAACTAGATGGCCACAAGAGGTAGGAGTATATTCCAATTCCCCCTTATATACATATGGACTGATTATATCTTTCAGCACCATGGGATCTTACAGTACATAGTTAAGGAAGGATATGTTTCCCAAGTCTCGGTTCATTTCTCCTAGGAAATCAAGGCTATCATTAGTGATGGATTTCATGCATGATCTGTTTAGAATGGAAGTCTTAGATCCCACAATTATGGGTAAAATACTTAATCCCAATAAATATAGAGCCACTCAACTATATTTTAACATGTATAAGTTCCATACCCTTGAAAAAATTCAACTTCACAAGAAGACAGGAAACATGCTTTCCAAATATGTTTTAAAATCTAGTATGAATGTCAACAAGATCCAAACTTTGATTTCCAAACTAGAGAAACAACTTAAATATAAAAAAAGATCCATGTTTATGATGATAACAGGGCTTGATAATAAATTAATGGAGAAAGGACATGATCCTCTTAATCCATCTATATCCCAAAACTTGTTTAAAGAAAAATACAAGGAGATTTAGGTTCTAAAGAAAACATTGAAGCTACCAGCAGTAGAGCATGTAAAAATTCCTGAGTTAGTAGCAACTCAGAAATAAATTGAGTAGGTCACTAAGAGAACTAAAAAATAACAATAATGTAATGAGTTTGGAAAAAGAGACTATTTCTCTTAAAGAGGAAAATAATAGACTATTGACTTCAAGAGGGACTGCATTGTTGGAATCTTCTTCGGTAGTTCCAACCAATCAGTTATTAAAGGAATTGTCTAATTTATCTTTTTGATATGTTTGTGGAAATTTAACCCAGGTGTTAGAACAATTACACTCACAACAATTTCCAATTACACATGCAAATTACTCACAAAAGGAGACTGAATATGGAGCAGAACACTAATCTGTATTGAATAAGTGTACAATAGCCAACCTTGTGAATTCATAGGATGCCACAATAAATAATTACATGAGATATTCGAATGCATGAATATTCCATTTGAATTTAGTCAAAAGAAGGCTTACTAAATCTAAGCAAATCCCCCATAGGTGCATAAAGCACATTCCAAATCTGTCTAGGAGCTCACGAATTGGAAAAATCAATTAGGAAAGCTAATAGATGGTGGAAGGACAACTCATACATGCTTTTTATAGGAGAAAAGAGTGGAGGATGTTTAGGACAAAAAACAAGTTAACTTCACCTAGTAAAACTTTCCCAATTGCCTTAAAACTCAGAAAAAGCAGGCAATAAAGCAAAAAAAGCAGACATGCGCTAGGGAGGCCAGGAATAAAGCAGATTTGATTCCAATAGGTTTTCCAAGCACTCCATGACTCAAATTTAGCAAGTTTGACCACTATGGATGTGTGGAGGACCACTTGCATAAGGTGGAATATGGAAACTAGGCAAATAAGACAAAAATTGGATTAATTAATGTCTAAGGTAGCTAACTATGGGTTGATTATTCTAACACCCCCCCTTAAGCATGACTTATGAGTAAAATATCAAAAAATTATAGGGCCTAGAAACAAGGCTTAGTCACCCTTTACATACTGCATGTCCATTTAACCAAGGAAAGAGGAAAAAACCCAGTGGGAAAAATCCTCCCTTAAACATGGACTATAAAAACAAAATTTAGAAATCTTGTCATCACTCATGCTTCACAGCATGATCAGCAATCCCCAGTAGTGATTTGAGATTGCTGAATTTATTCTCACAAAAAACTTTGGTGAAGATATCTGCTACTTGTTCTGAAGATGAACAGAAGAGTAGGTGAATGGTGCCATCATGCACAAGCTGTCTGATGTAGTGCATATGGATCTCAATGTGTTTGGTTCTCTGCTTCTAAACTGGATCATTGCAGATTCAAATGGTACTATGATTATCACAGTAGATAATAGTTGATTATTCTGATTTGAAGCCACACTCTCCAAGTAACCCCTGCAACCATAAACATTGAGTTTCTGCATTTACAACTCCTCCGTACTTTGCTTCTGTAGATGAGAGTGCAATGGCACTCTGTTTCTTGCTTGACCAGATGATTGGCCCTTATACAAGCATGAACACATATCCTGATATTGACTTTCGATCTGTGATGTCACCTGCCCAATTACTGTTAGTAAAACCAATCAAATCAAGATCAGATTTAGCTTTATAGAAGATCCCATGTGTCCTTGTTCCCTGAACAAAGTTAAGGATCCTTTTGGCTGCTCTCCAATGGATCTCATGAGGCCGATCCATGTATCTTGAAGCCACACTTACTACATAATAAATATCAGGTCTAGTATGTGTAAGATACAACAAACATCCAATCAATTTCCTATACAGTGTATTGTTTACCATAGGTGAAGAATCAGCTTCTTCAAGCTTCACTCCTGAAAGGAAAGGAGTCTTGTTTGGCTTGCAATACTTCATATTGAATTTTTTCAGCAAATCCAAGGCATACTTGGACTGATTTACTTTGATTCCTTCTTTGGTTTGAGCAATCTCGAGCCCCAAGAATTGGCTCAATAAGCCCAAATCCGTCATTGAGAAGGCATGGTTCATTGCATCCTTCAAGGAGGCAATCTCATCCTTTGAGCTTCCTGTAATGAGGAGGTCATCAAAATATAAAAAATTTATCATTAATGAACCATGAATCATCTTGAAATAGACATTTGGATCTGATTTGCATCGAACAAAATTCAGTGATAGCAGAAAGCTATCAATCTTGGCATACCAAGCCCATACAATGACTTCCTTAGCCTGCAAACAAGAGATGGGTTAATAGAAAATACTTGATCCTGCTGCATGTATATCTCTTTAGTGATATCTCCATTCAGGAAAGCACACTTCACATCCATGTGATGTACTTCCCATTGCTTTGAAGCTGCAATGGCTAAGGCTATCCTGATGGAGTCCATCTTTGCCACTGGTGCAAAGGTCTCATTGTAGTCTATGTCATGAACATGTGAGTAGCCCTTGGCTACCAATATGGCCTTGTACTTCAGAGGTAAACCATCAGCAGAAAATTTGGTTTTGTACACCGAATTACACTAAACTAGCTTCCTCCCTGGGGGAAGATCAACCAGCTCCAGTGTTTCTCTTCTGGAGTGAGATGAACTATTCCTTCATGGATGCTTGCCATATTGGATCATTTTCTACATCTTCATATGTCTGTGTATATGATTCAATCATCAGATAGCATTTCTCTGCAAACATAGGATCTTTCATGCACAGAGCACTCTCAAACTGAGATCTAGTCCTCCTAGGATCATTAGGATTTCCAGCTAGTTCTCCAGCTGCATGAATGGTCTTGGATGCCCATTTTGGTCTTGTAGGAATGTTAGGATCTGCAATCAAATCATAATTATTAGAAATATCAGAATCAGCATGTTCAACTATCTCTTCACTTACATTCAGAGGCTCTGGTGGAGAAGAGGATTCTTCAACTTCCACTGCTGCTAGGGGCTCTTCTTGAAACTGAAAACACCTTTCAATGAAGGATTTGTTTGTGCTCAAATTTATTAGCTTGCACCCTTTTTAATCTTCAAAGTACTCAAAAAATAGACACTCTTGGCTTTGGGGCTACAAAGCCTTCCTCTTTTCTGTTGGAATTCTAGCCCAAGCCCTTGAGCCAAAAATCCTGAAATGGGTCACATCTGGCTTGTGCCCACTCCATGCTTTGAAAGGAGTCATACCTTCAATTTTTTTATGAGGAAACCCATTCTGGATATAGGCTGCACAGTTTATAGCTTCGGCCCAGTACTTTGGTGGCAAAGTCTTAGCCTCCATCATGCAGGTTGCCATCTCTTTCAGTGACCTGTTCTTCCTCTCAGCAACACCATTCTGCTATGGTGTGTAAGGGATAGAATGCTACATCTGAATACCTACATCTACACAATATTGAATAAACTTAGACTTGACATACTCACCACCATTTTCAGATCTGAGGACCTTGAGTTTCCTCCTAGACTGGTTTTCAACCAAATCCTTAAAGACTTTGAAGAGGCCAAAAACTCCAGACTTGTGTTTTAGGAAGTGAACCCAGCAATACCTAGAAAATTCATCTATGAATGTCAATGCATATTTTTCCTGACTCATTGACTTATGAGGAAATGGGCCAGCAACATCACTGTGGATCAACTCAAGAGGTGCATAGGTTCTCTCATGACTAGCTCTCTCAAATTTATGCTCTGGGTGTTTTCCTAGGATGCAACCTTGACAGACTCCTTTGGAAAACTTAATCTTTGGTAACCCTATGACGATTTATTTTTCACTAAGATCAGAAATATACTTGTAATTCAGGTGGCCAAATATTTCATGCCAAAGCTTGCTTGCCTCATTAGCATGAATCAGAAGAGCAGAGGGGTTTGAGTAGGGTAGGAAGTGTGAGAACATGTATACCTTCGAAGTGTGATTTGCAATTCCTTTTTCAATGACTTTACCACTTGAGATCTCTGTGATCTCAACTTCGTCAGGGGAGAATATGACCTTCTTTGAAGACCCTATGTGGGTCATCTGATACACTTATAAGAGGTTAGAGGCAAGACCTGGAACATACAACACATTGCTGAACTTACCATGGTCAAGATCAATCCTCCCTTTTCCCAAACTTTCAGTGAGAGAGTCATCTCCCAGTACTATTGATGGACCTTTTGACATGTCAAGTGAGGTGAATGCCTCCTTGGTCGAAACCATATGTCTTGAAGCTCCAGAATCAATGATGAAACTAGGTGAGCTTGATGTGCCAGCAACCAATGCATGAACTCTCTCTCTGTCTTCTGAATTTGATCCTCCTTCCCTCTTCTTTGAGCTATATAGAAGGGAGATGCCATTCTTCTACAGGAGTTGGGTCAGCATGTCAATTTTTGTCTTCATGCAGGAGTTTTCAGAATGATTTCCCTTACTGCAGTATGCGCACTTGCTCATTTTTCCTTTGTTCTTATTCTTCTGGGGGTTCTTCTTGGAACCTTGAGGCTCCTCTGGAGACTTGTTCTTGTCTCTCTTTTACTTAGGTGGATTTTTAGCTTTATTCTTGCTTTTTGAATCCACCCTCGAATCTCCAACAACCAGAGCTTGGTATTTGGATGGTTTTATGGTGCCCATCATCACCAATTTATCTTATTCTTGTGTGAGAGATTCCATGAAATATGCAAGGCTAGGCATTTTCCAGGCTCGATCTGTCAACTTTGTGGCATAGAAGGTCGAAAAAAACACTGAATAGTCAGGGCCAAGCTTCGAGAGTATGGCCAAGACTAGCTGATCATCCTTCTTTTCGATCCCACATTGTTTTAGCTGCAAAACAAGTGCTTTGAACTTGGAAAAATAGAGTTGCGGGGATTCAAAGCTATTGGGACTCAGGGAGATCAATTCATTTTCAATTTGATGTACCCTCATCTCATCTGTATTTCCAAAAAGATTAACAAGCTTCTCCCATACTTCATTCGGTGATGTCAATCCATCAAGATGGAAAAGGAGGTCTCTGGATATACTCAGACATAGGAGACCATAGGCCTCATCCCTCCTGTTGTGCCATTTAATCTTCTCTGCAGCTGCATTGGGCTCTGCTTCTATTTCCATAGTCACTCTATAGAGGCCTTTCACTCTCAACAGTATCTCCATCTTTTTTTCCATTCAAATAAGTTAAATGGAGTGAAGATGATCTTTTGAGATTCATCCATAGCTCAGAAATTGTCCCGTCAGTCAGCAGAATGCTCCCAGTCAATGATGTCGAACCTACAAAATAAATTGGAAGGAGAGAAATCGATCTACAAAATCTCTAATACCATGTGGAAATTGAACCCAGGTGTTAGAACAATTACACTCACAGCAATTGTCAATTACACATGCAAATTACTCACAAAAGGAGACTGAATATGGAGCAGAACACTAATCTGTATTGAATAAGTGTACTATAGCCAACCCTGTGAAGTCATAGGCTGCCACAATAAATAATTACATGAGATATTTGAATGCATGAATATTCAATTCGAATTTAGTCAAAAGTAGGCTTACTAAATCTAAGCAAATCCCCCATAGGTGCATAAAGCACATTCCAAATCTGTCTAGGAGCTCACGAATTGGAAAAATCAATTAGGAAAGCTAAAATATGGTGAAAGGACAAATCATACATTCTTTTCATAGGAGAAAAGAGTGGAGGATGTTGAGGACAAAAAACAAGTTAACTTCACCTAGTCAAACTTTCCCAATTTCCTTAAAACTCAGAAAAAGCACACATGCGCTAGGGAGGCTAGGAATAAAGTAGATTTGATTCCAAGAGGTTTTCGAAGCATTCCATGGATCAAATTTAGCAAGTTTTACCACTATGGATGTGTGGAGGACAGCTTGCATAAGGTGGAATATGGAAACTAGGAAAATAAGACAAAAATTGGATTAATTATTGTCTAAGGTAGCTAACTATGGGTTGATTATTCTAACAATGTTGAATTGATCAAGGTTAAGGAGGACCTTCAGAATTACACATAATAGGTAGTCAAAATAAAAGAGTGATTCACATGTGTAAGAGTTTCATAGTGCCCGATATAAGCTACAAAAAGAGTTGGAGCAATTGAACAAAAAAGATTCATGCAAGACTCCCTTAATAGGTTCCAACCACTTGGAATGTGATCAAATTATACCTGAAATGCAGAAATAGAAGAATAAATTCACAATGACACAATAAGAATTGGATTTGGATGTTGCGTCAATTAGAGAATATAAAGACACCCTTTTTTATCTAAGTGATAGACCAGGTAGAGCAGCCACAATTATCGAAATTTTAAATTATAGAACTAGAATAGAATTGGAGACTTTGGAGGTAAGAGATAGAACTACCATCATCATGGAAACCCATAGTGTTTGTGAAGAAAAAACATGCTCATATCATCCATGAAAAATATTTACAACTGGTAAGCATATCAATTCATTTAAAAATAATTTTGATAATTGTATGGACCAAGGTCTCCCATCTCCATGGGACGACAATAGGGATCATTATCCTCTTCATAATTATAGGAATTGTTAGTTGAATATATAACGAAATAATGATCAAGAATTTGAGGATGTAGCAAAGTGAATCAAATGCAAGGTTATTATGTATAAATTGTCTAGTGTTTTTCATTTACTTGCTAATCTGTAGATGGCATTTAAAGGCCTTCCCCCACCTTCTTATTCGCATTATATAGAGTTATATATGTGTGCGAAGGAGATGAGGTAATTAGTTTATCCAATGGGAAATGATTGGAAAAGAATTGTTAAATATTTTTTCTTGAGTTTTACTTAGAAGAGTGTGGAAGAAATCCCTCATAGAGCGGATGGAGCATTTTAATCACATCCAACATAGTAGGACCAAGTGCCCATGTCTAAAATTCATCAGTTTCCACCTCGCGAGGTCCTATGGATTCCTATTCAACAATACATTCAAAGGCCACCTCAACATCTAGGTCAACACTTAGGATAGCGACCATCCCAACATTCAATATCACGGGAGGGTACCCATCACAGTGGCCAACATCACTGTAAAGAACACGTGGTTAAAATTTTGTAAATGAAAATATTTTGTTGTAACGTTTTGTAAATACTAAGGATATAACTAAGCATAGAATCCTATTGAACAACGATGATCATATTTTTAAGTCAACTGTAACCTCTTGGAGAATTTTTTTGATCAATCACTTGAAATCACAATGTAGTTGCGGCCTTGTAATAGAAGAATTGAGGATTCTTAGTTTTGATGTTTACAAAGTGTCGTATTTTCTCTTGTGTCTACACTCATTTCATATTTCATGTAATGTTCTTGCAAATGATATAATACAAACCCTCGAGGTCGTTGTTCGTCTCATTTTTGGTTCAAATCCAATGTTGAATGATTTGTTCCTTTTAAACGTGTTATGTAATTTTCTTGATATGTTAATTATAATTTCATTTGTTTTCCTTGAGTTAGTATTTCCATTTCATGCATTACATTATTTGTTAGAGAAACTAAATTTTTATTGCTCAGTACACTTTCTTTAAAATGAGATAAAACCTACCATCACAAGTACCTTATCCCATTTCCATCTTTTCACATATTTATTATAGTATTTTGGTGAACTCAAAATGATGCCCACCATTGCAATTTTGGTTACATGTAATAGCCATGTTGGTCTATAATTCAAGAAAGTTACTCAAAGTATTCAAGATTAGAATTCCATTTTCAAAGAGAAGGCTCAATTGTATTAAAATCAGGTGACTCTTTCTCTGGCATTGTTCCAAAGAAGCCTTGGAACATCCCAGGGATTAACACTTCATCTTCAATGATATGAATTTGGCGTGATTGCAGTGTTGAAATATAATGGTCCCATATTTTCCTATTTTCATTTTCAAAACCTAGTTGGTCAAATGATAACTAGGCTTGGTGTAATGGAGATGAGGCATTATGGTCAATTATCTAATAAAGGAAAATGTATCCAGTGTCTGTAAGAGCCTTAATCATATGTACAAGTAGGTGATGACTAGTCTTACTCCCAACCCAAATAAAATCCTAGAATAATTATCTTTCCATTTATAATATTCCAAATGATCCAATATCCAATTATATCGATTTCCAAGAAAAGTTCCTTCCAAATGAAACACATATTTCACCATTGTTTATTAGTAGATCCAGGCCATTCCTATATAGTCAATGGGTACATATATTTTGTAACTGAAAATATTTTAATAGAAATGACAACTATCTTCTCACATAATTTTGTTGTAACTTTTTGTAATTACTAAGGATATAAATAAGGATAGAATCCTATTGAACAATGATTATCATATTTTTAAGTCAACTGTAACCTCTTGGAGAATTGTTTTGATCAATCACTTGAAATCACAATGTAGTTGCGACCTTGTAATAGAATAATTGAGGATAATTAGTTTTGATGTTTACAAAGTGTCGTATTTTCTCTTGTGTCTACACTCATTTCATATTTCATGTAATGTTCTTGTAAATGATATAATACAAACCCTTGAGGTCGTTGTTCATCTCATTGTTGGTTCAAATCCAACGTTGAATGATTTGTTACTTTTAAACGTGTTATGTAATTTTCTTGATATGTTAATTATAATTTGATTTTTTTTCCTTGAGTTAGTATTGCCATTTCACGCATTACATTATTTTTTAGAGAAACTAAATTATTATTGCTCAATACACTTTCTTTAAAATGAGATAAAACCTACCATCACAAGTACCTTATCCCATTTCCATCTTTTCACATATTTCTTATAGTATTTTGGTGAATTCAAAGTGATGCCCACCATTGTAGTTTTGGTTACATGTAATAGCCATGTTGGTCTATAATTCAAGAAAGTTACTCAAAGTATTCAAGATTAGAATTCCTTTTTCAAAGAGAAGACTCAATTGTATTAAAATCAGGTGACTCTTTCTCTAGCATTGTTCCAAAGAAGCCTTGGAACATCTCAAGGAATAACACCTCATCTTCAGTGATATGAACTTGGCGTGATTGCGGTGTTGAAATATAATGGTCCCATATTTTCCTATTTTCATTTTCAAAACCTAGTTGGTCAAATGATAACTAGGCTTGATGTAATGGAGATGAGAAATTATGGTCAATTATCTAATAAAGGAAAATGTATCCACTGTCTGCAAGAGCCTCAATCATATGTACAAGTAGCTGATGATTAGTCTTACTCCCAACCCAAATAAAATCCTAGAATAATTATCTTTCCATTTATAATATTCCAAATGATCCAATATCCAATTATATCGATTTCCAAGAGAAGTTCCTTCCAAATGAAAGATATATTTCACCATTTTTTATCAGTAGATCCAAGCCATTCCTATATAGTCAATGGGTACATATATTTTTTATGCATAACCTTTTCCCAAAGACCCTTGTCCATCAACAATCACCATATCTCCTTTGCGGTTAGTGCTTTTGAAAAACATTGGTGGATTTTTAGTCCCCATCTTTCGAATTGTTTAGGAAGGGACAGCTTGTGCCATGAAATCCAATGTAATGGCTTGACAATGTGATTTCTTCTCCATAGAAAATTCAAATTAATATTTTTGATGTTTATGAGAACCATGAATGGAACATGTGTAATCGTTACCCAATATACTGAAATACCTTCCAGTATATATTTCATAAGAAAAAATATTACAGCCTTTGACAACCATCTGTTACACCAATTATCAATTTTACCTTCAACTCTACGAATAAGCCAGATCTAGTCCTTTGATTGATAATCATTTGGTTTGAGGATGAATCTAGGATATTTGAGTCTCAAATAAATTTCCTTTTTATGAGTATAAAGAGTAGATATAGAGGATTTTCTAAAGTTGCAATTCATACCAATGGTTGCATAGAATATATCATGAATCCCTTTTAATTTAATAATCTATCTTATAGATCCTTTAGAGAACAAAATTATGTCATCCATGAAGAATAGTTGTCTGATGTGTACAAATCGTCCAAAATAAAAACATTTTAGACTTCCATTTACCCTACAAGTGATGATGAGCCTAATGAGTCCTTCCATAATGAGAAAAAAAAGAAAAGGTGCATCTGGAAAACCTTGTGTGACACCTCTTATTGATCTAAAAAAAGATTATGTTGAACAGTAATCCTTTGACAACCATCTGTTACACCAATTATTAATTTTACCTTCAACTCTATGAATAAGCCAAATCTAGTCCTTTGATTGATAATCATTTGGTTTGAGGATGAATCTGGTATATTTGAGTCTCAAATAAATTTCCTTTTTATGAGTATAAAGAGTAGATATAGAGGATTTTCTAAAGTTGCAAGTCATAGAAATGGTTGCATAGAATATATCACGAATCCATTTTAATTTAATCATCTATCTTATAGATCCTTTAGAGAACAAAAATATGTCTTGTCTGATGTGTACAAATCGTCCAAAATAAAAACCTTTTAGACTTCCATTTACCCTAGCAGTGATGATGAGCCTAATGAGTCCTTCCATAATGAGAAAAAAAAGAAAAGGTGCAACTGGAAAACCTTGTCTGACACCTCTTATTGATCTAAAAAAAGAGTATGTTGAACAGTTAATTAACATTAAAAATCTCATAGATTGCACATGCGATAGAATCCAACTTACGGTCGAGAGCTCAAAATCAATCTACAATAGAACCAGGTGGAGAAAAGCATAGTTTTTCCTATCATAAGATTTTGATAGATCTTCCTTGATAATAAATGTATTTGAATTCTTTATCTTTTTCGAGTGAAATGCCTCCTGTGCTATTCCTATAACATCATGTATTTGATGCCCCTCTAGAAAAGAAAATTTCTTAAGGGTGATTCCCTTTAACAAGATAATCTTCAGTTGAGATGCAATAAATTTTTTCTATGATCTTGTAAACATAATTGCATAATGAAATCGACATGAGTTATTCTATGCATTTCACTCTATCAGTCTTAGGGATGAGATTTATTAAGGACAAACTGAATACTTCCAGAACCCTTCCCATGTTCCCAGAATATTCGACAACATATAGAAGGTATCCCCCTATGACATCAAATAATCGATATAGAACTCAACCGACCATCCATCAAACCTCAATCTCTTATCGTGTTGCATGGATTTGATGGCTAGGATAAGTTCATCTTTTGTAATAGAAGCATTTATGGCCATATTTTGTTCAACGGTAACTAGATTTGGGAAGTGTGCTATAACCTCCAGCATGGAATAAATCGATGCATTTTGATCCTCCTTATATAAACCAACAAATTGCTTCACTTTAACCTTTGAAATGTTTTCAAAACCTGTAATCATGTTTCTATCCCGATATTCAATTTCCCAAATAATGTTCATATGTATTCTATGTTTTATAAAAGAATGGAATTATTTTGAGTTATTGTCACCCTTCTAAAGCCAATGAGAATGGATTTTAAGATTGATTTATGCCTCATCATCCTATAATATAGTCCTTCTTCTCAATTCCATATCCAAAATATGAAATTTCTGATCATTTGAAGTGAAACTTTCAGGTGAGGTATGGTAATAAGAGGCCAACTTCTTTTCAATGGAGAGAAGTTCCTCATACGTTAATAAATTTTTACCTTTAATCCACGGTATAGTTTGATATTTTAAGGACTTAATATTATTCTTAAAATTTACAAAATCCGAGCAGTGTGGTTTTTAACTATATACCATTCCCCTCAAGGAAAGGTTTTTGGACGGTTTCCCTAACCCTATGATATTTAAGGATATGAAAAACATTAAATCACCTTTGTGTTGTGGGTATGTAGTCTCAAAGGACCCCTTTATATTATTTTGTTTCCATCCTCACACTTCAACTCCATCTTGAAACCTATATTTTTCCATTACTGAACTATGGCCTCTAATCCTCCCAGCAATCCCTGCAATAACATTTGTATCCCCAAGGTTGTAGGACAACTCTAAGCATGTATTTGGGGTACTATAGGGCCTTAAATGGTACTAGGAATAGGTATTTTCCTTATTGAACATGGATTATCTTGTAACATGTGTAATATTGGATGGGAACATTACCACAAGGCTTGGGGAATCACAAGTACATATCTATGCCATTCTCGTGTGAATAGGAGAATTGGATATTGGGTATGAGATTGATGACTATATTGATTGATCCGAGTAGTAGGATGAAGGAGATATATATTTGTTCAAAAATGACTCAGTCACTACAAAAATCAGACTATGGTAAGTTAGTAGGATGTTGAAATTGGCATCACCTAGAGCCTCA
Source organism: Pseudotsuga menziesii (assembly GCA_001517045.1). Classification (NCBI taxonomy): domain Eukaryota; kingdom Viridiplantae; phylum Streptophyta; class Pinopsida; order Pinales; family Pinaceae; genus Pseudotsuga; species Pseudotsuga menziesii. Next base: position 72,404 of record LPNX010663001.1, on the reverse strand, counting down.
ATTGGGAAAAGAATGGACATTAAATAAGGAGAGTCATAAGTTGTAGTATGTGAAAAATAAGGTGAAAGTAGATGAGTAGGAGGAGTGAAGGATGGAGGGCCTGTAGTAGGGGAAAATTTTTAGGGTCCTAGAGTTGTAATCTGAGTGACAATATTACCAGGTGTACATCTAGGATATTCAAGGGGTGCAGTAACACTCTCGGGGAAAATTAAGTTGTTTTCAAACAAAGGAAGACAATCTAAAATCCTAGGTGCATGAGATAAAAAAGATGGAAATGATAAAGGAAGTGAATGGGATAATAACAAGGGTGTATGAGAGGTATCATACTTATCGGTAGGGGAGAGACAAACAACAATAAATGATTCTATAGTCAAATAAGGTGCTTCGAGTAAAAATTGTGGCTTCAATGGAAGAGTGTTTGATTTCTTCCAGGTGTCCACAAAATATTCTCAACCATAGTCCATGATCAAACATGAGTGCACCAACCCTAGTTAGCTACATACAGGGTCCTTTGTAGTCATAAGAGGGCCATCTAATTTATATTTAGTGTCAATCTTGGATAGGTCCATCCATAAACCCCATTTGTCTCCTCCTTTATTGAAAGGCTTATCACAATCTTATAGTAGGCGACCATATTCATGGAACCTATTCCACCAAGACGACATCATGCTATAATCCTGGTCTTTTGTATAATAATAAATCCTTTTTGAGATGAATATCTGATCAAGAATTCCCTCCTTAATATACAAGTCAATGTGGATTTTTACCATCCCATGCTTCTTGTGGCTTCAATGTGGTCATCGACTAATAAAAATTCCATAAAGGAGGCTCCAATATGTGAAAATTATCCATGGCACATAGTTTGGGAGAGAAAAATGGGAGATTAACCTAGGTGGGATAAGAGAATATTTTATCCCTTGTGGAATCAAAAGTAGGTTCCTAATTATTTATATAAATCCTGGTCTTGTGTATAATAATAAATCCTTTTTGAGATGAATATCTGATCAAGAATTCCCTCCTTAATATACAAGTCAATGAGGATTTTTACCATCCCATGCTTCTTGTGGCTTCAAAGTGGTCATCGACTAATAAAAAATCCATAAAGGAGGCTCCAATATGTGAAAATTATCCATGGCCCATAGTTTGGGAGAGAAAAATGGGAGATTAACCTAGGTGGGATAAGAGAATATTTTATCCCTTTTGGAATCAAAAGTAGGTTCCCAATTATTTATACTAAAATAAAAATGCCTCTAGAACCACATTCCTTCGAGAACTCTTCTGACGTCAGCATAGGAGTTGAGAATGAATCAGAGCCATCCCTTTGCAAGGATGAAACATTGTGATGGATAGTCCAGAATATTCCAATGTGGCTTTACCCATTCCCTAAAATATGGCATGGACATATTATGGCTTCTAAAACTACTGAAAATGGACATTTCAATCATAGAAAATAATTCATTCCTATGTACATCATCACCTACAATGAGGTTTATTGATGGATTATTTAATACAATGTCTTCTTTTCCTACTTGGGGTTACTGTAACAATCCCTACATATGGCCTAACTTGAGAGGCATCATCTTCAAATGAGTTATAATATCCTTTACCAATGGGTGATTTAATAGTAAACCCATTGAGTGTAGTCTGTAAGGAAGTTGGCTGTATAGCTTCTGAGTGCTCCAGTTCAAGGAAAGGATAAAAAAATGGGTAGAGTATCATCACCCACATAATTAATCATTAGTGTATTACATGAATGTACACTAAAGGATTTGATTCCCCCAAATCCATCCATAGGTGAAACTATTAGCAAGGACCGCTAGGTACCACCAAACATAAAGACTGTGATGCAAAGGAGTGCTCAAATAAATAGGACATAGTGAAATAAATAACTCAATATTGACATCACATGTAATACGTACAAAAAATAAGTACCCCAGTCTAACTCTTTCTAGATGTAACAAGTGGGAATAGAAAAAAAAAGAGTAACCCTCAATATAGGGATGCAGATATTCAAAACACTGCTATACAAATGACTGTAAATCCACCTAAGTGTAAAATCTAGGGATCTTCACTAATAAATGGGTTCTTGAACAAGAAGTCATTAGTACCTTTGTAACTTCAGAGGCCACCCATAACTCTTTTTTGTATACTACATAACAAGAAACACCTTCTAACTATAGTTCCAAAATAGTTTACAGAGCTAGAAGAACCTAGTTTCTCCATGGATCTAGGATAACCCCCCCATTACTGGATATCAAAATCCCAATCCACCATCATCACTGAAACCCTATAATGCTTTACGAGATATCAGGTCTATATGAACTATTGGGTCTATATGACCTGCTCTATCTTTTCATTTTTCATATGATTTTATTGTTATATAAGGGTTATTCTATTTTAGTTTATTATTCAAGTATTTCAAAATTTATTTTTCCTATTTGGCCTTCGACTTGTTGAATATGTAGTCTAAAACAACAACAATTTTTAGCTTTCTTGGTGGAATTTATGGCATAATTCCTCTATGAATATAGTGAAAATTGAAAGTGGGAGAAAGGTTCCAAGGGTGTGATGGAATAGTTCCCTTATGGAACTTTTCCCCTTAGAGTTTTCCCTATTTTAAACTGACCCAAATGCTAGAAAAATCGATCAAAATTATGGGTCAATCAGAACTCTTCCTTCTTTGAGTTGTCAGAGTCCATCCCAAAAAGTGCAAAGTGTTTTGTTTTTAGACAATGTCCTTGTTGAATATTATAATGTTCTTACTTTAATCTTCAAATGGTTGATCTTTTTTTTCGATGGAAAAAAATTGCAATTCATTCATTAGTATGAACCACATTCTACAAAAAGGCATTAGCTGATCAAGAAAATGGTTCTCAGTGTGTATCCTATTAGTTATAAAAGAACATGACCAAAATAAACTAAAGTTTCAAAACCATCAAAAGACTCTACCTTGTAAACATCAACAAACTATCCATCAAATGTCTTGAAAAATAAGGTCCATCAGAGACACTATAAGAAAAATAACAAGTTTAGATTGTCTTATCAGTGAGATCATATTCAGTCATGGTACCCCCCAAGCTTGACCAGATTCTCCATTTAGAATCAACAAGATGAAGTCCTAGATTTGAAAGATAATCTGATGTCATGTTTCTTTCTCTATAAACATGATTGAAAGATATATCTTGAAACAAGCCCATGTAATAAAAAATATCTTCAAATATAGGCTTGAGAAGAATATGTTTTGGCGACTTATTTATTATGAACCATTGAATGACTAATAGTGAATCACCAAAACCTAGATGCAGTGGGTTCCTTTAAAATGAGATAGTTTAAGCATAAGTCTGAGGGCCTTCATATCCACAAGATTGTTAGTAGTTCTTCTAATCCCAACTAAATATTTAAACCAATGATCCTAAGCTAGATATAATATAGCTCTAGCACTAGTACCCATCATTGGTTTACCAGGTGACTCACCATCAAAGAAACACCATGCATAATACTCATCAATTGTAATCTCTTTGACAATTCTCTGAGTGGTATGATCAAGGGCCTGTGGTAGAAGGTCCATAATATCCACACTCTTAGAAGCATAGACTATAGTAGGAACACTAATATCCTGAAAAAATGCTTTATTAAGGGCTAGCCATACACCCTGTCTTAGAAAAAAAGGTATATGTTTGGATTCATTATAATATACAATATTGAAACAAGAATGGAAAGCCTCCACTAGAGTTTAACCCCCCCAAAATAAATGAACACCATAGAAGTATGCAGCGTAATTCCACATATCTATCATATATGTGAATTTAGTAAAAACATGATCTATAGATTCAGGACCATTAACACATAAAGGGCATATGCTGGGCCCTATGCCCAGGAAATAAATAAATATGTCCCATATAGGTATTTTCCCACTGAGGTCCAACCAAAAGAACAACTTTTATTTCAAATTATAGTTGAGACTCCATATGGAGTGATTCCAAAATGTTGGTTTCGTATGCTCCTCTTCAACTATGTCCACAATATAACCCAAACTAGGAAGGTATTGGCCACCTGAATTGTTCTTAGTCCAAATTAGGATATCCTCCTTATCACTGAGGTGAATAAAAGCATAAGTCATATCCTTAATATAAATATCCCATGTGTTTATTTGTTCCTCTTGAAAACCTAATGCTTCAACTGATAACCACTTTTGACTAGTAGGAATAAAATTCATATGGTCTGAACATGATATAGATACTGGATTCCTTTTTCTTTAAAATGTTAAATCATATCCATTGATAATATGTAAGAATCAGTACATATAACCTAAGGATCTTGTCCGATTATGATTTTCTTGTCATTCCCAACTTCCCATGCCAATTAATATCCTATAATATCATAAGCATTTATCATATCCTTCCAAATGATAGAGACATTCCTAGTAGTCTTGTTTCTGTATCTAATCCAATGTTTTATAGATAGTGGATGAATATATTTATGATTAATAACCATATCCCATATCCCATCACCATTGATAAGTGTCGAAATACCTTTGGCATCTAAGTCTCTATCAAAACTAGGATAGTTTCAATTCCCCATTCACAAAGCTCTTTTATGATGGTTAATTTACTCCAAGTTATCCAAGGATAAGATTTGCGTTCTTCTACAATTGATTCCAAGTACACTAGAATACATTCTAGAACAAATTTCATCATAACCAATCTTCCTCCATATGAAAGACACTTTTTTCACCATAAGGTTAATCTTACTTCAATCTTACTAACCATCCAAACCCAATATTTCTTCAAATAATCATTTGGCTTAATTCTAAACCCAAGATATTTGAGCCCATTGTTAAGATCAATCAAGGTGAAATTAAATCAATAAATTATCTAGTGCATAATCACATTCTCCATATGCATAAAATAAGTGGATGATTTTGTTGCATTACATACCATTCTTGTAGCTTCAGAGAATGTGGTCAATATAGATTTGACCTTTATAATATCTCTCTTACAACCATTAGTTAAAAAAAGGATATGATCCACAAATAAAAGTGTGTGATGGATACATTATTTCCAATCAAGATACCTTCAATCCCACCATGATCCTTAATGAATAATAAAGGAGTTAATGGAAATCCTTGTCTAATCCCTCTCTTAGGTCTAAAAAATGGGTACGCGGTTCCATCTATAAGAACAACAAAATATACCAACTGAACACAAGACATCATCTAGTTCACAATAGGGAGGTCAAAACAAACATAGGGAGTTCAAATCCATCATCTAGTTCACAATAGGGAGATCAAACCAAACATGTAAGTCTAGCCAAGAATATGGTATTATTTAGATAAATCCACCTTAATAAATACTGCTCAAAGATACTTAGTCTTCTAGTAGTTCACAAGAGACTCAGATAAGTCCATCCAAGACTGTGGTATCATTTAGATAAATTCACCTTGATAACTACTTCTCAAATATTCTTAATCTTTATCAAGTGTACCACCTCTTGATAAATCCCAACAACATCATGAACTTTCCTTTTTTCAAGAAAAGAAAATTGTTCAATAGATATAGATTTGGATAAAACACCCCTAATTCTATTAGCAATAATCTTGGATGAGATCTTGTAGATAAAATTACATAAATATATAGCCTTGTATTGGTCCAAATATGTTGGGTTATCTTTCTTAGGAGAGAAGGCTATAAAAGTTGCATTAAAAGCATCAATAATTCTTCCTTTCACTCTTGATTCTTCTACCACAACAAGAAGATCTTCTTGAAATAAATCCTTAAGACCAAAGAAAAATTGCGTTGGAATACCATAAAGTCTGGGAATTTTATCTTTGTGCATGGATCCGATAGATTTATATAGATCCCCAAGTGAAAAGGAACATTTAAAGACAAATTATGTTCTTCGGTAACAAAGGTTGGATAATGGATGATAGTATTCAACATAGCCACAATATATTCTCTCTCATGTCCTTTGAAAACATCATTAAAATGATGAAAACCTACAATAGCCATACACTGAAAACCAATAACCCTGTTACCTCCAACATATTCAATATTCCACAATGCATTGATATTTATTTTGTCCCTATAAAATTAATGGAATTAATTGGTATTATCATCTCCCAAAGTGATCCAAGTATCTCTTCTTTTTAATCTGATGGTTGCATTTGTTTCCAACAATATATTCTTTCTGGTGTCTTCTGATTCCCCAATTCCTCTTTTATAATCTAAAGAGATAAATACCACAAGGTATTATTAATGAAAAGAGAGAAAAAGTGTTGAAATAATGTAGATTCAAATATTATTCTACTTGTACTTCACATTATTATTATTTCTCCTTTGAGAGATGTTACTAATGTAAAAGTTCATGTAAATGTCATGAGGTAAACCCTGAGTTGTAAGTCGGGTCAATAGCACCCAAAAATGATGAATATAATTATTATTGTGAAGTGTACCTAGGTAGGTCATCCCATTTAGGGTAAAATTCATTTGGTAAGTTTAGAATAAATAGGGAGGTTCCCTCCCTCATTTATACATACACACTCACACTTGTATTGTGCGAGAGAAAGAAGGAGAGACAGATAAGGAGGAGGACCAGTGTCTTTGGTGTTTTGGCTCTTATTCTTTGGGTTTTGTCTCTCTATCTATGAGACCTTGTTCTTTGGTCATTGCATATCGGTAGTCTGTATTGAGCAAGTTTTGTTGGGTTTTTCCCTTTAGGGTTTCCCAGGGTAATTTGATGTGTACCTTTTGATTGTGTTTCCTTCAGTGATCCTCTTTATGTTGTTATTATGAAAATGTATTAAATGCTAATAAATTTAGGACTTAAGCTATGAAATCATAGAAAAATTAACATGGTATAAGAGCTAGCCTAAAAAGAGAAACTTTCATGAGGTAAATCTCTCTCTCCTTCTCCAAACAAGGAAACTAGGGTTTTATGATGAAGTGGAATTTTTTAGTGCAAATGACATAGGGAAGTGTACCCCTTCTAGGTGCATTGTTTTCCACCAAGATATAAATTTTTGAGTGGGAATATCCTCTAGAAAATCAAGCCCTAGTTTGGCTTGAAACAAGAAAACTAGTAAACTATAAACTAGAAACAGAACCAGAAACTGTAGTCCATAATCTAGCAAGTCTAGATTCAAGGGTTAGAACTTTGATTTTTTAGAAACTAAATGTAGCATCATACTTGCCTCAGTCAAGCATGTCTTATGGTGAGTATAGTTTTTGTTTCTGAGAAATTTTTAATTTTTGTCATTTTCTAATCTCCAGGACAAGATGTCTCCAAGCACTAAGCTTGATGACAAGTTGGAAGGTATGGAAGACTTATGTGATTGGAAATAGAGAATATGAATCATTCTAGAAGAGAATGATCTTGCAAATTTTATCAAGAGATTTGTGTTGGATCCCAAAGAATATGAAGCAAAATAAAATTACAAGAAAGATATGATTAGGGATAAGAAGATCATAACTGATTCAATAAAGGATCACTTAATTCCTCAAGTGTCCTTTAAGGATACACCTAAGGAGATCATTTATTCCCTATCAAGAATATATGAAGAATAAACTCCTAAGAAGTAAACAAAGGAATAAGTTGAAGAATATATCATATTTTTCCCTCTCTTTGGGTATGTGACACCTCGAAGTGATACATGGTTTATTAATAGTGGTGCTTCAAAGAACATGACAAGTTAGAATAATAATCTCTCCAGTTTTGAAGAGATGGAATCTCCTCAAAAAGTTTCACTTGGAGATGACTATTAATATCCCATCAAGGGAATATAAGACACATACAATCTTGATTCAAGAACCCCAATGAAGATGAAGGATGTATTATATGGACTATATTGAGCAAGAACTTGCTTTGTATTTCAGCCCTAGATAAGAAAGGATTTTGGGTTTCCTTTATAGATGGTGAAGTTCTTATGTGGCCTAAAGGTAAATCTCTATAAGATGGATATTTCATTGGGAGTGAAGAAGGAGAACTGTATAAATTGAAAGGTCACTCTAAAGTAGACTTGATTCATGATACTACAAGTCCATGTGAACTATGGCATATAAGGCCTTCTCACATAAACTATAAATCCCTACCACATGTGATTAAGGTAGTCACAGGTCTACCATACCAATATTGGTCATGAAGGAATATGTAAAGAATGCGCAGAAGGAAAGAACATAAAGAATCCATTTCTGAATAGAGACACCAATTCATAAGGAATATTGGAACTTATACACTCAGATGTATGCATTCATGTGCCCTCAAACTATTTAAGTGTGTATGTATACTATGTATATTTCATTGATGATTACTCTCCTAAGACTTGGTTTTAATTTTTTATATCAAAATATGAAGTATTTGGAAAGTTTAAAGAATTGAAAGCATTGGTAGAAAATATTTCAGAAAGAAAGATCAAGACACTTAGGTTAGATAATGGAGGAGAGTATACTTCAAATTAATTTGGAAGCTTCTGCAAAGATGTTGGGATTAGGAGGTAACTTACCACTCCCTATAACCCACAACAAAATGGTTTTGCTGAAAGGAATAATCAAACCACTATGGAAGCACTAAATACTATGATCCATCGGATCAAGATCTTCCTATTTACTTATGGGATGAAGAAGCAAGGACAACACTATATGTCTAGCAAAAAATATCCGATAGTGCACTTGGATTCAAAAACCATGAAGAAATGTTCACCGGCAAGAAACTAGAGGCAAGTCAACTCAAGATATTTGGTTTTACAATGTTTGTTCATATACCAAAAGAGAAAAGAACCAAATTAGATCCTTCTAGAAATAAAGGAATATTTTTTGGATACTGTGAGGTATCCAAGTCCTTCAAAATACATATACCAGGTTACCATCATATGGAAATTAGCAGGGATGCAACCTTTGATGAAGATGCATCTCTTAAGAAGTCGATAAATTTCCAACTTGAAGAAACATATGAACAAAATTTTGTATCTTCCACAGCTACAAAACTTATTAATCAAGTTACACCTTCTCATGATGATGAGATTTCAGAAGAACATGATCTATTGGAGCCCCAAGAACATCCCTGTTAGGATTATTAATCCTCCCTTGTCCAATTTGGTAATATGTCTAAATCAGGAGTCATGTCTAAATCAGGATTCCACCCAATCTATTTTTAGTCACTAGCACCATTGGGTCCACTTGGCCTAACTGGGGCACATGTTCCAGTTACTAAAATGTGGGGAACACTAATTAAGGCCTACTGCCATAGATTGCACTTGCATGCATCATTTTGGGAGCCTCCTAGATCAATTCCTACAATTTAGGAGCCACTAGGAGTGTCGACACCAACCTTCACCAGTTGAGTTTAGTTAGTGACTAGTCAAGCTGAGTTAGGAATCAATTACATTCAGTTCTAGTCTTGTACATTCAGTTAGCACTAGGTTTGCATGGCTGCATGCAGGAGAGGCACATTTATCACCTACCACAGTTAGTTAGCCTTAGTCAACACTAAAGTAGACACTTGAGTTGTGTTTTAGAACTCCGTTGAACTCTGGGAATGGCTTAGACAAGGTCAGTTAACTATTGAGTCCTCCGACAGTGATTTAGAAAAGGTCTTAGTTACCTACAGTTAAGTAGAGTCTAATCAATTCGAATTTCCTCATGTGGATTCAAATTGCACGTGGCTATTTAATCCATTGTACTTCATTGTAATTACTATCTAATTACTCTTTGATCAATGAAAATCATTCAGAGCTGCAAGCCATTTTTGCACTGTTTCATTCTTCAATAACTGAGTAAATTGTGTGATCTATCTTGTGAGTTGTGTGTTTTTCCACATATCTATGTGCTCAGTTTAATATGGTATTAGAGCCTCAATGGACAAGGCTCTTCTCCTCCTCAAATATCCTACTGGATCATTTTCTATCAAAATTGATCCCTCCAGTTCTACATGAGAAGCATAAGGTTTACCACTTAATACCCCAAGTTAAGGAATTGTTTATCAATATCGATCAACTGTTATGGCTGTGATGAAAACCTGAAATGTACAGGATTTTCAACCTTTTGGTGCCCCTTTTGTGTTTTTGCAGGTACAACTTCGAATGGCTTCATCAATTCTGGATTCATCAGTTCCTCTTCTCACCCTATTCACAAACTATTCAGAATGGAAGATGAAGATGATTACATCTCTAAAGAGACAAGATATCTATGAGGTGTCTATTGGACTTGGTGAAGATTCCTTTGAGAGAGAGGATGACTAGATAAATAAATGTGATGCATATTATGGAACAATGTGTATGGCCCTTTCTCCTAGCATGCACTACCTCAAAATATCTATTAAAAAACCAAAGGATCTCTGGACAATATTGGAAAAAACCTTTGGAATGATTGATGAGGATCATAATAGCACTTTGGAGAGCATATACAGAACCATAAGAATTCTAAATCTAAAAATATCGGCCTCCACTCTCTCTGATGAAGTTGTTCAAAATGAAGAAGCAAACGCTTCTACACAGTCAATTCGAATTGAAGACAGTCTCCTTGCAGTGACTCCTTCTCCTGATGCTTCAAAAGTTTATGAGATCTCTGATATCTCATCTCCTCATATGGATGAAATAGAAGAAGAAATTTGAATCTCTGATATTGAATAAAAATACTACTGCACTTCCTTGCAAACATTCACCAGTGATTTTCCTTTGAAGTTTGTGCAACATTTGCTAGTAATTGCTTCCAAAAGTGAAGAGGAATTTGATTTTTATCTCTCTAATGTTGCTGCTAGTGTGAAAATATGTAATACCTAGGATATTTTGAAATAAATATTATATTATCAGAGTGATCCATTCGCTCCCCTTGATCTAGATCTTCCATCAAATTCTTGTAGGATTGCATGCACCAAACTTCAGAATTTTGAAGAAGAACAAAGATGTGCATCCACCATCTCGGTTGACCATTTCTTTGGATCTGATATGAACCTTATTGGATATGATATGATATTATTTGGATATGATCTGATATTTCTTGGTTCAATATTTCAAATTCATAACTTTTCAGTACTGCTTGTAGCTGTTCTCATCAACGGTGTGAAGAAACAATTACCGCAAGTCTCCTACAAAACTACTGCTGGGGATTTGATTTCATTTCACAGTTTTGGATATGTTGTGAACCTGTTTAGATGTTATTTAATTTCTGATATGATATTTTTTTGTTCAAATTTTAAAATCCAATATCTTTCAGTCATGCTTGTAGCTGCTCTCACCAATTCCGGTGTGAAAAATCAAGTACCACAGTTTCTCTTCAAAATTGTTGCTGGGGATTTGGTATTAGTTTCCTCTTATGAGGTTTCTGATATTTTATTATGTTATTCATTCATGTTTCAGAAGCTATATAATACTATGGATCTCAATCATTCACTCTCCACAGTCCCACTACTTCCCTACCATCGATCACATGCTCATCTCCTCACAGAACTAGTAAAGAGGAATACATTTTGCATCCACTTGAACACTTGCTCCTAAAACTTGGGGCTGATTTTAAGTAATCATGGTTTTCTGTTCATGGCTGGAACATATCAGTTTATTGAGTGTTCCTCACATGTTCTGAATCCACAAGAACCTTTTCTCACTTATCAGTTGACTTCAGTTTCTCTACATGGGTCCAGTATTCATCTGGCAGCTGTCTATATTTATGATTTAGTTGAGCATGTAATTATTCTTCCAAAGAGGAATATCCATCCATACATAATTATGGATAGGTACACATGTCAGGCCCCAGGATACCTGTGCACAGAAGAACCAGATTGATCCTGATTCTACTTGCTTAATTAGAGGGGGGGATTTTTTCCCATGTGGTTTTTTCCCCAGCTCCTTGTATTGAAAAGTTACTTTACTTTACTTGATGTAATGGGTGAGCTATGGTCTTAGTTACCAGGGCCCACATATTTTCCAAGTTAGCATTCATGGGGGTGTTAGGATTATTAATACTCCCTTGTCCAATTTTGTCATATGTCTAAATCAGGAGTCATGTCTAGATTGAGAGTCCACCCAGTCTATTTTTAGTCACTAGAACCATTGGGTCCACTTGGCCTAATTGGGTCAGATGTTTTAGTTGCTAAAGTGTGGGGAACATTAATTAAGGCATACTGCTATTGATTTCACTTGCATACATTAGTTTGGGAGCCTCCTAGACCAATTCCTACAATTTACGAGCCACTGGGAGTGCCGACACCAACCTTCAGCAGTTGAGTTCAGTTAGTGACTAGTCAAGCTGAGTTAGGAATCAGTTACATTCAGTTATAGTCCTCTACATTTAGTTAGCACTAGGTTTGCATGGTTGCATGCAGGAGAGGCACATTTCTCACCTACCATAGTTAGTTAGCCTCATTCAACACTAAAGTAGACACTTGAGTTGTTTTTTAGAACTCTGTTGAACTCCAATAATGGTTTAGACAAGGTCAGTTAACTATTGAGTCCTCCGACAGTGATTTATATAGGGTCATAGTTACCTACGGTCAAGTAGAGTCTAATCAATTCGAATTTCCTCATGTGGATTCGAATTGAATGTGGCTATTTAAGCCATTGTACTTCATTGTAATTACTATCTANGCCATTTTTGCACTGTTTCATTCTTCAATAACTGAGTAAATTGTGTGATCTATCTTGTGAGTTGTGTGTTTGTCCATAGATCTATGTGCTCAATTTAATAATCCCCACATGAATATCTCCCACAAAAAGAAAGCAAGATTTTTATGTGATGTTATTCAAGAAGAATAAAGGTATGGTGCTCCAGAGGGATCCATAAGGAAAAGAAAGAATCCAAAGCCATTTCCTAGGTATGTGGCTTTGATGTGTGATCTTGTAGACAAAGAAACTACTTGTTTTGAAGCAGCTGTTCAAAATAAATAATCGGTAGAAGCTATGACGAAATAATACCAATACATACTAAAGAATGATGTATGGGAAATAGTTCCCAAGCCAGAAGGAAAAAATGTAGTATCTTCCAAATCGGTCTACAAGATAAAACATACAGCCGATGGAAGTATTGAGAAGTACAAAGCCATATTTATGGTCCGTGGATTCTCTCAAAAGGAAGGATCATCAAATATGATGAAGTTGGGATTGATCATCCTTATAATTTATATCGTAATTTATAAAGTAATGATCGTATTAAATGTTGATATTGTTGGACTAGATCCTATAATTCCAAAAGGAAGGATTTTCCAAGATGAGGATGTTGGGATTGATCATCCTTAGCCTTGATCCCATAATTCCGAAAGGAAGGATCGTCTTAAATGTTGATGTGGAGGGACTAATAATCCTTAGACTTGATCCTATAATTACAAAAGGAAGGATTGTCTTAAATGTTGATCTTTTTGGACTGGATCCCGTAATTCCAAAAGGAAGTATCATCCAAGATGTTATAGTTAGTACTAACCATACTTAGACTTGATCCCGTAATTCTAAAAGGAAGGATCATCTTAAATGTTAATGTGGAAGGACTAATCATCCTTAGACTTGATCCCATAATTTCTAAAGGAATGATCATCTTAAATAATGATGAGTAGTTGACTTGATACCATAATTCTAAAAGGACGGATCGTCCAGAATGTTACTAGTGGAATCAATCCCGTAATTCCAAAAGGAGTGATAATTTTGAATGTTAGTAGAGGACTTGATGTCGTAATTATGAAATTAAGTATCATCTAGAATGTTGGTAGTGGACTTGATCCCACAATTATGAAAGGAAGGATCATTCATAATGTTAGTAAAGGACTTGATCCCATAATTCTGAAAGGAATGATTGTCCAAAATGTTAGTAGTGGACTTGATCCCCTAATTATGAAAGGAAGGATCATCAAGAATGTTAGTAGTGGAATGGATCCTATAATTTTGAAAGGAAGGATCATCTAGAATATTAGTAGAGGACTTGATCCCATAATTCTTGAAGGAAGGATCATCCAGAATATTAGTAAGTGGACTTGATCCCATAATTCTAAAAGGAAGGATTGTCTAGGATGTCAATGACGGACTTGATCTTGTAATTCCAAAAGTATGGATTTTCCTGTGTATGTATGTGTTAACTGTGATCAGTACTGGTAGCTTCACAAAGATTTGGTCCCATAATTACAAAAGGAAGGATTGTCTCAGTACCACATATGTGCTGTCCATGATCTCGTAATTCCTGAAGGAAGGATAATGTTAGTTTTTATTATACCTTCCATAGATGATGTTTCTGTAGCCTCAAGTTGTTGATGATGATGTCACGTGTTGTGGTCATTATTCCATTTTTATGCTTATGAGCCAGCCTTGTGCTATCACTGTTGTTTTCATTTCATCCTTATGCTAATGAGACATCCTCTTGTTGCCAATGTTAGTGATTTTATGCAGATTATGATGATGTTCCGTAAAATATGATGATGCTCTGTCTCTATGTAGCATATGATTCTCTAGTTCCATAATGTAGACGATGATGATGCTTCATCTTCATGTTGCATATGATTATCCAGTTCCATACTACATATGATGATTCTTCAGTTCCATGTTGTTGAAGATGTTTCAGTTCCATTCTACATATGATGATGTTCCAACATATGATGATGATGCTCCAGCTCCATGCTACATATATATGATGCTCCAATTCCATACTTCATATGACAATGCTCGAGCTCCATGTTGTTGATGATGTTACTTCATCTTTGTACTAAATATGTTGATGATGTTACTCCAACTCCATGCTGAAGATGATGATGTTGTTAAAAAATTCTTATGATCTATAGATGTACCAGACAATGTTCCAAAAGATGATCTTGATGATTCCTCCTCTCTCTATCCTTCCGATGATGTTGTGTCGATCCAAACCAATTGGTGTTGATGTCAGTAGAAAACCCTTATTGTTAAGGGGGGGTGATGAAATAATGTAACTTTGAAGAATATTCTACTTGTACTTCACATTATTATTATCCCTCCTTTGGGAGATGTTACTGATGTAGAAGGTCATGTAAATTTCATGAGGTAAACCCTCATTTGTAAGTCAGGTCAATAGCACCCAGAAAATATGCATGTAATTATTATTTTGAAGTGTACCTAGGTAGGTTGTCCCTACCAGTTAGGTAGGTCAGACCAATTACGGTAAAAGTTAGTTGCGAAGTTTAGTATAAATAGGGAGGTTCCCTCCCTCATTTATACACACAGACTCACACTTGTATTGTGCAAGAGAGAGAAAGAAGCAGAGATAGAGAAGGAGGAGGACCAGCATATTTGGTGTTTTGTCTCTTATGCTTGGGATTTTATCTCTCTATATATGAGACCTTGTTCTTTGGTCATTGCATAATAGTAATCTATATTGAGGAAATTTCGTTGGGTTTTTCCCTTTAGTGTTTTCAATGGCAAATTGTTGTGTACCTTGTGATTGTGTTTCTTCTAGTGATCCTCTTTATGTTTCTATTATGAAAATGTATTAAATGTTAATCAAGTTAGGACTTAAGCTATGACAACATAGAAATATAAACAAAAAAACACCAGTTCTATTCAATTCGGACTCATGAGCCCTCGTATGCTCATATTGCCAAGACAAAGACATAGATTTTATTAGTTTAATATTATTAAGAAATTGAACAGTTGCAGAAGAATTTATAGAATGTTCAAATGGTCTCCATATATGTTTAATAATTTTTTGGACATAGTCAGCATATTTGATCCAATGAGAATTGAACTTAAAAGGACATGGGAGATTTATATGTTATCCCTCTAAATCAATTAATATGGATAAATTATCATATTATCCCCCCTCTCCAACCCATTATTTGATAATAGAATCGCAATGCAAAATACCTTCATTGATTAGAAAATGATTAAGTATCTTAGTAATCCTATAGTTTCCAGCTCTCATATTCCTCCAAGTAGGACGCAGGAGTGCAGGTGAAAGATAAAATAGATTTAACTATTCAATTTTCTTCACAAAATAAGTAGTTAGTGGAACTACTTGATTATTTGACCCCCAAGAATCCAATTCCCCCAAAGAGAAGTTAAGGTCTCTTACCAAGATAAAACGATCAACAAAATGGTGTCCCATTCTAAAAACATGCTATAAAAAATATGTCTATGTAATTTGGGGCCATAGATATTGATCAGAGTGAAAGACCAACCAAATTCTGTAAAGAAAAAACAAATTCCCTAATCCAAAGAGGAAGAACCATTGATTTATATAGAGAATGGAACTTTTTATCCACCCATTAATGAGGCCACCATATATCCGAATAGAATATTTAAAGGAAAATTCCCATCCATGAAGAATATGATTCAATTCAGGAAGAATATTTTCACCCATCACCGAGCACTTCTTAAATCATGAAACTTTGATGACGATTGGAGTCAACCAATATTTTGAGGGAAATTTTTTTGAGGGATTCCCTAACCCTTTGATATTAAGGGACATAATCAACATTAAATCACCTCTTATCTAGGAAATATTTCTCTAATGTTTCGATGAAGTACTCTTTGTTTACCTTCTCCAACAGTCATAGCCAAATCCTCCTTATATGATTCCATAATAGATTTATAGACCTCGTATTCTACTGGAATAAGGATAATGGTATAAGAAAATCCCTTTGGATTCCAAACTCATGTACGTATATTGATTTGGAAGCAAATATCTACTCTTTATAGGGGTCATGGTTGGTGGAAAAAGGAAGGATACATCAAATTTTCTATGTGGCCCTTGAGTGGTGAGAGAAACTGATCCAACCAATAGCTGACAGGTTTTCCTTTGACAATTTCACCTTTAAATAGGTTCACCTCGACATACAACATACCAACATGCTCTGCAACTGCTGGACTTATGAACCGTTATAACTTCTTTTGTATCTAGACATAGAGAGTAGTCACCCAATCATCACAGCATCCTATATAAGCATGTAAACTAATGTAATATAGCATCTCTATGATCATAATATGATTCCTCCATCTTTCATGGAGCAGAAGTAATAAATTAGTTCAAACTTTTGCATATTGTCTAGGTGTATATTTCTTGTCGAACTAGTGTGTTTCGTGCTTTTATGATTCTTTTATATGCTTCTGCCATAATAGAACTTGACTCATTCAGTCGACTATTGTCCCCAGCGTGCACCTAGGCATGACCTAGATAAAAAACATAACTTACATCTGAGAATAATACATACCTAGTAGGATTCTGAAAGGATAGGTTAAATCCTTTATCAAGAGAATGTGAAAGGTCACATGAATCCTTAATAAGTTTAGGATTTTGTGACCTCCCATCTGTATTCAAGCACAAAATGTCCCAAGGGAAATCCAATACTGGTGGGAGGGATAGTGACAGTTCATTATTTAAAGAGCCAAGATATTTTCTATACTTTAGAAAAAATGAATGTATAGGTTATACGGAAATCAGTAAATAATGAAAAATATGGTGAAGCATTCAATAAGAGGGACCTTGTCAAAATACTTGGGATAGAGGAATCCTTGAAAGGATGGGATAAATCCCTATTTAAGTCAATAAATGGTTTTATAGTATATCCCTCGTTTATTGCATATATACCTACATCCAATAAAACCCTACAATCAGAATATTTTTCCATCCCCAAATATTCATTAAAATTTATATGGTTCACTGGAGAAACCCTAGAATTACTGACAAAATCATATACTATAAAATCATGTCGGAAACAAATAGAGGAATCATTTTTCATGTTACCCAAATAATCCTCTAGACATGCTTGTGCAAGATCTCCCATGAACCTCCCATTTTCTCACTCTTCCATCAAATTTGTTTTGCCATATATTTTTGCTTCCTGCATCCATAGATGTTCAGTATGATGTTGAGCATCATACATGCTAAGAGATGGGTGAGAATCTAGGGCTTCCAAACATACAGCAATGGATTTCCATTTATCTTTGGTATAAGATAGAGAACACTCTTTCAGAAGATGTATGTATTGAAAGCATCTGTTGCAGTGAAACGGTATTCCAATATAGTCCAATTGTTGAGTGTGAGTTATATCCCCATTTTATATATTCATAGTTTCAGATAAACCCTCTCTCAAGTCAAGATCCACAATAATTTTTTTTCCATAGACATCATACCTATTGATAGAAAAGACATATCCACTACTAAATTGACACCTATATCATTCCCAATATTCTTAAAAATGTCCTTCATCCATAAATATAGTGGAAACCTTGATAATTTGACCCATGTTGGTGTTAGAATAATGAAAACCCATCCCAAGACTTAGGATAAAATAATTAATCTCTTTTGATAAATTCCTAGGTACCACACTAGCTAGTTTGAACCCAAACCCATTTTTTAGGTCAAAATTGAAAAGTATACCTCATGAAGTGAGTTAGAAATATTTTGAATAAGATCCTACCAACCCATAGACTTCCCAGAGTGGAAACTGCGCATTACTGCTTTTCCATTATTTCCATCTTTTCTGCAGTTTTAAGGAAAAAGCTAAAGCTAGTTTTAAGGTAGACTGCCTTGTTTTTTGCACAAAATCACCTCCCTTATTTTCCTCATCTAAAAGCATGATAACGTAAAATTTCCATCACTTATGAGTTTTACACAGTCATTCAGAAAATTTGTGAGCCTCTTCACTGATTTGGAAAGTGCTTTATCAACCTATGGGGGATTTTGACTAGTTTGGTAAGACTTCTTTTGTACCAATTAGAATAGCTTCCTAAAGATTTCAAATACTTGGATTATATATTTTATGCAAAGCCTACATCTATTTAATTATGGCTGATGTAAATTAAAATTATCAACATTTTGTGTATTATCACATATTCAGTCTCCTTCTTAAGTGTTTCTTGTATATTTTCAAGCAATTTTGTGAGTTCAATTGTTCTAATATTGGGGTTAATTTCCACATGGTATCAGAGCCACAATAGCTTGATTTTTCTCCTCTTCAATTTTCTTTTGCAGGGTCGACATAACTCACTGGGAGTGCAGTCTTTTTGGTCAAAGGGTGCAGCTGAAGTATGGATCAATCTCAATCAATCATCTTGACTCCATTCAACTACCTCGAATGGAAGTCAACGATGGAGATAAATATGAGGAGTAATGGAATATTCATAGTGGCCATGGAAACATAATTCAATTCTAATGCAATAGAAGAGAAGATCAAATGGCATAATAGGAGAGATGAGGTGTATGGTCTCTTATGTCTTAGCATTTCCAAAGACTTTTTATCTCATCTTGATGGTATTACATCACCGAATGAAGTATGGGAGAAACTTCAATATTTTTTTGGTAATACAGATAATATGATAGGTTATCAATAGGAGAATGAGATGATAGCATTGATTCCAAGCAACTTTGAAACCTTGCAAGTCTAATTCTCAAAATTCAAGTCATCAGTTTTGCAAATAAAAAGGTGTGGTATTCATAAGGAATATGAACAACTAATCTTGGCCATTCTTTAAAAGATTGGTCCTGATTATTCAGTATTTGTTTCAACCTTCCATGCCTCCAAGTTGAAAACTCAAAATCGGAAGATGCCTTCACTAGAAGATTTCATGGAATCCTTGACTCGGGAATAAGAAAAATTGGTCTTGATGGGCACCATCAAACCTTCCAAAGATAAAGCTTTGGTTGTTGGAGATTCCAAGGTGAATTCCAAGGAGAATAACACGGATAAGAAGCCTCCATATAAAAGAGGAGAGAAGTCCAAGTCTCAAGAGGAGTCATCAATCTCCAAGAAGAAGAACTTTCAGACGAAGAAAGGTAAAGAAGAAGAACTTTCAGACGAAGAAAGGTAAAGAAGAAGGAAGAAAGTGTGCATACTATGGTAAGGGATTTCATCCTGAGAGATCTTGCATGAAGAAGCATATAGATACACTGACTCAAATCCTAGAGAAGAAAAACATCTCCCTCCCTGGTTCTGCAAGCAATAAAGAAAGAGGATCCAGTTTCGAAGACCAAGAGAGAGTTCATTTCCTGGTTCCAAGCATTGTATGATCTCCTTCCTTTATCATCGATTCTAGAGCTTCTAGCAACATGTTTTCAACACAAGAATCCATTGCATGTCTTGATGATTCGAATGTTCCTAATATTTTTTTGGGAGATAACTCAGAAACTGAAAGAAAGGGTAAAGGTAGCATTGATTTTTACCATGGTTCCTTTAATCATGTCTTGTACGTCCCAGGTCTTGCTGCTAATATCTTATAAGACTACTAGATGACCCACACTGGGTATCCTAAGAAGGTTGGTTTCTCTTTGAATGAAGTTGAAATATCTGATATTGTAAATGGTAGAGTCATTGCTAAAGGTTTTTTGGATCATAGTTCTAGAGTTTACAGGTTCTCACACTTCATGCCTTTCTCTAACGCCTCTGGTCTCCTCACACATGTCAATGAAGAAAGAAAACTTTGGCATGAAATTTTTGGTAATCTAAAATATAAGTAACTTTCATATTTGTGTGATAAATATATGGTTTCGGGATTACCAAAAATAAATTCTTCCAAAGGAGTTTGTCAGGGTTGCATTCTAGTAAAACATCCATAGCATAGGTATAAGAGAGTCGGTCATGAGCGAACCTCAGCACCTCTTGAGATCATTCACAGTGACATTGTTGTTCCCTTCCCTCATATTTCCATGATTCAATACAAGCATTTCCTTTCTTTCATATATGAATTTTCCAAGTTCTTTTGGGTTTACTTCCATAAATTCAAATTTGAAGTTTTTTACCATTTCAAGGTTTTCAAGGCCTTGGTTGAGAACCAGTCTGAGAGGAGACTCAAGATCCTCAGATATGATAGTGATGGTGAATATTTCAAGTCTTATTTCACTAATTATTTTAAATATCTAGGTATTCATATGCAGCACTCTATTTCTTACATGCCTCAACAGAACGGCATGGCTGAGAGGAAGAATACAAGTCTCAAGGAGATGGATGCTTGTATGTTGGAGTCTAAGACTTTTTCACTAAATTTTTGGGTTGAATATATAAAATGTGCATCCTGCATCGAAAATGGGGTTCCACACAAACAGCTTGATGGATTTACCCCTTTTGAATCTTGGAGTGCGCACAAACTAGATGTGTCTCATTTTAGGATTTTTGGCTCAAGAGCATGGGCTACAATTCCACTAGATAAAAGGATGGGTTTGGAGCCTAAAATCCAAGAGTTCCTACTTTTTGGGTATTCCAAATATTCCAAAGGTTACAATATGATCAACATGAGTACCAAAAAATCCTTCATTGAAAGAAGTGTTCAATTCAAAGAAGAGCCTATGGTAGCAACAGAAATTGGAGAGTCCTCCTCACCTCCTCCACCTATGGTTGTAAGTGAAGGAACTAATGAAATTTATGATTCTGATATGCATGGTAATGATTATTTAATTTCATATTCAAACATCCCAACAAGGAAAAAGTGGGCATAAAAACTATCCATGCAGCTGGGGAACTAGCTAGGAATCCTAGACATCCTAGGAGGACTAGATTTCAGCTTGAGAGTGCCCTTTCTGTTAAGGAACCTTGTTTTTCTGATAAGTGTCTTCCAATGGTTGAATATTATAAAAATAAATATTAATATTCATGTGAATACCTAATATGGAAAACAACCATGAAGGATGAATTTCATTCGCTCCAAAAGAATGATACATGGGATCTAGTCACTCTCCCCCGAAGAGAGAAAGCTAGTCAAGTGTAAGTGGGTTTTCAAAAATACATTTTCTGCTGATGGTTATACTTTTAAATATAAGGAAATTTTGGTGTCCAGGTTTTTCTCCCAATTCCAAGTAATTGACTACAATGAGACCTTTGCACTAGTTGCAAAGATGGACTTGGCATAAGACTAGTTTTGGCCATTGCAGCTTCGAAGTAGTGGGAGGTACATCACATGGATGTGAAGAGTGCCTTATTAAATGGTGATATGAAAGAAAAAATATATATGAAACAGCCAATTTTTTTTGTGAATAATCCATCTCTTGTGTGCAGGTTGAAGAAATCATTGTATGGGCTAAAACAAGCTCCCAGAGCTTGGTATACCAAGATTGATGGATTTTTTCTATCACGAAACTATTGTAGATGAAAGTATGATCCAAATATGTATTTGAAGCTGATTCATGGTTCCTTAATAATAATTTTATTGTATGTGTATGACCTCTTAATCACAAGAAGTTCCAAGAAAGGAATTTCCTCCTTGAAGGATGCAATGAACCATGCCTTTTCTATGACTGATTTGGGATTGTTATGCCAGTTTTTTGGGCTTGATATTTCTCAATAAAATAATGGAATCAAAGTATATCAGTCCAAGTATTCTTAATATCTACTAAATAAGTTCATAATTAATTATTTCAAGCCAATCAAGGCTCATTTCCTTTTAGGAGTTAATCTTGAAAAAGAGTAGTCAACTCCATTGGAAAACAACACCCTGTATAGGCAATGGGCTAGTTATCTTCTCTATTTGACTCATACTCGATCTGATATATCTTATGTAGTGAGTGTGGATTCAATACACATGGATAAACCTCATTACATCCATTGTAGGGCAGCAAAAATAATCCTAATCTTTGTACAAGGAACAAAAACTCATGGGACTCGCTATGTTGCACAATTTAGCCTAGAGTTGATTGGTTTTACTGACTCTGAGTGGGAAGGTGATAACACTGATAGGAAATAAAATTTTGGACATTTTTTTATGGTTGCATATGGACCAATAATCTGTTCAAGTAAGAAACAAATTTCCATTGCACTTTCATCTACAAAGACAAAGTATATAGGAGTTGTGAATGCAACTACTCAATGTTTAATGTGGTTGCAGGGAATACTTGGAAAGTTTGGAATAGAGACATAGACTTATAAAGTCATATATTGTGATAAATAGAGTACCATTTTTATCTCAACTGATCCAGTACTAATTCAGAGAACCAATCACATCAATATCCATATGCACTACATTAGAGGACTTGTGCATGATGGGGTCATTGCTCTTGAATATTGTCGTTCATCTAAGAAAGTTGCAGGCATCTTCACCAAAGTATTTTCAGAGAGGAATTTTAGCAATATTAATTAATTTATTTGGATATCTGATAAGGTTGTGAATATATATTGAAGACCATATTTCATACAGTTTTGTTCATGTCCATGTTTGAGGGAGGATTTTCCCACTTGTGGATTTGCCTATTTTCCTTGTTTTGTATGGATAAGCAGTATGTAAAGGGTATCTAAGCCTTATTTATAGGCCATATATCTCTGATATTTTTTGATATTGTACTTAAATTCATGCTTAATATGGTGTTTTGGAATAATCAAAACCCATCCCAAGACTTAGGATAAAATCATTAATCTCTTTTGATTAATTCCTAGGTACTACACTAGATAGTTTGCACCCAAACCCATTTTAGAGGTAAAAATTACCAAACGTGCATCATGGAGTGATTTATAAAGATTATGGATAATATCCTTCCAACCCACATACTACCCAAAATGAAAACTGTGCATTACTTATTTTTCTAGTCTTTCCATCTTTTCTGCAGTTTTAAGGAAAAGCTAAAGGTAGTTTTAAGGTAGACTTCCTTGTTTTTTGCACCAAATCATCTCCATTATTTTCCTCATATAAAAGCATTAGAAATTCAACTTTCCATAAATTATGAGCTGTACACACTCATTCACCAAATTTGTGAGCCTCTTCACTGATTTGGAAAGTGATTTATCCTCCTATAGGGGATTTTGACTAGTTTGGTGAGCCTGCTTTTGTACCAATTAGAATAGTTTCCTAAAGATTTCAAATCCTTGGATTATCTATTGTATGTGAAGCCTAAATATATTTAATTATGGATTATGTAAATTAATATCATCAATTGTTCATGGATTATGATATATTGAGTCTCCTTCTTGAGTGTTTCTTGCATATTTTCAAGCAATTTTATGAGTTCAATTGCTCTAAGCTTGGGCGTAATTTGCTTAGTTGGATGGATAAAGGATATTTTTATCCTAACATCAAAATTAGGGTTCCATATTTGAATTCTAAGAATTCAAAAATTATTCTACTAAACATCATTAAATAACCTAGATACATCCTTTACCGGTTTTATAAATATACCTAACCATCCTTTGGCTAGGGATATATTGCGATGGACATAACCTAAAAATTCCTTCCAGGATTCCATCACCCGTTTCCTAAATTATGTCAACAATAGTTTGATACCTCTAAAGTGTCCAAGTAGATCATATCTGAGCATATAATATACATAAAAAAAATATACATGATCCCCAAGTACAAGATTGAGGGCATTGGACTTATGCAAAGAGTTACCTTGAGGGTTGTTGAGTCCTCCTCCTATGTGTTGTATATCGTCATTGTTTCCAACCAAAATTAAATTCAAATACAAATCCCTTTTCAAAGAATTTCCCTGGTTCTTATACCCTCATGATTTCCTATAAAAATGCATAAAAAAACACATATATATAATCTTTTATAGGTTTCCATATATAAGGACAATGAACTAAGGAGGAATCGGATTGATAGCATGGGAGAACAAGGACAATGGGTTCCCTAGATATAGAAGAGAAGGGTTTGGTACACCTACTTGCCAACCATTTTTCTTCCTCATGTAAGAACCCTAGAAACATAAAATTATAAAATTATAAGAATCTATAGATCCTTGGACCAATTGTATTACATCTATTGAGAACTATCAGGTGTACAAAGAACAACTGTTGAAATATTGTAACTTCGAAGAATATTCTATATGTATTTTTTGTGGTCCCCAATGGTCCTACCGGGAGAACCAATTGTATTTCTTTATACTTCGATGCTTCTAATCGGAACAACTAATAAGAGTCATGAGGTAGTCCCCTCAAATTGTAAAGGTGGGTCAATAGCACCCTAGTTGTGGTTACTTGAGCCTACATGTTTAACTCAAGTCTACATGATTAACTCAAGCCTACATGTCAGAATTAATTATTAAAGTGAATGGAAAAATATAAATAGAGGTGTGGCGCTCCTCATTTGGATCACACACACTCACTTGTGTAGCGCATGAGAGAGAGAGAGAGAAAGAGTTGTGGCTAGAGAAGAAGGAGGATCAGTATTTTGGGTTTTACCCTTTATCTTTTTGGGGCATCTATATTGAGGAAGCTTTTGCTGGTTTTTTCCTTTTAGGGTTTTCCTAGGATAAATCTTTGTGTTCTTTTTGTATGGTTGTGCTTGTCTATCTTTCAGTGATCTTTTAGCTTATGGTTATGTTGTTATGATGTTAAATGTTTTAAGATCTAATATAACCATTAAAAATTCAACATGGTATCAAAGACACCCTGAAAGAAGACACTGTGCAGCTACAAAAGCTAGGGATTCTTACTTTTTGGGTCTCTCTCCACAATCGATAAGAAAAATAAGGCTAGGTTGACTCTCCATTGAAGGGGCATCTTTATGTCAAAGTGGAATTCGATTCCGAGCATTTTTAGTTTTCGGTGCAGGAAATTAGGGATTTCTACAGAAGAGGAATTTTTGAGTGAGCCCAGCATAGGATTTCTCTCCTCATCAAAATCGAATTTTATAGACCTAGTTCAATATTTTTGGTTGGGTGAAACTCCGATAAAATCAAACCCTAGTTTGACCCCGAGCTGGTAAAACCCTAAATACAAAAACTGATAAGTTTGGTACATTCGATATATCTCGGGATTGGCGAAGGATCAGGAGATGAAAATTGCAGAGATCAAATACACAATTTTGAGGTACACTATGTCCAAAATTCATCCTCATATTCACTATATTCTGGGAGATATGATCCCTCCAAGTTAGGGTTCCAGCATCTTCCAAGATTCATCCCTAAACAAGACACCTGGGGAGAATTTCTATATCTTGGGCCACAAAGGTCCAAATTAAATTTATGAAGATGTTCTAGAAATGGAATGGACTGTACTTTCTTTGGTCTAAGGTTTAGACCTAGAATATGAAATAGTGACACATGGAAGTCCATACAACTTCGTTGTTCTGAAAAGTCCTGTAACAGGTCACCTTGGTAAAATGATCATAAGTCCCAATTGGTGAAACCAATTCTGATGAAAACTATGGTGTTGTAAAAGGGATAGGTGGGGACACCTCAGTGAAAAGTTTTAGACATAGAGGAGCATTAATTTCAGATATAGCATAGAAACAGTATCAGGCATTATTGCAGGAGAAATTGGAAAACTAGGGCTTCCTGTTCCAGGAGCTTCCCTCCACTGTTTTCAGAAAAGGAGTACATTGGATAGCTCAAATTGAAGATATATATATTTCTATATAATCATATCTGAAATATTTCAAGTTTTGAAAATTAGGGTTTCTTTGACAAACCCTAGATTAGCCAGCTCCGGAACCAGGACGGACACCTCAAATCGGTAAGATCTAATATTTTGCTATTTTCATTTGAGGTTGTAATCAGCTTGATGATAAGCTTGGTGAAGTTGACGACTTCCAAGCATGGAATTATTTGACCTCTCTGAAGAAAATGAATTGGACACCTACATGAATGGAGAGATTCCAGTTCCAAAGGGCAATGAGGCTCAAACCCTTACATAAGAAGAACTTGATCAAGGCCAAGAAGATCATTGTTGATTCAATCACAGATCAACTTGTACCACAAGTGTCTTCCCTAGATGTTTGATTCCTTGATCAAGCTATTTGAAGATAAGATCATAAATCAAAATATGGCTTTGAGAAAAAATTTGAATAATGTGAAGATCTAGAATGCAGAACAACTTGAAGCAGCAGAAGACGAAGTGGAGAATGTAGAAGTGGTGATAGCCACCTTGAATGGTCTCCTAGGATCATGTGATTCATTCATTCAAGGAATGTGTGCCAAAAGGAAGTGATTACTTTCAACATACTCTAGGAAGAAGAAGAAGCTCAACTCATAATAAGAGAAGAGAAGATGGGAGCAACTGAAGATCAAGCTCTCACCATCCAAAGAAGATACCTCAAGCGATGAGGAATATGAAGAACTCAATTATTTAAGAACCCCTTCTCCATCTTAGCATTTGGATGAGAAATGATGATGTCATGAATGAAGAATATGATGAAGTATAAGCATCAAGAAATAGTCTACCCATGAAACGAATAAAAGATAAGTATTCAATTGTCATTTAATGATATTGTTTTGTTATGCATTTGATTATATAGGGATGATAGATTGTTTGCATTAATGACAATATACTACTAATATGCATGTGATGGGTAAGTAGCTCAAGGTACTATACAACACTCCATTGCTACTTATCTAGAATGAAACCTCTTTGCTGACATATTGGATTAGTGCACAATCTCAATGATGTCATGGTAGAGATGGAAGGCATATAGAAAGTTTCCATGAGATATGGATGAATGTTGTATTTTCTAAACAGTTGCATGATGCATAAGAATTTGTCGTTATGCATATGTTTTATGAAATAGTTCTAACCATGCAACTTGTGCATCTAAATTGTAGGAAATTTCCTGTACAACCTCCTACAAGAAAAGAAGGATGAGACTTGTTCCAAAGAAATAAGTGATGAAAATTCCAGATTCACTCCAATAAACATGAATCTAAAGCTCCCAGGGTCAAAGACACCATGATGGAAGAAAGAGATTCAGAGAGCAGTAGATCTACCTTGAAGGATGAATACCACCATGGGTACGAGATATAACTCAAGATGAATAAAAGAATTTTGAGACTTCCAAACCAAATTAAGAGGCCTTGGACACACTCTAGTTGTGTAACACAGCTGGGTGACATCATTGATGCTAACCTTTCTGGCTATGAAAGAAGTTATGATCAAAGAGTAAAATTTGATCATGGGGAATGATTTATACGATATGGTTTCGAGACCTAAAGGGAAGTCTGCAGTATCTTCCATATGGATCTACCAGAACAAGTGTACAAAGCAAGGTTCGTGGTTTACCTCAGAAAGAATAGACTATGACATGACATACTCTATTGACCAGACCCACTAGAAGTATATATCAAGAATAGAACCACCTATACATAATGAAGAGGGAAGATGATACTCTACTTCATGGGGAGTGACTACAGAATATATGTGAGTTCGACATGATATGACATGATGGATAGCTTCCTGATGGATCGATACTTTACCAAGAGTAAAGTGGGTTCCAACCTTCAAGGTTGAATGCAGAAGACTAGGATATGTTGATGACCTGACAAGACAAACTCATAGAATATTTTATGATGAAGGAATACTAGAATGATGTTTGGGATATAGTACTCAAACCAAAAAGCCAGAATGTGGTATCTTCCAAATGGATTTGCAAGATAAAACATGTTGCTAATAGATGTAAGGAAAGAATTGTGGCTAAAGGTTTCTATCAAAAAGAGGGAATTAATTCTGAAGAGACACTTACTCCAAGAAGTAAGGTACACTTCCTTCAGAACTATCATGGTAGTTTCTTCCATGATGAAGTAAATACAAGCCTTCCTTAATGGTATGATTAAGAAAGAGTTTTACATCGAATAGTCATGAGGATTTGAAGTTGAAGACAGATGGACTCATGTATACAAGTCGAAGAAGGCCCTCTATGACCTGAAGCAAGCTCCCAGAGCTTGGTATAGAAGAATAGATAGTTTCCTAACAAGAATGGGATTTTCCAAGAGTAAATCCTATCCTAACATTTACTACAAGGTTGTAGAAGATGAACCTGTCATACTATTACTATATTTGGATGATCTATTTCTGAGAGGGAATGAGAAATAGATTGTAGAATGCAAGAAGAAGTTCACTGAAGAATTTAGACCTTGGTCTAATACTTTATTTCCTAGGTCTGGAAGTATGAAGGAATCTTTCTCACTTAGGGAAAGTATGCAGTGAAAGTTTTGAAAAGATTTGATATGTTTGAATGAAAAGCCATGGCCACACCCATGGATTCCAACCTAAAGTTGTTAGTTGATGACTCATTAGAGTTAGTGGATGTGACTCATTACAGACAGATCATTGGGTCATTGATGTACTTAACAAACACCATACCTGACATTTGTTTTGCTATGAAAACTCTAAGTCAATATCTAGTTCAACCTAGACAGGTTCACTTGGTAGCTGCAAAACATGTGGTGAGATATTTGAAAGGGACTATATACTTTGGTCTATACTATGATGGTAGCCATGAGTATAGATTGTATGGCTATATAGATTCATATTGGGCTGAAAGTATCTCATACAGAAAAAGCACATCAGGTGGATGTTATAGTCTGGGATCTGCTATGATTTCATGGTTTAGCAGAAAGCAGTCCAGTGTTGCTCTAAGCACAGCCGAAGCAGAATATATAGTAGCTTGATCTACTAGTTGTGAAGCCATATGGATTCGAAAGTTAATGTCAGGATTATTCAACCTAGATTTGGACACTATCGTGATTCTATGTGACAATCAAAGTTGTATAAAGATGACAAAGAACCCTGTGTTCCACGACAGATTGAAGCACATAGAAATCAGGTATTTCTGCATTCGAGATATGATGCAGAAGGGAGCTATAAAGGTCCATTATGTGAGTACTTATGAACAAGTTGTTGATGTGTTGATCAAGCCTCTGTCTCGGGTAAAGTTAGAACACTTTCGAGACAAGCTTGGTGTTGTTTGGAAAGACCTTCCTCGAAAGGGGGAGTAGTGGTGTTGCAGTGAGATTGTATCATCTCTGGGCATTTTCCCTAAAGTGATCCGGTGACCTCGGTCCTCGAGAATGAAGAGGGATTGTATCATCCTGGGACATATGTCCATAATGGATCCAGTGACTTTGGTTCTCGAGAATGTGGCAGGATTGTATCATCCTTGAACTTCGGTTCAAAAAGGATTTGGTGACTTTGGTCCTCGAGAATGTGGCAGGATTGTATCATCCTTGAAATTCAGTTCAGAATGGATCTGGTGACTTCGGTACTCGAGTACGTGGTAGGATTGTATCATCCTGGAACTTCATCTCAGAACGGATCCGGTGACTTCGGTACTTGAGAATGTAGTAGGATTGTATCATCCTTGAACTTCAGTTCAGAATGGATTCGGTGACTTTAGTACTCGAGAACATAGTAGGATTGTATCATCCTTGAACTTCAGTTCAGAACAGATCCGGTGACTTTGGTACTCGAGAACGTGGTAGGATTGCATCAGCCTTGGACTTAGTCCTAAAGTGATAGGGACTGGTTATCCTGTAATCAATCCGGTGACTTCAGTTGTCAAGAATGTGGTGGGATTACATCATCCATAGACTTTAAGTCCAAAAGTGATCCAAAGACTTTTTTTGTCTTTGTACTGTGGATTTCAAGTTGTTGTTGATGATGATGATGTTTCTGATCAAAAGATCAGAGTGTGATGATGATGATGTTTCTGATCGAAAGATCAGAGTGTGATTATGATGATGTTTCTGATTGAAATATTAGAGTGTGATGATGATGATGTTGCTAATCGAAAGGTCAAAGCGCTGAAGATGTTGTTGCTGATCGAAAGGTCAAAGTGCTGAAGATGTTGATGCTGATCGAAAGGTCAAAGAGTTGCTATCGTTGAATATTGGAGATGAAGACTATATGATGTTGAAAAGATTCCAATGATTTATAGATGTGTTACCGTGATGATGTTGATGATATCCTCTATCTCTCTCCTACTATTGTTGTTGTTGATGTTGTTGTAGAATACCCTTCTAGTTAAGGGGGAGTGTTGAAATATTGTAACTTCGAAGAATATTCTATATGTATTTTTTGTGGTCCCCGATGGTCCTACTGGAAGAACCAATTGTATTTATTTATACTCCGATGCTTCTGATCAAAAGAACTAATAAGGGTCATGAGGTAGTCCCCTCAAATTGTAAAGGTGGGTCAATAGCACCTCGGTTGTGGTTACTTGAGCCTACATGATTAACTTGAGCCTACATGTCGGAATCAATTATTAAAGTGAACGAAAAAATATAAATAGAGGTGTGGCGCTCCTCATTTGGAACACACACACTCACTTGTGTAGTGCATGAGAGAGAGAGAGAGAAAGAGTTGTGGCTGGAGAAGAATGAGGATCAGTCTTTTGGGTTTTACCTTTTATCTTTTTGGAGGATCGATATTGAGGAAGCTTTTGCTGGGTTTTCCCAAGATAAATCTTTGTGTTCTTTTTGTATGGTTGTGCTTGTCTATATTTCAGTGATCTTTTAGCTTATGGTTATTCTGTTATGATGCTAAATGTTTTAAGATATAATTCAAAAACAAACATTTTTGGGTCCCGCAAGTATATAAAGAAAAAAAAAATAGATATACCAAACTTGTGTACATAAAAAACAAAGGATTCTAAGGATAGAACTCCAATCGTCAACCCTTAAGTGAAGTATGTAACCCTATTCGAATTTTTTTATACATGGTTTGTACTATGATCACTGATCTTGACTCGAATGGTTTATCTTGGTCTCCTTATTTCAATTTAACATAGATTAATTGGTATTGTTTCTTCTTTACACTGAACTTGATATTTGATTATTTTTTATTATCCATGGTTGTGATTTATTTTTAGTTACTTTTGCAAAAGTGTAGGTTTTACTTGATTGTTATTTGAATTGTATAGTTCTATTACCCCCATGGATATCTAGGTATTTAAATTAAGCTTCCTAGAAATTTGGGTGTGATAACATTATCCGAAATATTGTTATCATTGTAAATGAAGCTTATTAATGCATATCCATTCTCTTCACTTGTATTCCAATTAATTAATTATGGGAATTTGTTTTAAAACAAACTCCCCTGGATGTGGGTGGATACCATGCACCAACACATTATGAACATGCTAGAAGCTATGTGTTTCTGTGATGCGCAGGAAGGCCATATGACAGATGGGTTGATGCAGAAAGACCGAGATTTAATGAGTTGGTTAATGACATTTAAGTATTTGTATTTTTGAGCTGAAGATGAGATGGTATTAAGAATAGGGTCAATTCATTCCTGGTGGATGTCGAGATATCTCTAATGTGTGGATTTTAGGATTTTGGTTCATTTGCATTAGTGGACAGCTCATTGTATAGGAAACTAGTTTGGAGCTTCCTATATCTCACACACTCTCGAACTGATTTGGCTTATGAAGTAGGTGTTGTTGCAATATATATATATATATATATATATATGAAGTATCCTCATGAGATCCATTGGAAGGATTCAAAAAGGATATTTCATTATCTGCAAGGAACCAGGGTACAGTATGTTGCTAGTTCTCCACTAGAACTAGTTGGATTTACTAATTTTGATTGGGTTGGAGATTCCATTGAAAAAATTCCACTTCAAGTTATGTATTCTTGCTTGCACATGGTCCCATATGTTTTTCAAGTAATAAAAAACACACTATATCCCTTATCTAAGGCCGAGTACAGAGGAGAAGTGAACAGAGCTACACAATGGGTGTGGTTGCAAGGCATTCTTAGAGAACTTGGATTTGCATTTAATTCACCCACTATCATTTTTTGTCACAATCAAAGTGTAATCAATATTTCCACTAATACATTATAGAGACTAAGGACCAAGAACATAGAGATACACATGCACTACATTAGGATATTGGTGCATGAGCAGGTGATATCGTTGTGGTATTTCCCATTTGCGAAGAAAATTGCTAACATATTCACCAAGAGCTTCACAAAAAAGACATTCACCTATCTCAGATCACTTCTTGGAGTGGGTGACACATGGTGATTACTAATATTCACTTTCATATTTTTATCCATGTCCATTTTTTAGGGGAGGTTTTGTTCCCATGAGGTTTTCCTCCTTTCCTTGGTTATATGGACAAATAATTTTTTTGTAAGAGATGACTTGAGCCTTAGTTGCCAAGGCCTCAATTTTTTATGTGGTTACACTAAGTAAGGCTTAATGGGGGGTGTTAGAGAATCATACCACCTAGTACCATGGTGACATACACCTAGGACACATTTTCATGTGTTGTGTGCTTATGTCATATAGTTCAAACCTTGGTTATGTTGGTCAAGCAAGGTCCTTTGGTGTTTTGGACTCATTAATACACCCACGCACCCATATTTGATCATTATAGAGACACATGCACCCTAATTTATGCTTCTTTATTCCTTGGGGCACTCCCACTCCTTAAAATAGGGAAACAGGTTGACTAGAGGCACCCATGCATGGTATTTGGGTGTTTCTGGCTCTTTTGGACCATTTATTGTTGCCTAGAGAAACTACCACTCACCCACTCACTCCACCACAACTATCCTACCCTCATTTATGTTTTAGCATGATTAATCCACATTCACACAACCATTCGTGACCATTTGATGTGGTTTGGGAGTTCACTGGTCCCCCTAGGGGGGTTTGAGGTCCAATATGATCCTGCCACATGTATGCATCCAATTTTCCTCCAAAGGATAACAATTTTATCCTATTGTATTAAAAACATGCTCTAGACATATTTACATGTTGGACAATGATAATAAAATCAGTTATTGGCACCACTCCTATGTGTTAATTTTTCTCTTTTCGTTGTTTTTCTGCGTAATTTGTGAAGATCTTGAGTTGTGAGGATTCCTTTAGCTCCTAGATATTGTTTTGAATCGTATTTTCACAAAAATGTTGGTTTTTTTCAGTAGGGAGAATAATGATAATGCAGAAATCATGGCTATGTGTCAACATGGTAATACTGGGAGGGGGAGCAGCTGTCAGGCAGCTTTGGGATGAAAGGATTTTGGAAAACATGGAAGCGATGGTTATGTGGAATCCATTTCACTGTCGGTTCGCTACTTGATTGATGATTGGAAAGATAGTATTGTGACTCAAAAATTGGCCTCAGTGCGCTCAGCTAGGAGAATAAATCATTATTGGCTTGTTAAAAATAGGATGGGTATGATGATGAAAGATATCTACTCTAAATGGAGAAATTCCAAAGAAACAATTTTAGAGATGAGAGTGAGCTTGGCGCAGACACTGGATGGCCTCAACTACCTTAATAATTTTTTAATGGGGGTATTCTCTATTTGAAAAGATTTTTGAGGTTATGGGAGTGTCGATGCAGGGGTTTTTTGAGGAAAACTTGCTTGGAGGTGTTTCTCAATACGTTTCCATGGAGTCCCATGGCCACATGGGACAATGAAGAAAGCCTCCTGACCTCAACTCTAGGGACAAGTTCAATTCTCAAGTTCTTTCTGAACTTGATACGTCGTCCACAAATAAGATTAGGTGATTGGATATGGATTTGGTATTGTCATGGAAGAGGGAGCCTCTCCCGGTTAAGATACCTAAAGAAGGATCTCTGGAATCAGAATTTAAGGGCTAACCCATCATTGAGGAACACAAACACTCCTCATGGTGCACATCCTAGCTAAACGATGCCCTGGTGCTTCAAATACTTCTTGTGATTTTAAGTTTTTGTTCTTTTATATTTTAGATAGCTTGCTTTTTAGTATGCCTTATATGTCATGGATAGCTAGTCAAAACTCTATGGATTCTTATTGCTACTTAACCCATTTTCTCTTTTTTATAAAATCCTTTTGTTTTAAACTCGACATTCTATATAGTATCTTTGAATGACTAGGATAGTGATTTCACCTTCTGAAAACACCTTAAGGCTTGCTGAAAAAATTACTGTAATTTTGTACTTTTTGTTTTATATTTAATATATAGATACTTTGTAGCTTTCCAAAAGAAAAATCCTACAAGTATTTTAAAAAAATGTTTTACTTTTTATCTTCTATTACTATCGGTGGTTATTTAACAAGTTTAATCTTATGGATTTTACCTAGCTATCGTAGAGATATACTTTGTTTATTTATATCCTATTTATTAATTTTAAGGTGTTTATATTAAGCTTGCAAGTATTTTGAGGACTACGAACCTCTTCTTTAGTTATTGTGAACAATATAATACTGTACCCTAGTCAATCTTGGCATATCCTTTTACTTTCTCCTACAAAACTAGGCTAAGGTTTAATTATTTAAATGCATTTCCCTTTTCATTTCTAAACACCATTAATCGTGTAATTAATGTTGTTTAGTTAAGGCGTTTATTGAATATTATCATTGTAAATCATTTCAATTAAAAAAGGATAGATAGGAACATAATATAAGATTTGTAAGATAGTCTTTTGCATACTCTTTTCTCTTTTAGTGAAATCTAGATAAATAATAACTGTAAAAAAAATAAAAACTATTTCTTTAGAAGGTAAAGAAAGAATTTAGAGTAGAATTTAGAAGTATATAGTTTACACTAAAAGAATAAGAGTGTTAATACAACGAATTGAAAGTAAAATACATGTTGAGAAATATTTGAAAGTAAATGAGTATCTACTAAGAGAATATTGGTTAATAAAGTATTAGAAGAAGCATTTGCAAATTATATTGGTAAGTAAAT
This sequence comes from Pseudotsuga menziesii, assembly GCA_001517045.1. Taxonomy (NCBI): domain Eukaryota; kingdom Viridiplantae; phylum Streptophyta; class Pinopsida; order Pinales; family Pinaceae; genus Pseudotsuga; species Pseudotsuga menziesii. The sequence continues at coordinate 37,145 of LPNX010663001.1, read as the reverse complement.
TAAATGCATACAGGTTTTTAAAATACCAAAATAAAAAGTAGAAGAACAGAAGGTAATGAGTACTTTAATAACAAAGGAGAATAAATAAATATCTAATGTGCAATTTTTGATGGAAAATATAGTTCGAATGGTCCTGTTCTATCCAACCATAAAATCTTGAGTAGTCATATTTATTGTTTTCCCTTAAGATTGAACCATGATACTATGTGGAAAAACGCCCTACTCTCTATGTTGCAATAGTTTCTAGGCTAGTATCTCTACACACTTCGACTGTATAAAAATATTCTTAGTTTATCTCGGGAAATGGATTATTTCTCTTTCTGAATTTTCCTAACACTTTACAAGTGCTCACCAAGAAAATTATTTCCCCCCTTTGCATACAAGAAAGTGTAGATTAGGCTAGTCTAACATAATGCTACCCAATTATGAAATGATAATTGCAATGGAAACATGGAAAAACAATAACATGATCACAAAAAATAAACATTAGAGGTATATGCATATCTTTTTAGAACATGGTGTAAAGATTTTAAATGTAGACAATTGAGTTACATTCAAAAATATAAAACATTTTTTTCTAAGAAAATTACTATAACTCCAAGAAGGTTATGTTCTCCTAAGATTGGTATGATATTTTTTTCTTGAGACCCCACGTTTGGTATGTTACGCCCCACATGCAGTTCCTATATGGAACCAATTTTCCATATTTTTTAATGTTAATTTCATATATTTTTTTAATTAAAAAATTCAGTGAATCTCTGGAACGAGAAGGTGGATCATTAAAGGTGATGTTGTGAGTCATTATCTACACTTTTGCGGGTTCTTTTTTATTTTCAAATAGGTCAACCATTAAAAAGTTACAAAGAAAATAAGAAACCTATGTTTTTTTAGAAATTTGACATATGACCAAATAAAAATAAATAAAAAATATAAGACGATATTGTCTTCCTTAGAAAAATGTATAGTTGGAATATGCACATAAATATCTAGCATATGTATATTGAAGGTTGAAAAAAAAAGAAATGAAAAATATTATATGTTTTGTTAGTTGTAGTCCCATAACATACATTTGATAATCTGAACCTAAAACCAAACCAAACAACAAATCCACCATGTGGGTAGAAAAAGTTATTCATGCAAAACCTTTTTTCAAATTTTAAACATGCACACGTTAACAATGCATGCACATTTTTATACAAAAAATAGTGTGCACGTTATTAACACATGTTGTTATTAATGTGATGCATTATTAATGTGTACACGTTACTTATGCACACACGTTATTAAATCATGTATGTTATTAATAAGTGTACATTATTAATGTATGCACATTATTAAGGCATTAATAATGCACACACACTATTAATGTGCACATTACCAATTGCATGCATTGTTAACGTGTGCATGGTATTCATGTGCATGCATTATTGATGCATACAAATTATTAATGTGCACGCAAGTAATTAATGTGCATTCATTATCAAATGTGTGCATGCTATTTTCCCTATCTTTTAATTTCTTCTCACTCTCTCTTTCTATGTCTAACCAAACGGCTCCCTTCCATTTTCCCTAACTCTCTCTCCTTATCTCTATCTAATCCCTATCCTCCTCCCCCCAACCACTAACCACCTCATCTATATATCTCTCTCCCATCATCCC
>LPNX010663001.1:13212-35393 GCA_001517045.1 Pseudotsuga menziesii | reverse complement strand
CTCTTTCTACCCCCCTACTCATCCCACTACCAATAAAACCCCTCCTCCCCTTACCCTTTACTAACCCCATCTCTCTCTCTCTCTCAGGCACCCCTACTCCCCCACCTACCCCTAACCTCCACCTCTCTCTCTCCACCAACTTCTTAACACCCTTTCTCTCTTTTATATCCCAATTCCCTCTCCCTTTCCACTAACCACCCACATCCCTCTCTCGCCCTCTCTCTCCCTCTCCCCACTACTACTCCCCCTTCCCTAAACCACCCACCTCTCTCTCTCTCTCTCCTAGTACTACCAGTAACACCACACCTCTCTCTCCCCTTCTCCCCCTACTTCTAATTGTTAAGATTTTAAAAGTTGTTATACCAAAACAAAAGGATCTCTAGAATAATAACAAGCACAATATAAAAAAAAAGAGAAAACAAAGATTTATCTAGGGAAACCCTCATGGGGAAGAAAACCCAGAAAAAATTCCTCTTTATAAACTTCAACCAAGTACAGTGTAAGACCCAAGAACAATACTATATTGCTTCCTCTCCTCTAGATGGTTTGTCTCTAGTTCTCTTTCTAGCACAAATTCTTGAGTGTTGTTCTTTTCCAAATGAAGGAAGTTCCTCTCCTATTTATACTAATCAGTTGAGAGGCCTAATATCTGGGCCTACTTCTCCTTTCTTCCAGGGCCAACTTTCCTCGGAAGACTAAGAAATACATTTTAATAATACTTTTGTGAGTACTATTGACCTGACTTATAATGAAGGTTTTACCTCAATAATTTACATGACCAATTACATCAATGACATCCCTAATCAGAGGAAAAACATCTTTGAAAGGGGTGATAAAAATAATAATATAAAATAAAATACATTCCACAGTTACATTTCTTTAACACTCCCTCTTAACAAGGAAGGTGTTCTACAATACAAAAAAACATCTATACAACTGACTGGTGAATCTATATGTCATAGGAATTTTTCACAATTACATCAACATCATCATGCATGAAACATCATCATCATGGACATATCTTTCATCTAGTATTGTCTTGAGCATCAACATCATTTTGAGCACCATCTCTAGCATCATCGCGAGCACCATCTCTGACATCATCTTAAGCATCATCATCTCTAGAATCATCTCAAGCATCATCATCTATGGCATCATCTCGAGCATCATCATCTATGGCATCATCTCGAGCATGATCATCTATGGCATCATATCAAGCATCATTATCTCTACCTTCATCTTGAGCACCATCATCTCTGGCATCATGTAGAGAATCATCATCTCAGGCATCATCTCTGGCATGATATTGAGCATCATCATCATCTTGAGCATCACTTATTCGACCATAAGCTTCTTCTCAACCATGTTATATTTTATCATTTAATCAATATGATCTAGGATCTTATCTAATACAACAACATGCATAGAAATAATCACAAGAGACAAGATACACAAAGAGTTTTCCTTGGGGAAACCATAAAGGAGAAAACCCCGCAACTTCCTTAGAGATAGAATGAGAACCAATAGAAAAACTAAAACCCAAAACAAAAATATGATCTCCAATAGTTGTTCTCTCTCTCACTTGTGTGAGCTCTTCCCCTCTCACTCATGTGCTACAGTTGTGTGTGTGTTTCAAATAGAGAGTCTCACTCTCTATTCATACTAGTTTTCCACTTGACAATTACTCTACTGGGATGACCTCACTAGGAGAGTCTAATAACCCTAATACCCCTCAAATGTGGGGACTATTTCCTCGACTTACAATGAAGGGTTAACCTCAATGACTTTACATGAATTTATTATATTAATGACTCTCCCGATCGGAGGAACAAACATCTACATCAAGGTACAATGAAATACAATATAAATTATACAAGTGAATACATTCTGAAGTTACAAATACATCAACACTCCCTCTTAACTAGGAAGGTATTCTCTTGACATAGTTCATCAGCAAAATTATTCATCACTGGATCATCATCATCATCATCACTACTCCTGCTTCGAGCAAATGGTGATATCTCTCAATTCTACTCGTCATAGGAAGTTCTATAGAGCGATCCTTGCTCAATGTAGGCCTAGCCTCCATGTAGGTATTCACATATTCAGCACTTATATCTGACCATGGGAGGAACCAATCCTGCCACCATGTCAAAAAGGAACAACACTTATATCTGACCATGGGAGGAACCAATCATGCAACCATGTTATAAAGACACAGCACTTACATCTTACTATGGGAGGAACCAATCCTGCCACCATGTCAGAAAGGAACAACACTTACATCTGACCATGGGAGGAACCAATCTTGCCACCATGTCAAAAAGGCACAACACTTACATCTTACCATGGGATGAACCAATCTTGGCACCATGTTAGAAAGGAAAAACATTTACATATGACCATGGGAGGAACCAATCCTTCCACCATGTCATAAAGGCACAGTACTTACATCTGACCATGGGAGGAACCAATTCTGCCACCATGTCAGAAAGGAACAACACTTACATCTAACCATGGGAAGAACCAATCTCGCCACCATGTAAGAAATAAACAACACTTACATTTGACCATAGTAGGAACCAATCCTGCCACCATGTTAGAAAGGCACAACACTTACATCTGACCATGGGAGGAACCAATCCTGCCACCATGTCAAAAAGGCACAACACTTACATATGACCATGGGAGGAACCAATCCTGCCACCATGTTAGATAGGCACAACACTTACATCTGACCATGGGAGCAACCAATCCTTCCACCATGTTAGAAATGCACAGCACTTACATTCGACCATGGGAGGAACCAATCTTGCCACCATATTAGAAAGGAAAATGGACTCATCACTTCCCCTTGGAAGGAACCTGGATCTGATGAACACCAAGCTTCTCTCTAAAGTACTCAAACTTCACTTTGGATAATGGATTGGTCAACACATCAGCTATCTACTCATCTTTCGCAACATATTGGATCTTCACTGATTTTCTCTGCACCATATCCCTGATATAGTGATATTTGATCTCAATGTGATTCGACTTGTCATGGAACACTAAGTTCTCTAACAACTTTACACAACTTTGTTTGTCGCAATATATACAAGTAGCATCCAACTAGATATCAAACAAATCACACAGTAGCTTCCTTAGCCACACTGCCTCACAACTAGTCGAACAAGATGCAACATACTCTGCTTCATATGTACTTAGTTCCACACAGAACTTATTCCTGCTAAACCAACAAATCACACCTAATCCCATACTAAAGCAGTACCCCAAAGTTCTCTTCCTATTAATGGCACTGTGTGCCCAATACGAATCCACATAACCATCTAGGTTAATCTTCTCAATCGCTTCATACTTGAGCCCATAATCAACTATACTCTTCAGGTACCTCAGAATATGATTTGCATCAATCAGGTGAACATGCCTTGGATCTATCAGGAACTATCTCAATGTGTTCATAGAAAAGGAAATATCTAGTCTCATATTCCTTAGGTACATCAAGGACCCAATAATATGACAATACATCATGGTGTCAACCATCTCTCATGAAGCATCCCTCAATAGCTTCATGTTCAATTCCATAGGTGTGGCCATGGCCTTTCAGTCCATCATCCCAAACCTCTTCAGGATATCCACTGCATACTTCCCTTGTGCAAGGGAGATTCCATCCATACTCTACCACACCTCCATGCCTAGAAAGTAGTGCATCGTTCCTAAGTCCTTTCAGTCAAACTTGGAAGCAAGTCTCCTTCTTGCATCTTTAATGAGTTCCTATTTTCCTGTCAGGAACGGGTCATTGACATATAACATGAGAATCACTAGTATTCCACCTTCAACCTTGAAGTAAAGGTTGGAATCTGCTTTACTCTCAGTAAATCCTAGAGCCATCAGTACGTTGTCCATCCTTTTGTACCATGTCGAACCTCAGGATATTTTGCAGTCACTCCCTCTGAAGTGGAGCATCATTCTCCCTCTGCCTTTCATACTCTATGTATTGAAACATTTTATACTGGAGTGACAAGTAGCTTCCTCTACTACTAATATTCTATGTATCCATCTAGGGTCACTGGATACCACAATCCTCTATCTTAAACCTTTTCAAAAGTTCTTCTCGCACCCATCTATGAGCTTGTCATCATCTATAGGCTTTCATCTTTAACCTTGTATCAAAGGTTAAGATATTCATTAATCTAGGTGATCTCCAAGCTCCTCATTTATGTGTTATCCCATGGGTTCCTTCTGAGCTCGTACAAGGCCTTCTTTAATTTGCACACATGAGTCTAACTGTCATGTGTCTCCACTTCTAGTGGTTGCAAATGTCTCTTTGTAGTCTATGCCTTCTTTCTATGAAAATCCTCGTGCTACGAATATTTCCTTTTATCCCATGATGGTGTCGTCTACTGCATGCTAGATCTTGTAGATTCATATGGAAGATACTACAAACTTCCCTTTAGGTCTTTGACATCGCATTATAGTCATCATTCTTCATTTTGGATTATTAGAGTGAATGTTGAACTGTCGTCACTTGTTCTTTGGAACAAGTCTCATCCTTCTTTTCTTGTAGGTGATTGTACGCGATATTTCCTACAAGTCAAATGCATCAGTTGTATGGTTAGAAACATTTCATAAGGCATATTCATAATGGAAAATTATTATGCATAAAGATATAATCATGCAACTATTTTATCCAATACAACATTCATCCATATATCATGGAAACTTTCTAGATACCTTCCATATCTACCATGACATCATTGAGATTGTGCACTAATCCAATATGTTAGCAAAGCAGTTTCATTCTAGATAAGTAGAAATGGAGAGTTGTATAGCACCATGAGCTACTTACCCATCACATGCATATTAGTAGTATATTGTCATTAATGCAAACATTCTATTATGCATAACACATCAACTGAATATAAACAAATGCATAACCAAACAATATCATGAAATGACAATTGAACACTTAACTTTATTTGTTTCGTGGGTATACTCCTTCTTGAGGCTTCATCTTCATCATCTTCTTCATTCATAAGATCATAATTTCTTATTCAAATGCTAAGGTGGATAAGAGTTTCTTTAAGAATTTAGTTCTTCATATTCCTAGTTAGTTGAGGGATCTTATTTGAATCATGAGCGCTTGATATTCAGTTTCTTCCATCTTCTCTTCTCTTATTATGAGTCGAGCTTCTTCTTCTATTCACTCTTCCTGAGTCTGCTGAAAGTAATCACTTCCTTCTAGTACCCATTCCTCGAATGAATAAATCCCATGATCCTAGGAGGCCATTCAAGGTAGTTATAACAATATCTTATTCTTCTTTGATTTCTTCTTGATAGCATCAAACACTTCCTTTTGGTGTCTTCAGGGATGACACATGAGAGATGATCTTTAATGAATCCTTAATGATTATCTTGGCTCTAGCCTTAGCCACATCTCCATCTGGCTCTTAGAACTGATCCAAGACAATTTCTTCAAGGATCATGGAGGTCCTATACTTCCATACTTGGATTTTTTCATCTTCATCAAGCTAGTCATCAAGCTAGTGTGATAGGTAATTTTGAAATGAGAACCTCAAATGTAAATAGCAAAACATTATATCTTACCAATTTGACGTGTCCATCCTGGTTCTGAATCTGGTTGATCTAAGGTTTTTTAGAGAAACCCTAATTTTCAAAATTTGGAATCTTTCAGATCTGATTAGATAAAAATATGTACCTCCTCAAGGCGAGTTGAGTAGCGTACTCATTTTCCCAAAACTATGATCATAACTGCAAAATATCCGATGCCCTAGTTTTCTTCAATTTCTTCTACATAATTTCCTGATATTGTTTCTACAATATATCCCAAAATTACTACTCCTATGTGTCTGAAACATCGCACTAAGGTATCCTCATCTATCCTCTTTCCAACACCATAGGTTTGAGAAGAATTGGTTTCACCAATTGGGACTTATGAGTGTTTTCCCAAGGTGACTTATTTCAAAAATGTTCATCATAGCAAACTTGTATAGACTTCCATGTGTCACTGTTTCATCTCGGGGTCTACAACTTTTACTAGAGAAATTGCAGTTCGTGCCCTATTTGGAACATCTTGCAAATTTTCATTTGGAGCTTCGTAGCCTGAGATATAGCACTTTTCCCAGGGTGTCATGTTTAGGGATGAATCATGGGAGAGGCTATAACCCTGATTTAGAGGAATTATATCTCCCAGAATATAGTGAATCTGAGGCTGAAACTTTTACACATAATACATCAGGAATTTATCTTCTGCCTATAAACGTTTTGGCTCCTTATCTTTCTCCAATCTCGAGATATAGAGAATGCACCAAAATGACTAGTTTTAGTATTTTAGGGTTTTCTAGTCCGGGGTCAAATTAGGGTTTGACTTTCCCAGAGTTTTACCCAACCAAAAATTTCGATCTTGGTATCTAAATTTTGATTTTGAGGAGGAGAGAAATCCTATGCTGGGATCACTAAAAAAATCCTCTTCTGTGAAAATCCCTAATTTCCCGCAAGAGTGACAGGTCAACAATTGAAAATGCCCTAAATCAAATTCTAATTCGACAGAAAGATGCACCGTTCAATGGAGAGTTAGCCTTTCCTGCTTTTGCTGATGATCTGTGGAGAGAGACCCAAAAATTAAGAGTCCCTAGCTTCTGTAGCTGCACAATGTCTTCTTCTGAGGTTAGCTTTGATACCATGTTAGATTTTATCATTTAATCAATATGATCTAGGATCTTATCTGAGAGAATAACATGAACATCAATTATCACAAGAGAGAAGAGACACAAAGAGCTTTCCTCAGGGAACCCATAAAGGATAAAACCCCACAACTTCCTCAGATATAGAATGAGCACTAATAGAAAAATCAAAACCTAAAAACACAAAGATGATCTCCGGCAGCTGTTCTCTCTCTCACTTGTATGAGCTCCTCCTCTCTCACTTATGCACTATAGTTGTGTGTGTGTGTTTCAAATAGAGAGTATCACTCTCTATTTATACTAGTTTTCCACTTGATAATTACTCTACAGGGCTAACTTCACTAGGAGAGTCTAATAAACCTAATATCCCTCAACTATGGGGACTATTGTGCTGACTTACAATTGAGGGTTAACCTCAATGACATTACATGAATTTATTATATTAATGACTCTCCCGATCAGAGGAACAAACATCTACGTTGGGGTACAGTGAAATACAATATAAAATATACAAGTGAATGCATTCTGAAGTTACAAATAAATCAACAGAGCATCATTTCTAGACTCATCTCGAGCCTTCAACATATTTGGTACTAAATGCACAAACTCATCTGCAAGTAAATGTATGACCACTCTCCATAAGAGAGTACTATCATCTGCAAGACCATCCTCAGTTGGTAAGTGCTAGGACCACTCTCATCAAGAGAGTGTTCTTTTCCATGGGACCATCCTTACAGAGGATACTATCATATGCAACTGAATTCATATCTCATCTACAAATGAATGCAAGACCACTCATCATATGAGATTACTAACATCCGTAGGACCATTCTCAGTCGATAAGTTCTAGGACCACTCTCAACAAGAGAGTGGTATTTTCCACAAGACCATCCTGAGAGAGGATATTGTTGTCTGCAACTGAATGCAGATCTCATCCACAACTAAATGCAAGACCACTCAACATATGATAATACTATCATCCATAGGACCATCCTCATCCTGTAAGTGCTAGGGACACTCTTGACAAGAGAGTGTTCTTGTCCACACGACCATCCTACAAGTGAATGAAATATCACTCTCCATAGAAGAGTATTATCATTTGCAGGACCATCCTTAGTCGATAAGAACTAGGAGAACTCTCAACAAGAGAGTGATCTTGTCTGCAAGAACATCCTAAGAGTGAATGCAAGATCACTCTCTAGAAGAGAGTACTATCATCCATAGGACCATCCTCAGTCGGTAAGAGGTAGGGCCACTCTCAACAAGAGAGTGTTCTTTTCCACGGGACCATCCCACAAGTGAATGTAGGATCACTCTCTATAATATAGTACTATCATATGCAGGACCATCCTCAACCAGTAAGGCCTAGGACCACTCTCAACAAGAGAGTGTTCTTGTCCATGAGACCATCCTGAAGGAGGATACTATCATCCACAAGTGAATGTAAGACCTCATCAACATATACAGGAACACTGTACTTTTCTTCACTTGTGCATCACTTCCATATCATCCTCAATAATAATCTCATCATCATTCCCTCTTTCCAAGGAGGTCCTTTCAGACTACACCAAGCTTGTCTCGAAAGTGTTCAAAATTTACACGAGAAAAAGGCTTAGTCAACACATTAGAAACTTGTTCTTCTGTAGGAACATACTGGAGTTTCCCATCTCCTCTCTACACCATATCTTGGATGTAATGATACTTTAACTCTATATGATTTGACATGTCATGAAACACAAGGTGTTATCACTCCAGGAAACTCCTCTAGGTTGTAGCTCGAGGATGCCTGGTAACTTAAATGTTTTTATGGTTTTTCTAACTAGATCAAGTTAGGTGACCTATAGGACCTCACACTCTCAATACATGCATGAAACTCAATCAAGAATAAGGCTTCTAACTACCACTGTTCATAGGTTTGATAATATGGTGCAGATATGAAGAACTTATCATGCTGGCAGATTCATACATAAAACATATATATATAAATGGCTAATCATGACAAGGAAGGTACTTATAATTCAAATAATCAATATGCAGATAGGATGACATCTATCAGACATCAAATAACATGAATAAACCTGAACAACACATTCAAGCATAAGCACAGAACATACAGGAAATGAAAGCTGAACATATGATAGCAAAAGAGCTTATATTAGGTCATGAGCAATATGAGAAGCTTGACAATATTAATGGTCTACAAGTCCCCAAAGTCGAACATTTTCTATAACATAAGTCTCAGGATTTATAGCCTTTCTAAAAATATTCAAATCTTGAAAAATTGGATCTGTTTTACTAAAAATAGATAAAATTAATGTTTTTGCAAAATTAGGTCAGAAACCCTAATTTAACTACTAGTTTAACTAACTCTAACACGTGTTCACTCTTTGAACCTTTTGATGACTGTAGTGAGTACTGGAGGAAAGCTATAACTGATCTTCTGATGGATGAGCCACTATTGGTTAAAATAGGTATGGTTTTGTGACCCTCTCCTTTTTGATGTATCCCCAAAACTAGAACAGACCACCTTTGATGGTGCACTTCAGCAACTTTCAGCTTTTACACTTCATCCCTCAGATATTTATGTTTGCCCAAAACTGGCCTTTTGTGCCAAAATTTGATTCTGTGCCTTTTCTGCTTTTGGTGGTTAAGGAATAAATTTTTTGGGTCTGTTAGCTACAGAAAGCGCTGCTTTCAGTGGCTAATGAACGGCTTCAGCGTCCGCCTAACCCACCAAAAGCCTTGTTTTTTGCAAAATTTTGTCATTCACCTCCCAACTCATCCTTTTCAATTTTTCTGTTGATATTATGGTATTTCTTCAGCTTTCCCAATGTTTGGAAAGTTATCAGCCTCTTGGATTGCCTCTGGATTTTGCAGGCTTACTGCTGCTTCATCTAGGGTTTCTAGTGCAAAACGAGAGCTAGGGTTTGATATGGAATTATTTAACTACAGCCTCAGAAGCCTGATCATCCTATACAACCTGATGTTGTCTTTAATGTATCTTAGATTTCTCCTTTTTAGCATGACATACATCCCTCTCATCTCCTGGACAGAATTGTGCAACTGCTTATTTCTCTTGGTCAAAATGTCATTATTCCTCTTTATCTCCCTGTCCAAAACCTCTAGTTCATGTATCTCTTCTAGCAGTTTGTAAACTCTTTGAGAACTAGGTTTACTTGAGGAGGTCTCTAGTATTTTTTCATCCTTATATTTCCCAAGTTTTTGTGAAGTAAAATCTTCATTTTTCTGCTGTAACCTACCTTGTTAGGTCAACTTTTGCCCTAAAAATTTGGTCAAACTGCTGAAACATGGGGCTCAAAGATGCATTTGGTTCTCCAAATATGTGACATCTGTGTATAAATTGAAAGAGTTTTTTGTATATTGGTGTTTTGTGAGTAAACACATCTCTCATTTTCTTGAAATTCGTTTCCATTTTCCCAATACCTATATTTCAAAAACACGTGTAAAACAGGGAAATTTTGAGATCCAAAAATTAGGTCTCAGAGATGGATTCGATTCTCCCAATATGAAATAACTGTAGGAACCTTGAGAGAGGTTATTGTTCTTTGACCTGTAAGGAAAAAAAACCTCTAATATGTTTGCAAAATGATTCTCTATTCACTCAGAATCACCATTTTAAAAGGATGCATTTTCATAGTAAAATGCCAATTTCGGTGGCTTAGAGGGCCCTAAAATTTCGGTATTAGCTGCCAAAAGTCTGCTTTTGGTGGCTTAGAGACCATTTTGAAACCACTCTTAGCCAAAGAAACCTATGTTTTTATTTTTTTGAGTGGGTCCTCCTCCCTCTCCCTGCAAAATTGAAATTCAAATCATGTGGAGGAGGTTAGCGAACTGGTTTTCAGAGATGACCTCGAGTAGTAAGGATGCATGCAACAAATGAGGAGTGTACTGAAGGTATGGTGCTGATTTTGAGGGGTTAAATATTTGATTGGTACTTGAATGAGATTATGGTTAATTCTATTGATATCCAGGAGATAGACAGCATATAAATCATTTTAATGTGAACTTGGTGTTTCGTGGAGGTTTACTGCAGTCATGGGATAGATGGAGGGCAAGGTAGGGTTTAGATTTCCATCGGTCTTTTGAGATTAATAACTAATTATTAGCCATCAAATCATGCTTTAATGTAGTTCCCTAATGTTTTAGGTGGTTAATAATGCTAAATTATGACATGCCTCATGCTGATGAATTTGATTTTGATGGAAAGACAATCGTTTTCACTTTTTGTCCTTTTCGGTGGTTAAGAGTATTTAGGGTTTTGTTTGCTAGATGTTGAAAGCCAATATTTTGGTGGCTAATGAATTGCCCCCACATTCACCCAAGCCACCGAAACTTTCTTTCCGAAAGAACATGTGTAACGAGCTTTCGGTGATTTACTGTCTTTCCGGATCTCATTGTTTAGTTGCCAAAAGGCAGGGCTTTCGATGGATAATGAACTATTTGAAAGTTCACCGAAGCCACCGAAAGTTTCCCTTTCTAAAAACATATCTCATTTGCTTTTGGTGGTTAATGTACTCCTGCAAACACTTGCTAAGCTGCTGAAACCAAAGCTTTTCGGTGGCTAATGAGCTGTTGGAAAACTCACCTAAGCCACCAAAAGTATTTTTCCCATAATTCTAATAAGAACGTGATGAGCAAGATTTCGGTGGATAATCATGGTCCTGGGTTAAAATATTAGCTGCCAAAAGATAGGATTTTTGGTGGCTAATGAGTTATTGAAAATATCTCATAGGCCATTGAAAGCTAAAAATTTCAAATTTATCAAATAACAGAACATCAGAAACCCCAAATTTGTTAGTCATCCCAATATTTTTCATAATATGACTTGAAATATTCATCCTATCAAAATAAATTGTATGAGTGAACTTATTGAAAATAAATTCATTTTGGGATATAACACAAGGTTCTCTATTAACTTGATTCAACTCTGGTTATCACAATAAACATCAATCACATCTATCTTGGTATTGAACAATCCTACAAATAGTTTGCAAAGCCATACTGCTTCGTTACAGGATGAACATGATGCAATGTACTCAGCCTTGGTTGTACTGAGGGAAACACTTGTTTGATTTATGTTAAGCCATGAGATCACACCTGATCCTAAACTAAAACAAAATCTTGAATTTTGTAATGTCCCAAGTCTAGTGTGTAGACCTGAACACTTTAACTCTATAATTTTACTTTAACAATTCTGAAATTTTAATTAATTCACACAGAGCCTTCTTGGATTGGGAAAAATAGGGGTTTCTTCTGGGAAATTTTGCAGGGAAAATGAGTGAGAAGTGGACATAAAACAAATATATTTTAGACATGGAATTTAATCTCCCCTAACGCATTTATATATGGTTCCATTTAGGGTTCAAATTCCACACTGCAGAAACCTACTACCACGCTTTTGGGAATCCAAACCGTGAAACTAAGAAGAGTAGTTTGGTTTGTTTCAACCAGAGGATTCTGGAAACTTGCAGAGGTTTTTTTTAGAATTAATATAACATAAATAAATTATTTATATAGTTTTCTGAGGTTTTGGAAAGTTCTAAGAAGTTTTGGGTGAATTTGGGGATTTTTGTCAATTTTGGTCAAGAGAAACCCTGCGTAGAGGAGGATCCAAAAAGGTGATACAAAAAAAATAAATGGTTCCAGAGATGGATATTGAAAGGTATGCCTATTTATGACCCACAAGAACTGACATATCTCAATTTGAGTTTGCTGAACTTCTTTTACATCAGTTTTAGTAAAACTAGTTATTAAGAGTTAGTAATGATCTAGCTAGGGTCTTAAAAAAGAAACTAAATCAACTCAAATCCATTTCTGTAAGACATGATAATTGTAAAAGAGATAAATATAATCTCTATGAACATGAATAATCCCTTCAATCACTTCCCCAGCATATAATATTTATTGCATCACTCAAATTTACTCAATCCCCCCCATACATTGATAAAATAAGTCCTTTTGATGAAACTGAGACAAGATTATTTAGCGGAAGAGATATCTATACCTGATAAATGTAATGTTAAGAATATTATGACACTATATATTATAAATTACATTATTTACTGACCATTACAAATATTCTTCCAAAATTAAGGGGTAGGAGGCTCGGATCATTGCCAGCAAGGGACTATGAGCATAGGTGAAGCATGGGATTTACTGGATCTCAACTTGAACTTGATGGAGGCTGAAAATAGCTCTGATAATCCTTCAATTTATGCAAGATATCACTCCATACCTGCAATGGAAGAGAAGAGGATGGAAGGAGAGGGGAATTGAAGGTTGGGCTCATCTCCCAGTGGTCTGACGCACAACACTCAAAAGTAACTCTCACATAAGCATAGTTCATCACACATAACAACCAAACTAAATCAATGTTGTCAAATTCACCTTTAATAGCATTTTTGGATGACCTGTTTAGCTGTTAGAATAATCAACCCATAGTTACCTACCTTAGACATTAATTTTAATTATTTTTGTCTTATTACCTAGTTTCCTAGATTCCACTCTCTGCTAGTTGCCTTCTACAAGTCCTAGAAGTCAACACATGATAAAATGAGTCATGGAGTGTTTGGGAAACATCCTGGAAACCAAATTTAGCATGTCTTCTTTATTCCAGATCCTTCAAAGCACATATCTTCTTTTTCTGAAAAGCTACCTATTTTATTGAGATTTAAGGCAAAAGGAAAAGCTAGACTAGGTGTAGTTGACTTGTTTTTTTCCCACAACATCCTCCCTCATTTTATCCTAATAAATGAATGTATGATTTGTCTTTCTATCCCTCTTTANTGGTGGATTTGGAAACTGCTTTATGCACCTATGGGGGATTTGACTAGATTTAGTAAGCCTGCTTTTTGACCTTTTAAAATGGAATCCTTATGCATTCAAATATATCATGTAATTATATATTGCAGAAGCCTATTACTTCACAATACTACCTATTGTACACTTATTGAATACATATCAATGTTATGCTCCAATTTCAGTCTCCTTTTGTGTGAATTTTGCATGTTTGATTAGCAATTTTGTGAGTGTAATTGTTCTATATCTTGGGTTCAATTTTGCACATGGTATCAGAGCCTTTGTATACCGATTTATCTCCTTTATTATTGCTATTGCGGGTTCGACATCTTGACTGGGAGCGCATTCTGCTGACTAGAGGACACAATTTCTGAGCTATGGACCAATCTCAGAAGATCATCTTGACTCCATTCAATTTATTTGAGTGGAAAGCTGAGATGGAGATATTGTTGAGAGAGAAAGGTCTCTAGAGGTTTACTATGGCAATAGAAAGAGATCCCAATACAGCTACATAGAAAATTAAATGGCACAACAGGAGGGATGAGGCCTATGGTCTTTTTGTGTCTGAGCATTTCAAGAGACCTCCTCTTCCATATTGATGGATTGAAATCACCTAATGAAGTGTGTGAGAATATAGAAGATATTTTTGGAAAGACATATGATATGAGAGGACATAAAATCGAAAATGAGTTGATATCCTTGAGTCCCAGTAGCTTCGAATCATTGCAACTCTACTTTTCCAAGTTTAAGGTCCTTGTTTTGCAGTTGAAACAATGTGGAATCGAAAATAAGGAAGAGAAACTAGTTTTGGCCATAATTTCTAAGCTTGATCCTAAATATTAAATGTTTTTTTCGACCTTCCATGCCACCAAGTTGACAGCTCGAGCCTGGAAGATTCCTGAGCTTGCAGAGTTCATGGAATCCATCACACAAGAACAAGATAAGTTGGTGATGATAGGAACCATCAAACCTTCCAAAGACCAAGGTTTGGTTGCTGGAGATTCAAGGGTGGATTCAAAAAGCAAGAAAAAATATAAAAAGCCACCTGAGAAAAAGAGAGACAAGAACAAGTCTCAAGAGGAGCCCCAAGGTTTTGAGAAGAAATCCCAGAAGAATAAGAACAAAGGAGAAATGACCAAGTGCGCATACTGTAGTAAGGGCTATCATCCTGAGAGATATTGTATGAAAAATAAAATTAACATGTTGACCCAACTCCCAGAGAAGAATATCATCTCCCTTCCTAATTGCTCAAAGAAGAGGGAAGGAGGATAAAATTCAGAGGACAAAGAGAGATTACATGCCTTTGTTGCTGGCACATCAAGCTCACCTAACTTCATCATAGACTCTAGAGATTCTAGACATATGGTTTCGACAAAAGAGATATTCTCCTCTCTTGGCATGTCGAAAGGTCCACCAATAGTTTTGGGAGATGACTCTCTCACTGATAGTTTGGGGAAGGGAAGGATTGATCTTGACCATGGTAAGTTAAATAATGTGTTGTACATTCCAGATCTTGCCTCTAATCTCTTGTCAGTGTATCAGATGACTCATACTGGGTCTCCAAAGAAGGTCATATTTTCCCCTGATGATGTTGAAATCACTGAGATTTCAAATGGTAAAGTCATAGCAAAAGGTGTTGTACATCACACTTTGAAGGTATACAAGTTTTCCCATTTTCTACCCTACTCAAACCCCTCCGCTCTTCTGACTCATGCTAATGAAGCAAGCAAGCTTTGGCATGAAATATTTGGCCATATTAACTACACGTATCTTTCTGATTTGAGTGAAAAATATATTGTCATAGGGTTACCAAAGATCAAGTTTTCTAAGGGATTTTGTCAAGGTTGTATCCTAGGAAAATACCCAGAGCACAAGTATGAGAAAGCTAGTCATGAGAGAACCTCTACACCTCTTGAGCTGATCCACAATGACATTGCTGGTCCACTCCTTGATATGTCCATGAGTCAAGCCACATATGCACTGACCTTCATAGATGAATTTTCCAGGTATTGTTGGGTTTACTTCCTAAAGCATAAGTCTGAAGTTTTTTACCTTTTCAAAGTCTTTAGAGCCTTGGTTGAAAACCAGTCTGGGAGGAAAATCAAGATCCTCAGATCTAACAATGGTGGTGAGTATGTCAATTATGAGTTCATTCAGTATTGTAAAGATGTAGGTATTCAGATGCAACATTAAATCCCTTACACACCACAGCAAAATGGTGTTGCTGAGAGAAAGAACAGATCACTAAAGGAGATGACAACCTGCATGATGGAGGCTGAGACTTTGCCACCAAATTTTTGGGTCGAGGCTATAAATTGTACATCCTACATCTAGAATAGGGTTCCTCATAAGTATCTTTATGGTATGACTCTTTTCAAATATTGGAGTGGGCACAAGCTGGATGTGACCCATTTCAGGATTTTTGGCTCAAAGGCTTGGGCTAGAATTCCAACTGAAAAGAGGAAGGCTTTGCAACCCCAAAGCCAAGAGTGCCTATTTGTTGGGTATTCTAAAGATTAAAAAGGGTACAAGCTGATGAACTTGAGCACTAACAAATCTTTCATTGAAAGAAGTGTTCAGTTCCAAGAAGAGCCTTTAGTAGCAGTTGAAGTTGGAGAGTCTTATTCACCACCAGATCCATTGATTGTAAGTGGGGAGACTAATGAGTTTGCTGATTTTCATATTTCTTATGATGATGAGTTGACTACATATCTGAATAGTCCTATAAGACTAAAATTTTCAGCAAAGACCATTCATGCAGCTAGGGAACTAGCTGGAAATCCTAGTGACACTAGGAGGACTAGATCTCAGTTTGGGAGTGCCCTCTGTGTGAAAGATCCTCTATTTTATGAGAAGTGATATATGATGGTTGAATCAGATCCACAAACATATTAATATGCAGCAGATTATCCAAGATGGAAAACAGCCATGAAAGAAGAATTCAGCTCACTCCAGAAGAACAACACTTGGGAACTGGTTGCTCTTCCCCCAGGGGGGAAGATAGTTCAATGTAAGTGGGTTTTCAAGACTAATTTTTCTGCTGATGGTTCACCTTTGAAATATAAGGCAATATTTGTAGCCAAGGGATACTCACAAGTACATGGTATTGACTACAATTAAACCTTTGCACCAGTGGAAAATATGGACTCCATGAGGATAGCTCTAGCCATTGCAGCTTCGAAGCAGTGGGAGGCACATCACATGGATGTGAAGTGTGATTTCCTAAATGGAGATCTCACTGAATATATTTACATGCAGCAAACTGAAGGTTTTGTTTCTAATCTATCTTTAGTGTGCAGGATAAATAAATCATTGTATGGGCTCAAACAAGCCCCCAGGGCTTGGTATGCCAAGATAGATGGATTTTTGCTATCACTAAGTTTTGTTCGATGCAAGTCTGATCCTAATGTATATTTGAAGCTGATTCATGGTTCTTTTATGATTATTGTCTTGTATGTGGATGACCTTCTGATTACAGGAAGTTCAAAGAAAGAGATTGCCTCCTTGAAGGATGCAATGAACCATGAATTTTCTATGACAGATTTGGGATTGTTGAGCCAATTCTTGGGTCTTGAAATTTCTCAATCCCAACATGGATTAAAATTACATCAGTACAAGTATGCTCTAGATTTTCTGAACAAGTTCAACATTAAATATTGCAAGACAAGCAAGACTCTCTTCCTTTCAAAAGTTAAGCTTGAAGAAGCAGGTTCTTCTCCTATGGTAAATAATACATTGTATAGGCAGATGATTGGGTGTTTGCTTTATCTTACACACACTCGGCCTGATATATCTTATGAAGTTAGTGTGGATTTGAGATACATGGATCAGCCTCATGAGATCCATTGGATTGTATCCAAAAGGATCCTCAATTTTGTTCAAGGAACAAGAACTCATGGGATCTTCTATAAAGCAAAATCTGATCTTGATTTGATTGGGTTTACTAACAGTGATTGGGCAGGTGACAACACATATCGGAAGTATACATTAGGATATGTGTTCATGCTTGCAAAAGGACCAATCATCTGGTCAAGCAAGAAGTAGAGTGCCATAGCACTCTCATCTACGAAAGTAGAGTATAGAGGAGTTGTGAATGAAGCAACTCAATGTTTGTGGTTGCAGGGGATACTTGGAGAATGTGGCTTCGAATTAGAGTTTTCAACTATTATCTACTATGATAATCATAGCACCATTTGAATCTGCAATGATCTAGTTCATAGACAACAAACTAAGCACATTGAGATCCATATGCATTACATCAGATAGCTTGTGCATGATGGCACCATTGATCTACTCTTCTGTGCATCTTCAAAACAAGTAGCAGACATCTTCACCAAAGTTTTTTGTGAGAAGACCTTCAGCAATCTCAAATCACTATTGGGGATTGATGATCATGCTATGAAGCATGATTGATGACAATATTTCCAAAATTTTTGTTTTTCCTGTCCATGTTTAAGGGAGGACTTTCCCACTGGGTTTTTGCCTCTTTCCTTGGTTGTATGGACAAGCAATATGTAAAGGGTGACTAAGCCTTGTTTATAGGCACTATATTTTTCTGATATTTACTCATAAAATCAGGGTTAAGGGGGGGTTTTAGAATAATCAACCCATAGTTACCTACCTTAGACAATAATTTTAATTATTTTTATCTTATTACCTAGTTTCCTAGATTCCACTCTATGCTAGTTGCCTTCTACAAGTCCTAGAAGTCAACACATGCTAAAAATGAGTCATGGAGCACTTGGGAAACATTCTAGAAACCAAATTTAACATTTTTTCTTTATTCCAGATCCTCCAAAGTGCATATCTACTTTTTTCTGAAAAGCTTCCTGTTTTATTGAGATTTAAGGAAAAAGGAAAAGCTAGATTAGGTGTAGTTGGCTTGTTTTTCGCCCACATCGTCCTCCCTCATTTTCTCCTAATAAAAGTATTTATGAGTTTTCTTTCTATCCCTCTATAGCTTTCCTACTTGACTTATCCAATTCTTGATCATCTTGGTGGATTTGGAAACTGCTTTATGCACCTATGGGGGATTTGACTAGATTTAGTAAGCCTGCATTTCGACCTTTTCGAATGGAATCCTTATGCATTCAAATATTTCATGTAATTATATATTTTAGTAGCCTATTACTTCACAAGGTTGTATATTGTACACTTATTGAATACAGATCAGTGTTATGCTCCAATTTCGGTATCCTTTTGTGTGAATTTTGCATGCTTGATTAGCAGTTTTGTGAGTGTAATTGTTCTATCTCTTGGGTTCAATTTTCACATTATCAGGTGGATTTAAATGGTGAACTTTGAGAGCAATTCAACCCCATGGTTTCCCTAACCCTAGCCACATAAGCGCCACCCTTGGGAAATTCGGAAAGTAGGACCATGTGGAATTGTTTCCAAGTCCAAATCATCCCTCATATTTAGAAACTATGCCCTCCCTTAGTCAAAGATGTTGATTTTGTGTTATAATATATTTTTTCTGTTCCTGGATCATAAGGAAACTATTCTTTCCTTCCAAAAAATTTCCTACTTTTCTCCTTACAGCTTTTGTGAGTTCTCTAAGTGGCAAATTCACCCTCCCTTTGCAAAAACATTTCCTGCTTTTACCTTTGTCTGCTTTTCTGCTACTGTTAGGCAATTTCTCTTTATTTCCTTAATTTATTTTGTCATGGAGTTTCTTATTTCTCACCAAGGAAATTTGACTTGTCCCCAATGTGCCCTCCTGACTTGGAAAGTTTATTTCCACATCATTTAATTGCATAATTAATAAAAAAGATGAAATAAAATTAAACACATGCCTCAAAATAATTATTAGCAAGATTTTTTCCTAGGAAGAATAATTAATATCAATTTGAGTCCCTAGGAACTTTAGCAAGATCAACACTTTTAATGGTCAAATTGAGGGGAAATGATATTCCTCCCCTCCCAAATATGATTGTCCTCAATAGAAGCACCATAGAGTGATGCAAAATTTTCCACCATGTTTTTACTGCACCACTCTGATCATAGCCATTTATCTAATACCACTTCCTTTAGCAAGATTGCCAACCTAGTTAAGGTAACTGAGTAGAGTTCTCGAATCACACTTCCTCCTTTGTAAGGACCCAAATTTTGCTGCCACCTTTTGAACTATGTCATCCCTAAGAATGCCTAGATCCCATGCTTTTATTTTCCTCCTTCCACCCATCAGTAAAAACAACAAAATTTTATCATTGTAGAGAATGAAAATGAGGTTATGAAAATCCACCACCATACTGGAAGCTCATTTCTCCCCATGGAAAACTGCACATTTTTAAAATTCTCCCACTAGACATGGAATTCCTCATCTGCTATCTTTGTTGTGGTGCAAAACCTCAACATTATGCTACTTGTTCCACCAAACTGACTCAAGTGGAACTTCCATGCATAGCCATGGATGATGAAGACATCAAATATATGCCTCTGATGTTTCTTGTACAAACAGAAAGGAAATGGTGAAATTTTCATACCACAAGGATGAACCATTAATTCATCAATGGAATATGTGGGAGCCTCCTGTTCCTCATGTGGAATCAATAGGAAAAATCCCTTCGCCCAATTTTCATCCCTATGTGTGCCTGCTGAACTAGAAGTGTGGACTGATTTATAGTAAAACAAACCTCTACAAAATGTGTCCACCAAAGGTGTTGATGCATCAAACCCATCATGGGCTGGTCTAACACAAGGGATCTCTTCTGACTCTTCACTGAAAATAGGACTCCTTCCATGAGAAAATTCATCCTTTCTCGGGAAATGGCCATGTGCATGGAACTCATCATCTACATCCCAAAATTTCTTAAGCACACAAAATTTCAAATTCACCTCATGTGCATGTGTATGGAATGTATCAAATGGATGCAAATTAATTCTTTGTGTCTTCCCACATGCAGGAAAATTCCATTCACACCAAAGGATTTATTGTAGAAATTAAACTCTTTACCTCCCACAGTCTTCATTCCCAAGGTGTCTCTATCCACCCAATTAATAAATGAACAAGGAATTTTGTTTTCTAATCCATATGGAATGTGATGAGCCACCTCCTCTGGATCATATCCTACCATCCATAAAGGGCTGTCAGAATGTGTCTCTTCCCAATCATATGTGTCAGACAACCCTTCATCGGTGCAAGAAATTCTAGTACATCTTTTATCCTCTATTTCTATGATATTTTTAGTTACCCAATCCCTGAACAGCTGATCATGTTTGCTTGTTGATTCAGTTGAAATGTCCTTAGCCATATTTCTCATAGCTAAGAACTCCTTTATGCCATTCTTCATACCAACGGGTGCTTGGCCAAAATAATCTTCACCATGGCTCTTTACAAACACCTTCAAATCTGCTCCTCCCTCATGGTTGTCCTCCACATGAGGTCCCTCCATTATACCCAAAACATTTTCTTCCATGAAACATGAAAGGTGTGAAACCTTAAAATCATTTTGAATTTGACATATCTGCAACTTTGACTCTTTAAGGGATATTTGTGTGCTCTTCAATAAGTCATTAGTGATCTCTAACTTATTAGTGAGCCTTTCTACTTCTTCTTCTTCCTTCTTGACTGCACAGTGATGCATTTCAACCATTAGGAGGAGATGATATCTGTCAGATAGTAGGTTCATATAGCTCTCCTTCATCTTGGCCATGCCTTCTTTCAGTTCTATGCACTCCTCCATAAAGGATTCGACTTCCATTTCTCCTCCAAAAGCTTTCCAACAACATCTGGCCACCAAGGCATCAATGTCAACAAGGTTTTTCAAGGATGCCTTAAGCTTTTCTCTGTCCTCCTTAAGTGGTCCACTTAGATGATATGGCTCACAAAGAAGATCCTGCACCAAGGTATATTCCTCTAACAACTGACATATAATACTACTTTTCTTGTGGCATGGATCCACAACAGAAAACTCATTCTCATCATACAAGTCAACCTTTGAATTTTCTGCAAAATCACTTCCATGGTGTGAAGTGGAGGGTGTCTTTGAAGGATGGAATGACATGTGATCTGTACAAAAATTAGAAAGTATATAAGGCCTTTCCATTTCAGCATCATCATGCTGCAAGAGAGTCCAAAATTTTGAGCTATGCTCATCTCTCTACATCAGATTTTTCTCCTTCAACTTTCCTAGTTAACACCCGACTAGTGGGGGTTTGTCTTCCACTTCATTGGGAAGTTCAGATGATGTATTTATATCTGATATATGTTATTCTTTTGTATCTAATACAAAATATCCCTCATCACCATTGAAAACATTATCCTCCTTTGCAATGGTTTTGTGATCACCAATAGAAAAACTAGGAGTAATTTCATCTCCCTCACATTTGTCCTTCATCTTGTAGTCCTCAGATGCAATTGGAAACTTTCTATCCTCCAAAGGATCATATGGTTGCAGGTTTACATGGCTTCTGCAAAAATCAGATATTTTACCATCCATGTTCTTCATCTTCTCATCTAGATGGTTTGGACCAACATGCCCTTCTTCTTTTTCCTCATCAATACTTCCATTAGAAGCACTACATGTTTCTTCATCAATATCTCCCTTTGAAGGGTGGTTTGTCAGTGGTTATTTCTTTTCCAAGAAATTTGATGAAACTTCACCCTCTGGAATAGTACTCATGTCATGACTTTTGGAAGATCTGCTAGAAGAACAC
>LPNX010662901.1:77382-85934 GCA_001517045.1 Pseudotsuga menziesii | reverse complement strand
TAAAAAAAGCAAATCCCAGAAATATATTGGACTGTTTAGCATCTTTGCTTGATAAAATGAGATAAATTAAACAAATTCCAAAGAATATTAACTTAGCTCACCCGAATGACCCCCGTCTCACCCCCAGCAGCAATGATCTGTCCATCAGAACGAAATACTCCTGAATATGCCTACAGTAGAACAGTTCAAGAAACCTTTATAAACAATTTCTAGAAAACATTACCAAATCTTTTCAAGCAATTTGAACACAGTTCAACCATGGGCAAGAGAACCAATGCCAAGAATCAAATACTCTGAAAATAAATAGATGAATCAGCAACAGCTACAGAGTAAAAGGAAAGAACAATTTTACACCCCTGTCAGAACTTAAGACATAAAACTAGAACCATGAGTCTATTGCAATTAAATATGAAGTTCTTAATTACATGATTGGAATTTGGGGAATGCACTGTCACATATGTGTGCAGGCATCATAAATACTAAAAAAAATAGACTGGTGTCCAAAAATACACTATCAGAAAAATAGTTGCTAAAAATGCAGCAAAGCACACAACGGCCGCCTTGCTGTAATAAAGCATTTAACTCTAACAACTTGATACCTCCTAGTCAGCCCAGGGATTTCACATTTAAGGCGTGAATGAAATACAAATCTAGTACAGATTGGCAAAGTTACTTCACATTGCAATATTTTCAGAGATAATTTGTACTTCTTGAGCTTCCATGCAACCTGTTGTTTGTTTTTAAATGTTCAGCTGCAACAATTTGCAAATGGAGAGAGCTCACAAGTTGTTTCAATCGTTTCTCAGAGATTGCTTTCTGTTATTGAGATACAGGGTATGATATTGAAGCTTGGAATTCAAGTCCCTTCCATGGAACCTGTTGTCTGCCCAGAAAAGGCTTGAAATGGCCATTAACTGCTTCAAGTTGCCTATAACAGCCTGGAAGCATATAGAAATGCCACATACATTCTGTCCATGTAAGCTAGCTAACCAGAAAGTATTCTTGAAGAGTCTACATAGCTTTCAGTTCGCAGTTTTACTTAATACCAAACTAGACATCTCGTTCGGGTCATCTAATGGTTATGATTTCTGAACACTGGCGTGTCTAGAGCCTTCTATAAATTGCAATCACAATTGATAGAAAGATCGACTTAGGGAAGCAAATATGGGGAAGATGCATAAACGCCAAGGTAACTAACACCTAAATAGCCAGCCACAGAGAGATAACCCCCCAGGTGAAAATATACAAACATTGCCTGAACTATGGGCATAAACTTTGTAACTACTTGCAAAATCCATGGTAGCTTGTGAATTTATTGAAAATAAAGGCCCAAATCTACGGCGGACTGCTCCAAATCAAAATGGCGGACTGCTCCAAATCTCTGAATGCTGGCTTTCAGTTGAACAAAAGGGAAAGAACCCATCAAACATACCATGATTTCCATTGCAGAAACCCTTGAATTGGACTCCTTCCTGAAGATTTGAGATGAAATGAATTTGTCAAATTAACAATCTCACAGCCATGAACATGAACATAAACATTGCGTATATTACCTAGTTGAGGAGCTGATTGAGAAATTGAAAGAGCTGCCCATTGGCATCGTTGGCTCCTGCCATGGCCGATCTTCGCCCTTGAAATCACTTGGGTTCCGATGTAACAATGGATCTTCGTGGCTTTTGTTCCCATCTGGCAATTATTATGTGTTGTTTGCATATATATATATATATATATATACGAGAGAGATGTAGCAGTAACAAATACCCAAATCTACGGCGGACTGCTCCAAATCAAAATGGCGGACTGCTCCAAATCTCTGAATGTTGGCTTTCAGCTGAACAAAAGGGAAAGAACCTATCTAACATACCATGATTTCCATTGCAGAAACCCTTGAATTGGGCTCTTTCATGATTATTTCATTGCATTGCAGTGGCATCCTGGTAATCACCAAAATACCGTGCTGAGGGAAGAACACAGGGTGAAATGGCCATAGATTGAAAAGCCTTGAACAGGGTCACCTTGGGCTTGAGCTTGAGTGAAATGTAAGATTTTTCTACATTGGCACCCACCACTTCAAGTTGGCGCCAAAACCCAAATTGTGAAACTACACTACTAACATGATATAATGAAATTTGTATTTGTTTAACTTGAATTGTATTATATTTGTATTTATTTAACTTAATTTTTTTATATGTATTAATAGTATATAATAAAAAATTACTTGGTATATTTTTTTAAAATTATATATGTATTATTAGTACATAATAAAAAATACTTAGTAACATTTTTTTAATTTATAATGTAACTAGTTTAATAATTAATATTATTTATAAATAAAATATTTAAAAACAAATGTATATAGATATATTTGTATAGTTATTTTCAACTATATAAGTAATTGCTTACAACTAGGACATTGTCATAGTTTATTTACCATTAAGACATTGTCATAATTAATTTGGTGTTAACAGTGGAGTTGTAACACATGAGGATTTGCAATTTACTAAGTTCTAGGGGGTCTATGAATCCATTTGTAATCTTAGAATTTAGAAAAATATACAACATTGTCAAAATTGTAATTTTTCATTGCCGAACTAATCCACAACTAAAAATGACCAAATAAATGACCAATTGTTATGTGGTCATTTTTTTATAGATGCCCCATGACCAAATTTGGTCATTTATCTTGGTCTTTTTTAGTTTAGTTTTATCATGTGACCAAAATTGGTCATTTATCTTGGTCTTTTTTAGTTAGCCCGCTTAAATTTATCAATTTTGGTCATTTATCCCTTGAAAAAAATTGTGGTGACCAAAATTTTTGGTCTCTTGGTCACTAATCTCTCATTTTGCACTAGTGCCATCATCCATTTCTTTCCATGCCAACTCTTCAATTCCCTCCATAGATGACCTTTTTCGTAGATTTCTATAGATCTAAACTCATGCCATACAAAGTTTTCAACAATATACACATTAACATTGGTACTTCCAACAAAACAACTATTTCTAACTGGGAAGAAATAAATTCAACATACAATCCTTGGCATGTTCATGGGAAGCCACCTTAACCTTTTTCCTTGTCAGAACAAACCGTGGCATTTGATTATTTTAAAAACCCACATCCAATGGAATTGTATAAATGGTAGATGTTGTCCCAACTCCACCATGTTAATGACATGTAAATAAGAGACCTTGGAATCCTAGGTCATTGTCACTTTGACAACAACCATAACTGGAATGATACATCCATCCCCCTCATATTACAAGAACTTTCCATTGGATTTGTACAAAATACTCACTCACACCATTGCCTCCACCAACCATCCTACTCCAATACACCAATTTATGAAACATTATCCCCCACACAAATGAAATCTCTCTACATTGTCATCAATCACTTCACCAACATCAAAATAATTCCTCCACTCAGAATGGTTGTATAAGGGTATGTTGGAAGTTGAAAATCATTCTTGATTCATTGCATTAGAGAATCCCTTTCCTTGAACAACAAATTATGTCAATCCCTTCCCTTTCTACTTTCCCCTATTGGTGTCACGTCCTTTAATATCGAAGAATCTACTATCCATTAATCCCTTCATATTCCTATAAAGCATTCATTCCTTTGGAAGGGTATTCACTTTCAAATCTATAGAGGAACTTCACCATACCCACTACATTCTTGTTGATGAAATGAGATTCCTAGGTCCGACCCTTTTTAACCACATTGATGAGCATCTCTGAGAAGCATTCCCCATGATACAAACCTCTCTTTTTGTGGCCACTCAATTATTCTCATTGAATACCTCACACAATTACTACCCATTATGGACACTCCATTGTATGCAAGCTCTTCCCATGGAACTACACTCTACCACACCTTCACCATAGTTGTAACCTTTTCAAGTACTTTTTTCCACCAAGGAAGCACACCATCTCAAATCACCTTAAAAAAACTTCGTAACAACATTTAACATGCCTAGCCTGCTGTAGAGCATTCATACTTTCTCATGTTCAAGACGGACTCCTTCCTTTCTATCGATGAGTTATCTAATTTCAAAACTTCCATGCACTTATTTGAAACCAGCTAGCTAGCATCCATTCATAACCAACACATGTTGAATTCTTCGCAAATTATAATAACACTCTCTTTTGTCGAGCACATCAACAACCATGTTCTCTCTTCAGTTGAATATTACCAATTGGAGAATTCAATGTTTCTTTTCCTAGGGAAATGAGTTATCTAACATCAAACATGTGGATTTCATCTCGCCTCATTAATGGATCACTCATCCAAGTTGTTGACATTTTCTACAAATTAAACAATTGACCTCTATAGCTTCCAACACTTGTTGTTGTTAAATTCCAAAAGTACATTGGCCCTCCATCATGGGATACCAACAATCCTACTCTTCTACGAATTCTACCTATACAAAGGGGAGGTTGTACTCAAATCCCAATCAAATCCAACTTTTTTCTCCCATATGCTATTACAAGAAAGTAATGGCTACATTGTATCCTAAATTTCTTTATCAACCACCAAATTATTGACCATGATATATTTTCATGACTTACTATACATAACCATTTAATAAAGTGGTTGTTCTTCAATTTCTCATCACCTTTTATGTAGTGCTCTGTCTACCAGGCAAAGAACTGGTTCAATTTCTCATGTTGTTCTCTATGTTAAGCTCATTTTGAGCTAGTTTTTAATAAATTCAAGATCCCTTAATCATATTTACAGGTTTATATATCAGTGTATGTTTCACTAGTTTGTAAACATATTAATGTAGAAATATGAACTGTACATGTGTAATAAACATCAAGGATTTTCATATAACCTACTCAATAATACCATGCATGAATTTAGTGTGTGAAATACCCAGCACCATTGGTTGTAGTAGATCCAACAGGTTGGTGATGTAGACCTTGCAGGCTACCTTCATTTACAAAAATGATGAGACACCCTACCAACAAGCTCTCATCATGTGTTGGCCCTAGGAAACCCATGGGTTTACTAGCACCCAAACCCATAGAGCAATAATACCGAGAGCAGCTTCCTTCTTCCTTTTCCTACAAGATTCTTCTTCATTTTCAACTATTTCTCAGTACTTGAGTTTCCCCCCCTCCTCAAGTTTTTCTTCTTTTCCACTCATACACACTCTAATTTCTAACTTTCAAAATAAAACCAACTCCCCAAATATCTCACAGTGAAGTCACTCCCAAAAACCTCGTTTCCCCCCTTATCCCCCCATAAGTTCTCACCTAAATACTATTTTCCACCTCCTCCCTTTTCCTCTTGTTTATTCCATCTCCTCCCATCAAATCCCACAAAACCCAAAACGTTCATCTTCTTTCTTATTTAAAATTTCAAATACAATAAAATGATATATATTTTGCATCCATTGCCTCCACGATTTCGATGCCATCATGGTTAATTAAAACTGTTTATTATACAATATTTACTACTTCTCTTAAAGAATTCAATTTAGTATCTTTACGAGGCGGTGGGTTAAATTACAAAACCCATTCACAGCTCAAACATTAAATTGATTGAATAAAATAATAATTTATTAGTGATGAGGTTGACCCACTAAGTTTTGTAGTGGTGAATATATTTATTATTTTATTCAATTCAAGATCTAAAAATATTGGTACTGGTCTAATGAAATCCTACCCTATCTTGTGGGTACAATTAATTAATCTAATATACAATTTTAGCTTATGATGAAATGATTTGGTTAAATCAAGAATTTATTTAATTACTTCATATATATATATATATTCAACAATGTTTATTATAAGGGAACCGATTATCATTATTAATATAAAATAATAATAATAATAAAATAATTGATATTTAAGTATCCTACTACTAACATAGTGCCATTGTATTTATAAACAATGCACCTTTGAGGGTTTAAGAAATCATAATCGACAATTAAAGAATATAATTATATTATTTACGATGATTTCGAAGTGAAAATTCTAACTAACAACACTTAGTTAGTTTCCTATCATAGTGTTTATTCAAAATTAATAAATACTTAAATGACTTGTTTAACTTGTATATTAATAACCTCATGCTCAATATATATTTAGGATCAATGTATATTCAACTCACATATTCGCAACAAGTTACACAATTGTTTAACATGAAGGTATTGGTATAGTGATACTAGCATACATATGCAAAGTGTGCATGCATGGCTAGTGCATGCACAAGCCGGACATGTACTACAAACATACATAATATTTACTATGCATAAGTGCTAACTAATACTAATAATCCTTCATGCAATTAGAACAAGTATGCAAAACAATAGCATGACTAAAACATCATCAGTTATTTTATGAATCAACCTTATAATATTTTATATCATTATTTTTATGTTTACATTGGTTTAATCAATAAAGTACAAGGAAGGGAACCTACTATCACTAAATTGGAACCAAGGAATCGCCAACCCTGAATAGTACTAGATAACAATATCCTCCCATCCTAACCTATGCCTGGACCCTCCCTATCCTTCATCTATTTGTATAGAAGTGGATGTCGACTTCACCAACCTGACCACATAAGAACCTGTGAGAAATAGGTCGACTGAACAGTGGACCTACCCTCCCCTAGCAGGAATCCGATCATCGTCATCACAACAACTTGAGGAGCATGTCTCAGCATGACCCTCCCATGACCTTGGGTATCATAGAAACATAGGGTGGAACACATCCATCCCTCTCGACATCCTGGGTCTATACCCCATTAAAACAATATTGCGCTGCTATCGAGATTATTGGTCTATGTCATCGTATAATCAACTTTGGTAAACAAGGCTCTTTTGCAAAAATAGGTACTATACCACACTTCATATAAAGTATCTAGTTATTACATACCTCGTGGTGTGCATATTAGTACTTTGAAAGCATATATTCATAACAATGTCTCCATTCAATCATCAATTGGTTCATATTATCAACATCATTTCCTTTCATCGCATAAATCATTAAATTGATCACATCATGGGTCGGTATCCACATACCATATCATGGGTGTGTGCAAGAAGTTGAGGGTCTCTTTTGGCATGTTAGATGCAATACAAAACTGAAAAAACAGACATGCATCAACTTGCATGGATATTTTGAGACACATACACAATGAATCTTGTGATCAATAAAAACCAAGAAATGTAGGAAATTGAATGACTTTCCAAATATTTTTTTTTTCTATTGAAAATGTTGTTAACTATCTAAAGTTAGATAAATTTTAACGGGAACTTTTTATTTTTGGGACAAATTATAAGGTATATGTTTTTGTGGGTGCAGCGTCTGAGTGTCTAAATGATGGAATAAACTTACGAAAATGCATGTGTGTTATGTATAAACCAATCATGTCTTCCTTTTGTAAAATAAAAAATAGCGTTCATCTTCATCATCATCATCATCATCTTCATCTTCATCACCTTCATCATCTTCATCATGTTCATCTTCATCATCATCGTCATCATATTCATCATCATCATCATCACCAACATCATCATCACCATCATCATCATCATCATCACCTTCATCATCATCATCATCATCATCATCATCATCAACATGATCATCATCATCATCACCATCAACATCATGAACATCATCATCACCATCACCATCATCATCATCATCAACATCATCCTGATCCTCATCATCCTCATCCTCATCATCATCATCACCTTCTTCCTCCACCTCCCCATCATCATCATCAACATGATCATCATCACCATCATCATCATCATCATCATCATCATCATCAACATCATCCCGATCCTCATCATCCTCATCCTCATCATCATCATCAGCTTCCTCCTCCACCTCCCCATCATCATCTTCATTATCATCACCATCATCCTCAACATCAACAACATAAACATCATCATCACCACATCATCATCATCATCATCATCAACATGATCATCATCTTCATCATCTTCATCTTGATCATCATCATCATCATCACCATGCTCATTGATCATCAATAATAATCATCAACATCGCCATGTTCATCATCATCATCTTCATCATGTTCATCTTCATCATCATCATCATTTTCATCTTCATCATCATCACCATCATCATCATCATAATCAACTTCATCATCATCATCATCAACAACAACAACAACAACATGATCATCATCATCAGGATCAACATCATGAACAACATCATCACAATCATCGTCATCATCATAAAAATCATCATCACCATCGTAATCATGATCATGATCATCATCATCACTTTTCCTCATCATCATCATCATCATCATCATCATCATCATCAACATCACCATCATCATCATCGTCGTCGTCGTCGTCGTCTTCATCATCATCATCCTCATCCTCATCGTCATCATCACCTTCATAATCACCATCATCATCAACATCATCATCAACATGATGATCATCATCACCATCAACATCATGAACATCATCATCACTATCATCGTCATCATCATGATGAACATCATCCTCATTAACATAGTCATCATCATCGTCGTCGTCGTCCTCATTATCATCATCACC
>LPNX010662901.1:37382-72382 GCA_001517045.1 Pseudotsuga menziesii | reverse complement strand
TCATCATCATCATTAACATGATCATCGTCATCACCATCAACATCATGAACATGATCATCACCATCATCATCATCATCATCCTCATCATCCTCATCGTCATCACCATCAACATAATGAAATCATCATCATTCCCATCATCATCCTCATCATCATCGTCACCATCAACATCATGAACATCATCATCATCATCCTCATGATCATCACCATCATCATCATCCTCATGATCATCACCATCATCACCATCAACATCATGAAGACCATCATCCTCATCCTCATCATCATCACCATCAACATCATGAACATCATCATCATTAATCATCATCATCACCGTCAACATCATGAACATCATCATCCTAATCCTCATTGTCATCCTCATCCGCATCATCATCATCACCTTCACCATCGTCATCATCATCATCATCACCATCAACATCATGAACGTCATCATCACCATCCTCATCATCATCACCATCAACATCATGAACACAATCATGATCTTCATCATCATCATCATCATCATCCTCATCCTCATCACCATCAACATCATGAACATCATCCTCATTCATCATCATCCTCCTCCTCCTCATCATCACCATCAACATCCTGAACATCATCATCATCATCCTCATCATCATCCTCATCATCATCACCATCGACATTATGAACGTCATCAGCATTCATCATCATCATCCTCATCATCATCATCACCATCAACATCATGAACATCATCATCATTATAACCTTCATCATCACCTTTATCATCATCATCAACATGATACTCAACATCAACATCAACATTGTGAACATCATCATCATCATCCTCATCACTATCCTTATCATCATCACCATCAACATCATGAACATCACCATCATCATCCGCATCATCGTCACCATCAACATCATGAACATCATCATCATTCATCATCATCATTCTCATCATCATCATCACCGTCAACATCATGAACATCATCATCATCATCCTCATCATCATCACCATCAACAGCATGAACATCATCCTCATCATCATCATCACCATCAACATCATGAACATCATCATCATCATCCTCATCACCATCCTCATCCTCATCATCATCACCACCTTCATCATCACCTTCATCATCATCATCCTCATCATCATCAACATGATCATGATCATCACCATCAACATCGTGAACATCATCATCATCATCCTCATCATCATCACCATCAACATCATGAACATCATCATCATCATCATCATCATCATCATCATCTTCATCTTCATCCTCATCATCATCACCATCAACATCATGAACATCATCATCATCATCCTCATCATCATCCTCATCCTCATCCTCATCATCACCTTCATCATCATCATCATCATCGTCGTCAACATGATCATCACCATCACCATCAACATCATGAACATCATCATCATCATCCTCATCATTATCGTCATCATCATCATCATCATCCTCATCATCATCACCATCAACATGATGAACATCATCATCATTCATCATCATCATCACCATCAGCATTATCAACATCATCATCAGCATCTTCATCATCATCACCATCAACATCATGAACATCATCATCATTCATCATCATCCTCCTCCTTATCATCATTACCATCAACATCATGAACATCATCATTCTCATCCTCATCCTCATCCTCATCCTCATCATCATCCTCATCATCATCATCATCATCAACATGATCATCATCATCACCATCAACATCATGAACATCATCATCATCATCCTCATCATCATCACGATCATGAACATCATCATCATCACCATCATCATCATCATCATTCTCATCATCATCAACATCAACATCATGATCATGATCATCCTCCTCCTCCTCATCATCCTCATCGTCATCATCATTATCACGTTCATCATCACCTTCATCATCATCATCATCATCATCATCAGTAACATGATCATCGTCATCACCATCAACATCATGAACATCATCATCATGATCATCATCCTCATCATCCTCATCATCATCACCATCAACATCATGAACATCATCATCATTCATCATCATCATCCTCATCATCATCGTCACCATCAACATCATGAACATCATCATCATTCATCATCATCATCCTCATCATCATCGTCACCATCAACATCATGAACATCATCATCATCATCCTCATGATCATCACCATCATCATCATCCTCATGATCATCACCATCATCACCATCATCACCATCAACATCATGAAGACCATCATCCTCATCCTCATCATCATCACCATCAACATCATGAACATCATCATCATTAATCATCATCATCACCGTCAACATCATGAACATCATCATCCTAATCCTCATCGTCATCCTCATCCTCATCATCATCATCACCTTCACCATCGTCATCATCATCATCATCACCGTCAACATCATGAACATCATCATCATCATCCTCATCGTCATCACCATCAACATCATGAACACAATCATGATCTTCATCATCATCATCATCATCATCCTCATCATCATCACCGTCAACATAATGAACATCATCCTCATTCATCATCCTCCTCCTCATCACCATCAATATCCTAAACATCATCATCATCATCCTCATCATCATCATCACCATCAACATCATGAACATCATCATCATTCTCATCATCATCATCACCATCAACATCATGAACATCATCATCATCATCCTCATCATCATCACCATCAACAGCATGAACATCATCATCATTCATCATCATCATCCTCATCATCATCGTCACCATCAACATCATGAACATCATCATCATCATCCTCATCACCATCCTCATCCTCATCCTCATCATCACCTTCATCATCACCTTCATCATCATCATCCTCATCATCATCAACATGATCATGATCATCACCATCAACATCGTGAACATCATCATCATCATCCTCATCATTATCGTCATCATCATCATCATCATCCTCATCAGCATCACCATCAACATGATGAACATCATCATCATTCATCATCATCATCCTCATCATCATCATCACCATCAGCATTATCAACATCATCATCAGCATCTTCATCATCATCACCATCAACATCATGAACATCATCATCATTCATCATCATCATCCTCCTGATCATCATTACCATCAACATCATGAACATCATCATTCTCATCCTCATCATCATCCTCGTCCTCATCATCATCCTCATCTTCATCATCATCATCATCATCATCATCATCAACATGATCATCATCATCACCATCAACATCATGAACATCATCATCATCATTCTCATCCTCCTCCTCCTCCTCCTCCTCCTCCTCATCATCACCATCAACATCATGAACATCATCATCATCATCCTCATCACCATCACCCTCATCATCATCCTCCTCCTCATCATCATCACCATCATCATTAACGTGATCATCATCATCACCTTCCTCATCATCTTCATCTTCGTCATCTTCATCTTCATCTTCCTTAAAAAGATAATTATTTTCTTTTAAAATTTATAACTTACAAAATATTAAATTTAATTTTCATAATATTTATAAAATATCAATTTTCATGAACCATAAAAATAAAAATTATTTAAAAAATATTTGACTTTTATAATAACTTGATAAATAAAAATAATTTATGTACTTTAAGTTTAATTAATAAAAATTGATTTTAATAAATAATAATATTTAGATTTAGATTCAATTTAAACATTCCTTTTTCATTCAAATTCATTCACTTTTACCATATTTCTATTTGTATTTTCTTCGAATTTTTATATAGAAAATAATTTAAATAAAGAAAAACAAAATGTTTTATAACTTTAAAATAATTATAATCATAATAAATGTTTTCATATCAATATATAGTATTTAAAAAATATTTAAATAATTAAAAATAATACAATCAAAATTCAAAAATATTCGTAACATTAATTATATATATATATATAAATATATAAAAGAGATTATAATATAAAGCTATTATTTTTTAGTAAGATTATAATTTTTTTAAAAATAAAATAATTTTTAATTAAAATGATAATAATGATAGAAGGTATTCTTGAAAAAAAACTAATATCTAATTATAATTTATTTTTAAATTTTTTATTATATATAAATTATTTATAGTAACCTTTCTAATTTATAATTTTTATCAATCTCATATAAATTTATATAAAATTAATAATAATTATTTAGAAATTTCAAAAATTCAATATTTTTTAATGGGTAAGTTAATCATTTTCATTAATAATATTGTTTTTCATCTATAATAATAAATATTTTATAATAAGTAAAATCAAACATAAATTTTAAGAGGTAGGTCTACTATCATCATCAACACAATATTGTTATTGTTTAGCATGTTAGATAACAATTTTATTGGATAGACTAACTATCTTAATGAAAAACATATTCTTTTATTAAATATTTATATTAAATTTCTATATTTATATTTAAATTGAATGTATTCTAAATCATGTCTAAGTAATGAAGTATATGTTTATTTCTATCTAACTCATTTAAGTTCCTATGTCCTTAAATTATATATGTCATAATAATGAATGTTGTGTGTAATTTGTTTAAGTTCACCTTCTCCTTATAAATTGGATTTTGGATTACTAATATAAAATGATTTTAGTATATCTTCTTACTTCATAATCTATTTTGATTTATTTATGAATAACTAGTCATGGAACATAAAATTTAAATTTATATTTTTCTTATAAAAACAATAATAGTTTAAACAATAATTAAGAAATTAGGAAAGCCTTAGCCATGCACCCACCCCATTAATTGTGCTTAAACATATTGCGTGCGCATTTTGCTTATACAAATCGCGTACGCGTTTTAACTCTATATAACGCGTGCGCGTTTTGGGATGGTTAAAACAGTGAATTGTCTTTATCCGAGAGCAATTTCACTCTCGTTTTATGAAAATTCCGATTAGCTTGCATTTTTTTTCAAGAGCACGAGCCTGCTTGTGGAAATACTCACAATCTACAGATTCTCCATCATTCTTTTTGTTATGCGGGTGCAGCATTGAGGACACCTTTCATAGTAGGGGAGCACACATGATAAGATATCAAGCTTCAATGTCATTTCATGGTGATGGTGGATATAATTTTAATTTGCTTATTATTCAAGAGAACCAAAGGTAAATTTTCTCATTCATTATTGTTTTGATGGAAAATATGAACAATTGAGAAGGAATATTGAAGCACCTTGAAGGATCAATAGTTATAAAGCAATTTAAAGGTTTGGAAGCTTGTAATTGAGGAGCAACAAAAACAAACTATATTGACATTGATCATTTTGGTGATGGGGAATGTACGTAACCAAGGAAGAAAATAAGCAAGGAAGAAGAGACCTCAAGAAGTCATCGAAGAAGAGAAAGAAAAGAAAAGAATAGACATGATGAATCGGAGGCTTTCTTTGGAAACTAATCCAAATCCAATTATAGAGGATACGGTGGTTCATCCTATTAATACAGCAAAAGAAAAAAGGAAGCATTCACTAGAAGGACCTTCAATTTCCACAATAGTTGTTAAAAAAGCACCCCATGGAAGTATTCAAGAAGCAAAACGCAGGCCCCTCATTAGGGGATGTTTCAAATCTCACATCAAGTCAAAGTGATAGGTTACCATCTCAAGACGAGGCTCATGAAGAGGCGACGTACATGGAGCCTATTGTTGAAGAATAAAATAATAACCGGACCATCGATGAGGATGTTGGACTTCCACCATCCAACTACCAGGAAGAGAGTGAAGGACAACAAGTTGCTACTAAAATGCCAGAGCGTATTGTTGATGCACTAGATGATAGAAATCCAACCCCCTTACCTCCATTAGAAAGCACACATCGAAAAACTTCGAAGCATATACAAGTTGATGAAGGAATCCTCAATTCCATTGAAGGTACGCTATCTAAATGTAGTATTGCTTATCAAACTCAACAGATACTAAATAAATATTTTGTTTCTAAATGTGATGGAGATAAATGTAGATTATTTTTATCATTGTTAAAATCTAGGGGCATGAATATTGTTAGGAAATCATTAGGGATAAAGATGATAAAGGCTTCTGGACCAAGTTCTCATATAGTTAAAAGCTTAGTAGATGCCTTTGGTAAAATTGGTAAGAACGCATGATCAAAGGACCGCAATGCGGCTCATCATGTGTTGTCACAAGCAATTGTGAATAAGAACACCAGGGTCCTTTGTTTTCTCAAGCCTACATCTAAACTAGTTAATTTGAATGTACAAACCATCCGTAGGTGTTCTATTAGAAGAGAACATCTTGACACAACCGCCCAAATAGATTTTTGGGTCTTTATTGGTCGGTTGCCACATCGTGACATGAATCTAGTTGATGCAGTAAAGGGACTAGTGCAAAGTTTTTGGCATGATCACACAAGGCCTTCTTCAAACCGGGAGGATGTACTGAAACTGAGAAGGGATTCAAAGGAACATGAACCACATATTAAGCATCTTCTTGATATAACACAGACATAACTATACAAGAAATTTAGGAATGAACATAGACAATTGAATTTGGGGCAAAGATCTTTTGAGAAAGGTAAGCCCTGGTATGTTAGAATAAATACTCTTCGCAACACTTGTTGTTGTAGATACCGTGTAGAATATGAATATTACTATGAAACATTTTTGTACATTCGTCGTGTTTTGCATACTAACCATGTGCAATATTGCTCCTTGACAATACCACCGACCTCATCAAGAGAATTCCTTCATAGTATCATGTGCAATAGGCCTGAGGGGTAAACTTACTATGCAAAATCCTGTTTGGATGGAACTTGCTCCAACTGTGCTGGAATGGCATTATTGAGCCAATGTACACACGAGACTGGAGACAATGAATTTGGGAATATGGTTATAGACATGAAAAGTTTCAAATATATCAGCTATGAAATAGTCCTAGGGAAAGAAAGCAAAAAAATACAATTGGTGACATGTCAGGTACATGCATTTATCTATAAATTTATGTTTTGAACAGTTGCATTTCATTCCTTACTTACAAAAAAATCTGATATTGAGATCATTTTGTGTCAATAGGTACAAGTTAGTGTCTTCGTCAAGGAATTTATTGAAAAGACATGTCAATATGTTCAGCATGTCCACTTGGCACGATGAGAAGTTTAGAATATGCAGAGATACATTTCCTTGTGGTACTATAATTTCAATTGTTGATTTTGCCAAAAACTACACTCTGCAGCCTCAAAATGAGATCCAAAGTTAGTATCATCACTCTGAGCAGGTTTCCTTGATGGTGCATATCACATATAGGCATGGCCCAAATAGTAGTGAAGAGAAAAGATAAATTCTAAAGGAATATCACTTCTACATAAGTGATGATAGGTGCCATGAATTCCACTATCTACACCATTGCTTCATCATGTTCTATGATCATTTGAAGGGGAGGAACATACAGATGGATTGACACTAGATTTGGTCTGATGGATGTGCTAGTCAGTTCAAAAATGCATGCATATTTCAATGGCTGAGTTCATTGCATAAAAATTACAAAGTTCCACATATGTGGAACTATTTTGAGACTGGGCATGGTAAAGGAGAGAATGATGGAGCCGGAGCATGTGTCAAAACAGCCCTATCAAGAGAGGAATTGAAATTATCTACAATATCTACTATTTGAAACGCTCAATCTATAGTTAGGTGGTGCACGTCAGTAATGGGAGAGGAATCAACTATGCGAGTAGAATCCACAATAAAGAGACACGTAGAGAATTTTTTTTGCGAGGTGGTAGACATAGATCGTTCACATGCATGGGAATGTAAGACTGTTCCTGGGATTCATGGCTTTCATTCGGTTCGAAGTTCTGATAACCCGGTATTTGAAATTTGGACCAGAAAACTGGCTTGTTTTTTCCCACCTTGTTGTGATGGTGACTGGGATGCATGTGAATCATTGGATTAGGTTGATGGATGGGATCACATATCACTTCCACTTGATCAACATGAAATTGTTGAGTTAAATCCATTAGAAGAAGACCAATCATCTATTTCTATAGATTTTGATCATGTATCAGACCTTGTACAACCTGGTATGATGCATTTCCTTAACATTTTTTTGTTAAATTTACGTAGTCTTGAAATTCACATTAATGGCCTTGTATCACACGGAAAATATTTGATCATATACCTACAATCATACTATGCAGGGCACATATACCTAGTGGTTTCCTCAAAAGATAGTGAATGGGGTGGTGATTACTGGTTGGCACGTTGTATAGAGGGAAAGCAAACCCTCATTATGTCCATGACTGATGATGAAAACAACCACTTCCCCACTGGGTCTATGGTTGTTAAAGGTGAATACCTTACACATGAAAACAATGCAAGAAAGAAGGGTGGATATGTTTACAGGTATTAGAAACCAGGTGCAACTGTGTATCTCTTTACCAATTTAATCATTGGTACAAACCTCCAGGTACGAACAATGCCTAGCCGAAATTCATCGAAGGTACGCTACTTCTTACCGGATACAAAGCACAAGAGACTAATGGAGACCATCATTATAAGAGATGATCCGGAGGGCTTGGTTGTATGATAATAGGTGGGATCTATCATGATGATGTATGTATCATAATTTAAATTTCCCCATATATGTTTCTTATGAATATGTCAATTTTGTGTTCTTGAAATGCAAAATTTTCCATAATGTTGTTTATAAATATGCCAACATTTCTCTTGTATGTCAAGTTAATGAACATGCCAAATTTTACATATGATCAATAAACCATATATATCAATCATATGAACTTTTCAAGATCTCATTCATAGGATATACATAACATTAGAATACATACATGTACCTCTGTAGGTCATACCTATCAAATTTCTTTGTAGGCTCTCTTACAGGACTAAAACCCTAATTTTTTAAGTAGGTAATATTGACAATGTTTTCAGCCGATATATACAACTAGGATGATGGAAACAAGATGCCGCAACGATAAACTTATGTTTTAAGGCTTGCATAGTTTCCTTCTTGACAACTCACCTCTTATACCCGCATGTCCATTGTCAACGGGGTAGTGCCTAGTAGTGTTGGAATTTAATCTCTTTTTTTTTATTGAGAAGTTTAATTTCTACTTAAAAGATAATAAAAGATAATAAGAGATTTATTTAACTTTGCTTTTAGTTGATTATGTTTTTTTGAACATTGAAAGTGGAAGAAAATAACCTACTAATATTGACACAAACAACTCAAAAGTAACATGCTTGAACATTATGCATATGAAGTATTCAAAAGTAACATGCACTAACATTATGCATGTGAAGTAGGTAAACATCATGCATGTGAAGATATTAAGTGATAAACTTAGTAAACAAACAAAATTTGGAACCTCTCATGCTTTCGAAAGGTTAATTTTTCATATGCATAATAGAAAATTTTGGGAGGCTGACATGTTGGGCCATTGGTGTACTTGAAACACGGTAGCAGGAGTTGACAGAATTCAAAATTGTGGCTCCATGAGGTTTTTTGCGCACTGAGTCCACCAGGTGTCCCTGAATGATATCTGGAGGTGACTTGCAACTTGCCATAGATCGATGCTAAGTCCTTCGATCGATGAACCATTGATTCTGTTGGATTCGTGACATGGTATTTTAGCTGGGGGGGGCTCTCCCTCCTGTCCATTGCCTGATGACCTCTGTCTATGGTGGTTTCTAAAGCTAGAGTTTCTCTCAGTAGGGGACAATGCAGTCACGCCAATGAGGGCCAAAGATAGAAAGACATGGATGGTGGGGATGCACTTGGCGTTGCCATATTTCCCATGCCCAAACACGCTAGCAGGAGTTGACAGAATTCAAAATTGCCACTTCGTGAGGTTTTTTGCGCACCAGGCCCAAGTCCACCAAGTGTCCTTGAACGGAATCTAGAGGTGACCTGCAAATCACCATAGATCAATTCTCGGGCCTCTAATAGATGAACTGTCGATTCCCCTGGATTCGTGACGTGCGATTTTAGCTAGGGAGGGGCCTGTCCCACCTGTCCATTTCTCGATGGCCTCCATCTATGGTGGTTTCTGAAGCTAGGGTTTCACTCAGTAGGGGACAACGCAATCACGCCAACGAGGGCCAAATCTAGAAAGCCATGGATGGTGGGGATTCTGTTAGCGTTGCCATAATTCCCATGCCCAAACATGCTAGCAAGAGTTGATGGAATTCAAAATTGCCGCTCCGTGAGGTTTTTTGCGCACTAGGCCCAATTCCACCACGTGTCCCTGAACGGTATCTGGAGGTGACCTGTAACTTGACATAGATCGATTCTTGGGCCTCTGATAGATGAACCGTCAATTTTGTTTGATTCATGATGTGGGATTTTAGCTGGGGTCCTTTGCCTCCTTTCCATTGCCCGATGACCTCCGTCTATGGTGGTTTCTAAAGCTAGGGTTTCACTCAGTAGGGGACAATGCAATCATGCCAATGAGGGCCAAAGCTAGAAAGCCACGGATGGTGGGGATGTGGTTGGAGTTTCCATATTTCCCATGCCAAAACATGTTAGCAGGAGTCGACGAAATTCAAAATTGCCACTTCATGAGTTTTTTTGCACACCGGGCCCAAGTCCACCAGGTGTCCGTGAACGATATCTAGAGGTGACCTACAACTCACCATAGATCGATGCTGGGGCCTCCGATCAACGAACCATCAATTCCGTTGGATTCGTGACATGGGATTTTAGCTAAGGGGGGGCCTCTCCCTCCTGTCCATTGCCTGATGACCTCCATCTACGGTGGTTTCTGAAGCTAGGGTTTCACTCAGTAGGGGACAATGCAGTCACACCAACGAGGGACAAATATGGCAAGCCACGGATGGTGGGGATGTAGTTGGCGTTGCATCAGTTGCATGAGGTTTGTTGAATAGTGTTGTTGGTTGTTGATGAAATGTGAAGCATATATTGCACTTAGTTTTATTAAATTACACTTAAGCATTGACTTAACTTGTAATTTAATGAATCCAAACTCACAATTTTTAATTAGATATATCCAATTGGTGTCCAAGTAGTGAGTTCATTGAAACCTTGAAATACATTGTCTTGCACTTATATTTATTAAATTACATGAGAAAGAACTTTGACTTTAGTGTGCATGTATTGAGATCATTGAAACCTTTAAATATAATAGTTTTTTTTTCTTTTGACATAGTGCATTCATAAGTAATAGATAATTCTCACAAATCAATACAGTAGATTGACACAAGAACATGGGGAAACCAAAGAACAAATTAAAAGTGAAATTTATCATTCATTTAGAACTAAAATGTCAAGGTACATGTCTCCAAAAG
The DNA here is from genome assembly GCA_001517045.1 of Pseudotsuga menziesii. Taxonomy (NCBI): domain Eukaryota; kingdom Viridiplantae; phylum Streptophyta; class Pinopsida; order Pinales; family Pinaceae; genus Pseudotsuga; species Pseudotsuga menziesii. The sequence continues at coordinate 61,078 of LPNX010662901.1, read as the reverse complement.
TACATATATATCCAAAAGTATCCAAAAGTACATATATATCCAAAAGTAACCAGAAGTACATGTGTCTCCACAACTATCCAAGACTACCCAAGCCACATGTACATGTAAGTGAAATGTCAATGTACATGTCTCCAAAATTACATGTATCCAAAACTGTCCAAGCCACATGTACATGTATCAAAATGTACATATCCCATAAGACACATCAAAACTCAAGCTTCCTCTTGTTATTTCTCGAGGGTGATCATGTAGGCACAACTATAGGACCAGTGTGCATCTCTACATCCTGCAAATTAAATATCAATTGTTAAATTCAACTAACTATGTACTAATACACTAGCTCAATAAAATACGATATCTAAATTAACTAAAAAATTATGAAAATGTTAATGGACATTGCATGAAATAATTGTTCATTAATGGACATCTCACCTCAGTGAGAGACTGTGACAAAGGGGATTGTGTTTCTTGTGTAGAAGATGGAGCTATTGGTTGAACATGATCGATGGTCGCATTCATGATTGAACCAAAGGGGGCAGGAACTGGCAGCGGTGGTGGTGGCTACAATCACCAAATCTTGAAATAGTTAGAAATGTGCATGAATAAACAATAGACAACAATAACACACTATGTATATATCATGTTCAAATATTTGTACCTCTGTGTGGCTTGTTGTTATTGTAGATACCAGATTGACTATCGCATCAAGAACTCTTGATGTTGGTGGCTACAATCACCAAATATTGAAATAGTTAGACATGCATGATTCAACGAACATACATGTATTTAAAAAATGACATTTTTTAAATGTTTAAAATGTTTACCTCCATCACTGCTTTCCCTTAAGAAGGATCTAGCATCTGCCCAGATATTTCCTCAGTCGATACGAGCATGGATCCTACCTCCATCATTTATTTCTGTCGTGAAGGATTCAACATCTGCAAGTTTAATAATTGTAAATATTAGACTATAGATAACATTAGTGAATTGACATGTACATTATGTGGAAATTAACAAATTAACAAGTATTAAAAAAATTAAATTTTAAAATGTTTACCTCAGTGTGAGATACTACAATGGGTGCTATAGGAATCTCTCCACCAACCAAGGGATCAGTGGATGGAATATCATGCCCCTATGTAGAGTGTGGAACATGATACTCTAGGGCGTCACTGCCGGTATAAAGCATCAACTGCAAGTTCACAAAATTAATATATTAGCTCAAAGTATACATATGTGTACAAAGAGGAAAATAAATGAAGAGTTTATTACAATTAACCATATACATACATCACTCAAAAACCCACTAAAGACAACATCTGATGAAATACCACAGCATGGATGACCGCACGATGTGCACTCATGAGGCTCAAAAGTAGGCTGGGAATGTGGTGATGGTGCTACACTAGTAGATGGTCCTGCAATAGATGGGGATATTGCATTAGTGGGTGGTACTGCACTAGAATATGGTCCTGTACCATGACGACCTGGTGTATGTACCACACTAGGGACATATGTCCCTTCCTCACCCATATGTTGAACCAAAGTGCTATGGTGAACAACGACCAGTGCAAAACTCAAAAATGCATCACATGTCTGTGGAATAACACAATGTACAGGTGGGACATCTGGCCCAGGCAACTGCTTGCGAGGTGCAGGGATAGGGAGATCAATGTCTCGAAGCTTGGCATTAGGTTGGTTTTGGGGCATCCCCCCATCGATCCCCTGAAATGCCAATATATCAAAATAGTTTATGTGTTTACCCAACACGAACTCTGCATACATCTTCCAAAGGAAATTCAAGGGGATTTCCCTGTTGTTGTGTGGTGGCATATCAAAAACCATATACCATATGTCCATCCAGTTATCAAAAAATGGTTGATATGTGCACCACTTGATAGAGATATGTGGCCTATTTGCATTTGGGATTTCCCCTATGCGAGGGTCCCTAAACAATGAAAATATATGGTCTTTGGTAATTTTCAACTTTTTTGTTGCACTATATCTAAGCCCATCAGCGTACTCACATCTTTTTCTTTCTCTATATGAAGTAATATCATATATTATGTTGCTTGACAATGTAATAGTCTCAACAATTGCATCCAAAGTGGATGCAAGTGAACGTCGAATCCTATCACCACCACTAAAAGCAGTACTGAGACCTCTCAACTGGGCAAGCTCAATCAATATTTCAGCATTGGTGTCCATAGCCGCAACTCCAATAAAAAAATCAATGAGGAAATAATTAGAAACGTATACATGGTATATAATGACATCTCTTCAAAATTGAAAATGTAAATTAAGGAAAACTCAAGTTACAAGCAATTTAATGGCATTCACTTACATACATTTAAAACTTAAAATTAAACATTTAACAATTAAATAGTGAGTTTCATTCAACTTATTTCTAGAAGTTAAGGCACTTCTTCACCCTCATTGGTGACTTTTCCATGCACACTTGGGTTTAAAGTTCTTTGAATTTAGGAGTGCTATTTTGACATGTTTTGGCCTTTACGTCCCTTGGATATGTAAAAGAAATGGGCAAGGGACTATTAGGACATGTGAGGCAAGAAAAGGGGTGATATAGGGTTGCCACCATATCCTCTAAATATAATTGACTCGATCATGGTTGGGAACACTCTCACGATGCACTCTAGGTAGTTCATGGGTGTTGACCATTTACATTGTTTTATAACCATGTAAACCAACCAAAAGTTACATGGAAAACAGAGAATTTGTGGATTGGACTACAATTGGTTATAGATGAGCTTAGAGACTCAACATGTAGAAATATATTACCCATTGTTTTTGCTATTTTAAAAAATGGTTGATAAACCTAATGATGCAGGGGCATAGACTGTTTGAGTAAAGTCATTTATGCCATTGCTAGATCTAGGGATATGGGTAGTCAAATGTCAGAAAGTTGACATTATGTACAAAACCAATCCACATTTCAGGCATATGATGTATGGAGTGGTCACCTTTCCTCAACATTTCGTGGTGATTATGACTTTATAAATTGTCATTCATTCAACTCTCACGATCAAGTAGATCTCTTGAATTAAATGTTGTGAGATTTTATAGCATATAAATTTACTCTAGTTGTTGTATATGACTCTATGTATGTTTGGGACATTCAGAATGAATAGGTCGATGGATTCACATGGTATTGTTGAGTATTGATATTATTCTAGAAATTACGATCCCTTTATATAGTCATATGTGTTTTTTATTGTGTCAAAGGATTGTTAAATATGGAATTCTGATCAAGATGAGGGTCCAACTTGCATATTTTGATCACAATTTCCTCTTTCTTCCAGTTTGATGATTATATTGGTTGTTACATTTGGATCCCTCATTCACTATGTATCTTAAAATGTTGGCATTCAGCTATCTAAGAAAATAATTGCTAAATGTGATTGCACTTTGTGTTAATTCCATCACAATCATTACATTTGAAGGTTTGACTATGCATGTTACAGGTGGGCACTCTCACTAGTATCCCAATTCAAACTTTGCATTGTCCATCAAATTCTATGCAAGTTGGGATTATACTTGTGTTTGTTTTTATATAATTCTAGCCTTTTGGAACACTGAACATCTATTAGACATGATGTTTTATATTCTTATAGCCTATTTTAGTTTGAATCCATCAAACATTAGCTTGGGAGTTGTTGGGTTGATTATTCTATTAAAAAACACAATTATAGGTTAAAAATTGACAAAAAAAAATAATGCTTTGGGTGATTGAATTACCTCGTTGGATGACAATTCACCAGTGAAATATCCTCCCCTCAACCTAAATTAGCTCCTCCAACAATCCCAAGCAGTTAACTTGCTCCAAAATGCTTCAATTGGCCTTCGTTTTCACGTTCTTGATTGGTAAAATGGGCGGCGGGTTTTGGGCCTGTGTATTTAAATTATTTTTTGTTTTCCAAATCGTGTATGCGTTTTATAACTACATATCATGGGAACATTTTGTAGTTATATAACGCGTACACGATATTTTTTCCTATCCTACATGTCCCATGACATTCCAGGCTTGGGTTGAACCATAGCAAGTGCTATGTAGTAGAAACGCGTTGTATTTTTTGGTAACGTGATCTTGTTTTTGAAAACTAGGATTACATATAAAAGGTCCCTCCTCTTCTTGCACTGACCCTCATATATATCATATTTATCAAGGATGACAATTAAACATACACTATCATTATGAACAAAGGAATATCATGCTAACTATAACATAGTAACCTCACAAACATAATCATAACGTCATAATCAATGTATCAACATAAGAACAGTAACATCTTAAACATAGTAACAACATTTGATCATGTATATCATGTCATAAATATGGTTTATTCAGTCAAACTGAGTCCAACATATACTAAGAAAAATAAAATGCACCATGTCTATATGAAAATATGTCTGGTCAAATTATGGGGCATTACATTTTAGCATCAGACATTTCTTATACAAAATAACTCATACTAACCACTAATGCTAATAAAAAGTCTCGCTCCATGTTTATTAATAAACTTTTGTAGCACTAAATCTTTCCACCAAATAACAATAAATCCAAATATGACAATTTAAAAAAAAGAAGATAAATGTCATATAAATATGAATATCTTTGCGTTGAAAGAAACTGTGGGAGAGTCAAGAATGCTGAGAGAAAATTGTGTGTAATCCAAAATAAGATTAGAATAAAAAATCAAGTTACAGAAATTGAAAGAAGGTTTAACGATCTAAATATATCAACATTTATATTAGAAACCCCGATCGAAGTCCAAATACTTTATTTTTTGTTGTTGATACAAGGTTCAACCATCCAAATATCTCAGCATTTATATAATAAATTAGAAACCCGGATCTGAACTTTCATTCCAACTATGATATCTTTTGTTCTTTGTCAGTTGTTAATTATGTTGGTATTTGTGACATTTCTCCCTGCGAAGACACATAATATCCGATTGAAGATATGATGAAGAAAACATTTACTATGGAAGATATTTTTCATTGATGCTGACATCATTGATAACGACAACAAATATTTTTTCAAATAACAAAATGGTAAGACCTAATTAGCAGAATTTAGCTCTGAGGTGCAATTATTAGTCATCTCACATGTGGGAAATATATCACAAGTGGAATCTAAACATAGGTGGGGAGGATAACGATCTCTCATCTACACCACTCAAGCTAGACCAAATTACCAAAATGTTTGAAAACTTCTCATTCCACTCTCAAGCACTTAAGAAAGAGGGATATTATTAGTAACTTTCCACCCCCAACTGATCCATAGGGGGGAAACATGTCACAAATGGATTTGAACCTTGTCCTCCAAGGAAAATAGCATGCAACGAAGGTTTTTAATAAGGTGATAAAATGGGACTAATCAAAATGGAAAACCTAATCCATGAACACAACGAAACAGTCATGAATGTAAGCAACAAAGCCATTGGCAAGGTAATCACTATGAAATCCATGGCTTCTTTTTCATGAGGTCCCTAGAGAAAACTGAAACATATTCCCAATAAAATAACATTCCTTGTATAGGTCATTTAGGACAAGCTCACCACTATGCTCTTTTACAAAAAAACTTGATTGCAACATTATACTTAATTATTGTTAAACTTACAAGAAAAGTGTGTATTTCATTTATAAAAAAACTAAATTGGTGACTCCTTCTGTCAACTTCTAGATCATAGTACAATGAATTTTGTATTTCATTATTTAAACAAGTTATTAATTTGAGTTGCTTATCTTTGCATAAATGTTGAAAAAGAAAACAAAGAATAATATACTTAAATGCTTCAAAAGTATAATAAGGACGGTCTTAGTATATACATGGAACTCTAGAACAATATTGTAAATTAGAAATTTAAGTTGTGATGGGATAAGCTATGGAAGAATAAGGTTTTCATGAAGAGAAAATTGTGTGTGGATAGTATTGAAAAATAACATTTTTCTTCATGAGATTATTCAAAAGTATAATAAGAAGAGTTTTAGTATATGTATTTTGTGCAACAAGGGAGCATAAACTAATATTTTTTTATCAATGGTGGTTTTGCTAAATGGATAAGGAAGGATTTGGGTCTTTAATGAGTCATAATGATGATTGACTTGGGTCATGTGTTGGAGTTTTTTTTTAAATCCTTGTTATGATTGGCATGAATTGAATAAATTTAGATTTATACCTTTCTTTGTTTTTATTGGGTATTTCATCATCACGTTTTCAGGTATTTCTTGTCATTTGGGGTAGCGGGGTTTGTCAAAAGTATGTTGAGTGGTTACTCATTGGATGTGGAATTTAATTCTTCATTCAACGAGCTCTCCTGATTGAATTTTGAGTAAAAACACACGGATATATGTCGAAAATACGAACAAAAAAGTAGTTTTTTTTCTTTTCTTCCTCCAAAATTAATAAATATTATTTTATTATTTTCCATAGGAGGCCCATTTTGAGTTTAAATTTCCTCTAATGTATATTCCTACATTCCAAGTCACTGTTTAGATATGTGTTATCTATCAACAATGAAAACCATCTTTCAATGTCATAATAGATAAACAAGCTAGTGAGGTGTTTGTTGGCAACAGATTTTAGAAGGATTAAATCTCATAATAACAAGGATTAAATCTTTAAAGTTGTAAAATGTTTTGTGGTTTTTTCACTATGAACAAATAAGACCTCTATGGATTTGATCTTTCTAATTGTTTGACAAATTAAGGATTAAAATGGATCCATACTTCATAGATTCTAGGTTAACATGAATGTAAGCTCATTATAATGAAATACTATCAACTTAGCGAAAATAAATTTCTAATAAAAAATAAACAAATAAAACAAATTTAATAAAACAAAGAGTTTATTGCAACCTAACTAATAATGATTAACCTATTCATTGAACTCTTACCAACTATGATTTAAGATGGTAATAAAGTAATGTAAACTTACCACTAAATAACAACGTAATCTATAATAATTAGCTTACTCATAAATTCTTTCCAACATAGAATATAATAAACTTATGAAAATTTATTACAAAAACATAGATAGACCTACCACTGAACTATGATGCAACAAATTCTTTGTATGGAAATTGTTAGTTTGAATTAGGCATAGGGGATTAAATTTTATTGTTCAATAGAGACATTTCTAGAGATAATATGTTATTTATGGCATCATGTTGTATCCAATTATATTGTTCACATATATACATTTTCCCAATAAAAGGTCCATTTTTTTTAGAATCCCAATAAAATAAAATGTCCAAATGAAAATGTACCAAGGATTTTACACTCATAGCAACAATTTATGGAGGTTATTTTATGGAATATACAATTTTGTTTTTCACATACAGACATTTACTTATACAATATATTGTTATGATGTATCCGATTGTATTGTTCTTATAAACACATGTACCTAATAAAAACCCACACAAATATATACAAAAAGAGCATATCAACTTTAATACTAATGAACATCATATTAATGGGCCATTATCACTATGAAATTTGTATGATATAGTGAGATGTTTTCACTATTAATGATTGAATTTAAACAAAATGATTAAACATTCAAATTTTTAACTTATGCTATCTATATTATAAATAGAGAAGGAAAATAGAAAAATTTATAGAGATATAAATTTTTAGATACATATAAGTAAAGTTTTAGAGAAAATCCAAAACAAAAATATAAACTTTGTATTAAAAAAAAAATTACATTTTGTATTGTGTTAGGGATCACTAGCATTAAAAGAAACATTCAATACAAATTTATAAAACAACTTCTTGTTAACCTTGTCTATAAACTTAAAACATTTTGGCACTAAACGTGCTCTAAAAAAATTCCTTCAAGTATCTACAAACAACAATAATACAAAACAATGACAAAAGACTAACAGTTCTTTGGAAAATACACTTACATATTTCTGTGTACAAGAACATTAATATTCCAATGAATATATATCTAATTGATAAACCTCGACAACTATTGATATAAATCCATCAATATTTCCTTTTTTTTTCCAGATTAAATGCTTAAGGAGATATAGGTCCATATAATAATTTTTGGAAAATATGTCTCCTACATTAATCGGCTCCTCAATATTACTTCCAAGCATAGCATAGCATGCATTTTTCTCCCGTTTATTTCCCAATAAACTGTTGTTCTCTGAAAACCCATTCATTAGAAATAAAATTGCATTGAAATATCTCTTGATAAGAAATAAAAGTTGAAATTTGGAAATTTCATGTCTTCAACTTGTGAAACATTTCATTGTTCATTTCCAAGAATGTCAAGAAAGGCTAAAACATCCTATCAAATTCTTATGCATGGTAGAAAATTATATGTAGGGAAAATATGAAATCTCTATGATCAAACTTTTATAGAATCAATTTCTCTTCCCTACCTCTTTGAACAATTGCTTTGTTGATCTAGTGCAACTTCTATTTGCATTTACCTATGTCTACACAACACTTCTATATAGTTTTTATAAAATGGTTCTTAAGGTATTCAATTCTGAATAATTCCACATGAATCAAGTACACTCATGTTGCACTTTGATGTTGCAATGCACTAATTTAAAGAACTAATGCTCATGTTGATCCTTCCATGATTGTTATCTAAATAACTATTTATTATATACAAATCTCTCCTTCCACTCCTCAACATCTTATTTTTCTTCCTCTTCCTCTTCCCTTTCCATCAATAGTTTATCTTTAACTTTCTTTGTTTTATTTTTAGATAAGAAGTTAAATATAAATATAATTATTGTCAAATCTGCCACATATTTTTCACAAATCTACATAATTCCTCCTTTACAAACACTAATTTAATTTTGGTTTCTATTTTGGAACCCGTTCACCTTACAACACTTCCCTATCGGAGTATATATAACAACAAATATTAAATTCTAAACGCCTAAATAAAAATGATTAAAAAATAGATTTGATTCATAGTGAAAAAAAAGCAAGTATTTTAAGAACTCTTATTTATAATTTTAAGCACAATCCAATAAATAAATAAACAAAAGATTAAGGTAATCTTACATAGCGTAATATGTATCGATGCAAATTCTTCTAATATATCCATGAAAAATACAAAATGAAATTGACAAAAAACTCCATAGGCAATGAAAAAACTAAAGAAGACAAATGCATTTATTATAAAAATCAATATACATGCCATTTAGAATTTTACTAGCAATAAAACATTACACTTAACTTGCAAATCATATATTTTAGGACATTGTTGCACACTAAGACATAAAATTTCATAGTATATATCATATGCAAGTTGTCTCAAATATAAAGCCCCATTGTATTCAAATGCATCACAAGCAAAAACAAAAAATAACAAAAATGAAGTTACACAAAAGAAACCAAACAATTTATGCATAAGAGATTAAAAAAAATAGCCAAATAACCACTAAAAAGTAGAGCCAAATAAATTCCTTAAAGCATGGATGTTAAGATATTTATATTGTTTCAAGCTTGAACACCACAAATTGGCATAGTATTCAACATCTATACTTGATACCCTATGCTCCTCAAAGAATAATTGGAATATTCCCCTCCTCTAAAGAGCTCTTAGTAAATGTCCATGAATGTTTATACCATTCATCCAAAATCACAAAATTCTAACCCATGTTTGCACATTTCATTAAATTTAAGTTTTTAGAAAAAAAATCATTTTGTGATGAGGGTAATTATAAACACCACAAATATATATAGTATGCAACATAAGCCTCGATGTTAAAAACCATAAATAAGAATGGTATTTAACTTCTATCCTTGATACCCTATGCCCCTCTAAGCATAATTGGATGTTTCCCCTCCTCCAAAGGTCTCTTAGTAAATGTCCATAAAAAAGTTATACCCTTTTTCCAAAATCAGAAAATGCACACCACACAAATTACTCCAAAAGCAAGAACAAAATCCCCATATTTAGCTCGAAGCTGGAGTTAGAAATGATACATGTTCAACAACCATGCCCAAATAATTATTGAACATAGTAGTCAAACCATCAACAATAAGGAATTGTTCTTTTTCCATTTCATCAATATTATTATTCTATTTGTTGTCTCGTAAGATATATATTTTTGTAAAACCAAACATAGAAGAAATGTTTTCATATCCAATGTTACCACTTGAGATATAAACTTTTAAAATTGAATTGATAATTTACAAAATAATAAATTTTTGTTATTAATAAACAAAAATTACTTACTTATTTGAAGATGGTTTGTCCTTACAAGTAAATTTGACTTATAAATAGTTAAGAATTGTAAATAGTTAAGATAGTTCCTAACAATGTTTTTAATATTTAAGGGAAATTATAAGATTAGAAAGATATTATATGATTTATATGAAATTGTTTCTTTAATAGTTATTAAAAAATTTAAATAAAAAACAAATAAATTCATAAATAAATAATATATTTGTGTTATTTTTTTTATTAATTTATGTATAAATAAATTTTAAGAAAATATAAAACTCATTTTTTAACTTCTAAAACAATATTGATCTAAAAGTTAAACTTAATTATTTGGGTTTATAATTATGAAACAATTAGATAAGGTTGTATAAATTTATTATTTGTGTATATATGTTTATCTAAAGTTTACTATACAAACATTTATAAGAAATCATACTAAAAGACATAAGTTGTATGAAGGTTATATAAAAAAAATAAGATGTGAGTTGTATCTTCATGTACAAAAAATATTCTAAGGTTTGTGTTTTATGGTTTTGTCAAAATAATAAAAGAAATAGAGAAGAGAAACTATAGATCTCAGTACCAATTGTTATTTTACATATCAAAGATACACTAAGAAATCGGTTGTGTGAACTTAACACAGTAGGAAATTGGTTGGGTGAACTTAAATCAATGATATTTAGTGATTCTTAAGCAATTAGTACAAGAGATTGATGTCCCTCCAAGTAATAGGGTGCATGCCCTATTGTGTTGTTGATGGATGTTGTAATGTTGACTTTGGAGCAAAGTGAGGATGCGATAACAACTCTAACAAATCTAAAAAGCTTGTTTCATGTTGCATCAAGAGAGGTAACTTTACTTTAGGCTTAATTCTTCTAAGAGAAAAAATCATGTGGTACTTAAAGAATGAATAGGGAATTATCTTGCTAGAAACAATAAAATATTTTTTAATACTTTTAGTTATTGGAAAAAATGGTGTGCCATTTTGTAGCTAGCAATTGCCGAAGAAGGTGCAATAAAACATTGAAAGGGAAAATAATGCAAAGAAAAGTAGAAATTATGAAGTGGAAAAGAGAGTAGTGTTTTAGTTTGTGAATTATTATTGGTATACGTTGGGATCCATCCCCATGATGATCTTCCACCCAATGTAACACAAAGTGATTACTATTTGTTTATTCTTGGGACTCAACCTTGTTTGTTATATCATGGACTCTTAATTATGTATTCGTGGTGTTGTTTTGGATGGTTTAAACATACATGTACTTTGGTAGATGGGAGACCCAATTTTGAGTTGACATTGACATAATATATGTCAAGAAAATATTTGTGACTTGTATAATTAACTTTGAAAACAGTAGGATATCTTTCTTGATGTTTGTCCTCTTCTACAACTCATTTATGAGTTCTTTCCATGCACATTTACATGTAGTCATAGTGACATCTCATATTCATGTATCTTAATACCTTCCACAAATATTTTTCCATGCTTTGCATAAATAAATCCTTGTCACCACTCCTTTAAACCATTTTCAACCTCATAAGAGCATTCAAACCCATTTTATCACTTAGACATATCTAGTAATTTTTCCAATAACTCCTTTTGTAGGGTAGGGTAGGCTCAAGCACCATCACTAAACTTATAATTTCAAGCTAGTGTCCAATAGAATTATAGATATTATCTTGGTTATTAATAAGGTTTCCATAAAGTGGTTAGGTTTGTGAACACTATTGACTTCGTCATCCCTCACCCCAATCAGCATCTGCCATGCATTAAGCATTAATATATGCCACACCTTATTTCTTCAACATGGGATAGAACGTCTCTCCAATTCCGAATATTCTGCGATACCAATTGACATGTACTACAACATAGCTATAATCGGGTAGTCCTTGCATATACAGTTTATTCTCTCATGCCATGGCTAACAACGTTTGGTACCATTCGAGTTATTCGTCAATCTTCCACCAGTTGCTTCACCACACCAGTAACGTGATCAGACCAATGCTTCCTCTTTTGTACAGAATATAACAGACATTCATGCCCACGTTGTAGCGGCCCTAGCAGCCTCTCAAGCCCGCTATAATAGCTTTCAGGATCGATACTATGTCCCAGTGGAGTTTAAGATAGGTGATCGGGTTTGGTTGTACTGAGAAAAACAACGCTTCAAAGGGCTATTAGAATTGTTGTGATGTTATATAATAAAGCAATGAGTGAAGTCAGATTCTTAATTATTGATGTAATGAATACTAATGAAAAATACATATTGAACAAATCAAATCTGGCAGGAAACCACAAGAATCCAGTGTTACAATGGTGTTACATAAGGAGTAATTTGAATCCACTAGTTGAATCTAATTCTATCTGACTGCACGGCTAACTATAGATGTCTAAATCACTATCAGAGTCCAATAGGCTAACTCCAAATGTCTAATTTAGTCTATCCATCAGTTACAATGGATCAAACTAATCTAACTGTAGTGGTAGGTGAAAAGTATATGAGAACTAGCTAAAGTGAAATGCACAACACAGTAAGTATTCTAGAAATATTATGTGTTTTCTCTACTGTACTGCCATTTTAGTCGCAAAATCACATTGTGGGTGTAAGCTTTTTGTTCTTGTTTATAGGTATTGGATTGAAGGGAAAGAAACACGGCTACGAATACTTCCAATTGTGCCAACAGTGGGGAAGGTGTTGGGATATGGAGCTTTGGAAGCTTATGGTACTTCAAATATCACTATGTTGGAAACCATGAGAATGGAGGAGTGTGATGGATGCAGCAGTATTCTGAAGAAATCTTCTACTGTGCTTGTGAATGCATATAGTCGTGAGGGATTTCCATACCAACCTTGCAGAGTGATGATGCTGTTCATACAGTCTCTCGTCTCTCAATAGGCAGTTGCTTCTTATCCTGCCCAATTTCGATCTGCCAATGAGGCATGTCCGTAATTAGCAGGGGATCGATAAGACACTGTAAGGTGCTACAATTTTTGTTTTAAAGATTTAATTACTCCAACTTTAGGCTATAAAAAATCCCTACCTACCTGATCCTACAGGCATCTGTAAACTTTTCAATTTTAATATCAAAATTTCCAATTAAAAAATGGATCTATGACTCTTTCCTTAATTTCATTCCATATATATAATATATGTGCGCTAATGTTATGGATTTTTACTCCTACGGGAATTTGTAAAATTTTCATTTCAATCTCATAAATTCCACTTAAACACAGGATCTACGACTCTTTCCATAATTCCATTCTCTATATATAATATATATCCTCCAGTGTTATGGGTTATTCTCCTTATTTTCTGTCCTGGTTAGGTTAATTGGTTTTTCTCCTTTATTTTTCATATTTTCTGCTTTTCATTTTCAGATTTGTGTGGGGATATCATGTCCATAGTGAAATGTATTGTTCTTTATTATTTTTTAAACATTTTGTTTCAAGAATAAAATGCATTCATACAGCATCTTAATAAACTTCAAGTCTTTGGCAATTGAAAATAAGTTTTTTTTCTTATTATGCCCCCACACAGAAACCTGCCATCTTTGTCAGGTTTATTTTATGACAAAACAAATTAATTTTTGAAAATGGTAGTCGTTGGAAACCGATTTCAAAATATTGGTAGGGTCCAATATTATTTCAATTCAAAATAACTAAATAATTTAGTTTTGTTTTAAGTAAGAGATATTATGGTTTGTATAAAAAAATTAATGTTCAAGGAAATCTAAAATCTTAAAATTTATGCTTGTCTTATACATAGCTATAAACCTTAATGGAATAATGCTTTACAAATTGTGTTAGAAAAAAATTAAACTTTGCTATACATTAGTAAACCTATGCTGGTCTCTTGTTTGATGGATACCTTTTGACCTCTTGTTTGATGCTATGACAACTTCTGGTTTGATGGGATATCTCGTTTGATGCCATATTGCAGATTAATTTCTAAAATAGGTTGTTTCCTTTTCTTTGTCACTTTGAATTTGTTGAACAGTGTTGTCCCATTTTGTCAGATGTCATACAAAACTATTATATGTGTAATTATATGTGTTTGGAGGTGTAGCCAAGGACTGTGATAGATTTACATGAAGATGTGAGCTCCTAACCAACCCCAAAGCACTACAACAAATCCTGGAATCGTCTCATTTAGAGTCCTTTCTTAGTGTATTTTTTTTACATTTAGTGGTCAAACTAGACGCTAAATGAGACACATCATGGACAAAACTTAAAGCGTCTCAAAAAACATATTTTTTTGCTTTCTAGATAGCATCGTTTATGACATCTAAAATATCGTCTATTTTTTTCTTTGAGAATAGCGTCGAACTTTGCTTCTTAAACAACGTCGAGGTTTGCTTCCTAAATAACATCTTATTTTGCTTCCTAGCGAGTGTCCACTTTTGATTGTTAAATGACATCCCCGTTAGCACCATATTTGCATCCTTAATAGCACCATGTTAGCATCCAAATTAACATCCAATATTGCATCCATTTTTGCTACCACTTTAGCATCCCATTTTGCACCATGTTTTACTTCCAAATATGTGCCAATTTTTTCTTCCAAATTTGCACCATGTTTTACTTCCAAATATGTGCCAATTTTTGCTTCCAAATTTGCACCGATTTTTGTTTCATTTTTGCATTGTGTTTTTCTACCAAAATGACGCCAAATATTTTTCTATTGTTGTGCCATATTTTGCTTCCTATGTACCACCATGTTTTGCATCCAAAGTAATGTCTTTTTTTTCTACCATATAAATGCCATGTTTGGCTTCATCATTAGTGCCACGTGTTGCATCATTTTTATTGCCTAGTTTTGCGTCTTATTTTGCTACCATATGAATGTCATGTTTGGATTCATTATTAGCACCACATGTTGCATCCTTTTTAATGCCTAGTTTCACATCTCTCATTTTTTTTGTCACTAATTTAGTTATTTTTAGTAATTTTATATACGAATTTTGTTCATTTTGTTTAATCACTTATCTTTTATTATTTGGTTATTTATCTCTTTTTTTTGGTTACTAATTTAGTCATTTTTAACTGATATTATAATACCATTAGGGCACAGAGGAATCAAACCACCAACCTCCTCCTTGTAAAGAAGGCGCTCTTTGATTGAGCTAGCACCCTTTAAGAATTTGGAAACCTAACTTACAAAGTCTTTTATAATGGTAAAATTGATCAATACACAACATGAGTATTTAATGGTAAAAAAAGGATGATAGATTGTATAAGTTCACAATATATGATCAATTTGGTTATCAAATCCATAAACATTTTCTAGGAATTTTTAACAAGACTCAAGAAATTAGCTTAATGGCATTGCAAAAATCACTATTTCCTAGCAACCGTAAGTGTGCCACTATATGAGACCTATCAACAACAATTGTCTTAGTGTTGATACCAAGGATATAGTGGATAATCATGATCTTCCTAGATCCATGTATAAGTGGAGCAATAAGGAGAATCAAAAGAGGATAATCAACCTAATAGTTGGTGCTTCACATGGATCCTATCCACCATGGGATGAGGAAAGTTCTTTCTTCCATCAAGCTAATGGGTATCCACAAGGACAAATGGTTATGATATGTTGTGATTCCAATTCATAATGTTTATTCGCTTTCCACAATGATGTTACGGTGCTTTCTCTGGGAGATCTACATGATCCCTAACAACATTGGATATAAGAATATTCATGGGGCCATAGAGTATAGGATGAGGCTATCTTTTTATCTTTATCTTTGAAAAACAAGGCATGATTTGAAACACTCGGAGAAGGAAAAGAATAGGATATAATTAACAAACTACAATCATGACAAGCCATATGACTCTACTCTATTCAAGTGCCAAATATTGGAGATCTCTTTGGTAAATGTGTTTCATATCAAGAAACTTATTTGTATGGTTAGTTAGAGACATGAAGGTAATCACACTCAATAATTGCAAGGAAGTGAATTTAGTGACAGTGGCTCAGTCACTCACTTTAGCATGAATCCAAGCATGGATATAACATTCTAAAGTGAGCACAACCATATTTACTCACCCGCCTCCAAAAATAGTATCTACTCTTCTCAAAAAGGTTTCTAATATAATATAAATGGCATACCCAAAGGAAAAAGGCAATGGTGTTAATCCAAATCCTTGATAGTGGAAACAAGACTGCCAAAGGATTTCCAAGTGAAAGTGGAAAATTTGTTGGTTTCTTTGATAGAAACCCAAGGTGGAGGTCATGCATAAGCAATTGAAACTGAGTTGAATGGGCTATAGTGTGTGCTTAGGAACATGAATGCAACCTATGTTTGGTAACTAAGACGCTCATTATGTGGAAAAAGTAAAATGTTTTGGAATGTTAACCCTAGATTGATGACTTCGGTAGATAAAGTTGGTCAAGACCTACAGTATCTATAGTTAAGGATCTTAAATAACTCATAGATATTATGGGTGAAACAGACTTGAAGATTTGTAATCATGCATAGGCTATCCCAACAAAACCTAATATGTAGCTACTATCCCAAGCCCACCTATAATAGCTCCACATGGACCTAGCTATAAAGGTTGCATTGTCTCCCGAGGTATAACTAATCTGGGAGATGGAATGGTGTTGCTATCTACTAGCATCTTATCTCCCCTATCCACTAGGAGCATTAGGAATAAATATGATATCCTCTAAGTTGTGTCTAGTCAAGTCACAAGTGGGGGATGAAGAATGTGAGCTCTAAGCTTAACCTAGTCATACATTGATTTTCCTGGAAAACTGCAATTTAAAACCTTCATGAACAAAAGAGAGAAACCATTTGTCTGTAAATGTTTCATACATGATCATATAGAAAATACTATTACAGGCTACTAGCCTTTCTAACTTCAACCATAAAGTGTCCAACAACTCTACCCCCTCTCGTACCAAGTTTATAATCAACTCTACCTAAGCCATCTGCAGAATGATTATCTATCTCCTTTTCGACAATATTCTTCGCAACGGCCCACACATCACCCAAACTCACCACTTTCCCATCTCCTTCTGCAGCATGCATGTTTACCACAGAAGTGTAGTATACTAATCCCGTGTGCACAATACATATTTTTTTTTTCAAACTGCTTGTAAATGAATAATATTTATTGTCATACCATTGTCCCATGACTACTATAGCTTGGGATTGACAAGAAATAAATTGGAGGACTAGGAGATAAGTTTGGATATGTGGTTGATGTATTCTTAGACTTGGTACTTTATTGCTGCACCTTATGGACTGATTTTAGAGTTTTCTCAAACACTTAGTGTGCACCTCCCTATAGGTTGTTATCTTCCCTTGGTTATTGGTTTATAAGATTGGAATTTTAAAAGAACTGACTAATTGAATCCTTATGCATATATGACCTTTCATGCCATGTAATATCTTAGGAAACACAAAAAAATTACAATTTAAATTGACATTAATATTTTAGAGTGTAAATGTAAATCAAATGTAACCACAGTAGCTCCACTCATAGGAATAACAACAGTGATGCAAGGAGAAGTCAGATCTGGAATATATGGTCCTTCGTGTGAAGTATTGGCAGCCTCACAAGAACCAAATCTTGAGAGAGAGATCACTACAACCAACATAAAATATATTACACCCACTAATAATCTTGGATATTTCCTGTAAGATAACCTTCGTACAGTATTTTCCAATGATGTAATACATGAGAGAAATGTGGCCAATTTCCATAAATAAGCACCCAGCTATGATATAATCACCGCTTCCCTTCTAAATTAACCCAAACTAAGTGCTACAACCCCTTCTCTTTAGAATATATGGAAATTCTGGAAACAGTGGGTAAGATTCTTCCTTAATGCTGAATCCTTCTTCAAATGGCCAAATACTGATAAATATATATTTGTGCTGGGAATACGAGCTGCTTCCTAACAAGAAATTCAACCCCATCTCTAGCATATCCAAACCCTTTACAATTTTTCTACTTTACACAGAGAACTTGGCACTCCGAGGCAGTGAGTATTTCAACTTTTCCTCTAGTAAGTAGCAGCATGATTTAATGGTCAAAGGGTGGATTCTTTATTTCAATATGCCTTCATTAACATGATTATATCTTATCTCCAATAATATATAATTAGACAAATAAATATCTTGCTAAATCAGTGATTTACCTAGTCCCCATGACTTGGATGTTTGCCACAAAATGCCCTTCACAACATAGAGGTGTTTGTCGTAAAGGACACCGTAGAAGACATTGTGTGAGTGGTTTGGATGTTTATGTGTAGATATTTCGTATGATCTTGAACACCCAAGGATTCAAGAGACCACTCTATTTTTGATAAAGCAAAGATTCATGCACTAGAAAATCATTTTCGTACCTATAAAGAATCCCTCTGCCCCTTCCTTTTGTTTGCTTGCGCTTCAGTTTGATGGGTTAGTGATCAAATTTGAAATTTGAAGGTTTCGTTTGCTTGCACTTCAGTTGGGCAGGTCAGTGATCAAATTTGAAATTTGAAGGGTGGGTCTTAGATTTTAGAGACCAAGGCAATATAAATAATTTGCACTTCAATTAATAAGTATAAATTAACTAAACCCTTTGACCAATAAAACATGAATATTGTTCTTTTAATTTTTTACAATTTTAAATAATTGAGCGCTTCTTAATATTTGCATGAAGTCATGACAAGCCATATGACTCTACTCTATTCAACTGCCAAATATTGGAGATCTCTTTGGTAAATGTGTTTCATATCAAGAAAATTATTTGTATGGTTAGTTAGAGACATGAAGGTCATCACACTCAATAATTGCAAGGAAGTGCATTTAGTGATAGTGGCTCAGTCACTCACTTTAGCATGAATCCAAGAATGGATATAACATTTTAAAGTGAGCACAACCATATTTACTCACCCGCCTCCAAAAATAGTAGCTACTCTTCCCAAAAAGGTTTCTAATATAATATAAATGGCATACCCAAAGGAAAAAGGAAATGGTGTTAATCCAAATCCTTGATAGTGGAAACAAGACTGCCAAAGGATTTCCAAGTGAAAGTGGAAAATTTGTCGGTTTCTTTGATAGAAACCCAAGGTGGAGGTCATGCATAAGCAATTGAAACTGAGTTGAATGGACTATAGTGTGTGCTTAGGAACATGAATTCAACCTATGTTTGGTAACTAAGAGGCTCATTATGTGGAAAAAGTAAAATTGTTTGGAATGCTAAACCTAGATTGATGACTTCGGTAGATAAAGTTGGTCAAGACCTACAATATCTACAGAAGGATCTTAAATAAATCGTAGATATTATGGGTGAAACAGACTTGAAGATTTGTAATCATGCATAAGCTATCCCAACAAAACCTCATATGGAGCTACTATCCCAAGCCCACCTATAATAGCTCCACATGGACCTAGCTATAAAGGTTGCATTGTTTCCTGAGGTATAACTAATCTGGGAGATGGAATGGTGTTGCTATATACTAGCCTTTTAGTTCCCCTATCCACGAGGAGCATTGGGAAGAAATATGATATCCCTAGTCAAGTCACAAGTGGGGGATGAAGAATGTGAGCTCTAAGCTTAACCTAGTCATACATTGATTTTCCTGGAAAACTGCAATTTAAAACCTTCATGAACAAAAGAGAGAAACCATTTGTCTGCAAATGTTTCATACATGATCATATAGACAATACTATTATAGGCTACTAGCCTTTCTAACTTCAACCATAAATTCCTCATTTCACAATGTTCGCTACTCCTTGTATTTAAAATGTTGCAATACATACAATGCAATGATTTCCAAATGGATGCATCTCAGATTTTGGGTGCTCTTTCCAAGCTTGATACAACTGCCCCTGTAAAAAATGCACCCATCACATGTTGGGTGATTAGTTGGATGATGCCTTATTGAGGTCTCTAGTTTCTAAAGTGATGGATGTAGATTTTAACTGACAAGAACAACTCCATATTTATGAAATTATGTTGTTACTATCGATGGGTAAAATCCAACTGCTTCTTTTTATCATATTGATTAGCCTAAAATCGGCCTAAAATACTTAAAATAAATCTTGCTAATAGATGTGTTAGAATGGATGCAATAATAGGGGAAATAGTTAAATAATCCTCACAAGCTTTTATGACAGGACTAGAGAGATAGATGACCATGAGTAAGATTCGATGTCCATAATTACATAGGCATTGCCACTCCAATACACAATCACAGTTCCTTATTGTTTAGAAAATACCAATAGACTTCCAGTTAATGATAACCATGCTTCAATGAATAACACAATAAACCCACAGTTATGTATTCTAATCATGGTTAGGGGTCAACCACACAAATCCCACAGTTAAGGATTATCCACACAAAACCCACAGTTATGTATTATAATCATCGTTGAGGGTCAACCACACAAATCCCACAGTTAAGGATTAGCCAAACAAAAACCACGGTTATGGGTCAAGAACACAAAACCCATGGTTAGGGGTCAAGCACACAAAACCCACGATCATGGTCACGGTTATGGGTCAACCACACAAATCCCATGATTATGGGTTAACCTCGCAAAACCATTCTATTCATTGGAAATTGACACATTGTAATCATGGGTCTCTTGTTAGCATTAAATGATGGGGACCATCATTTTCTAAGAGGGGGGAGAATGATCCAAATTTGAAGGGGCATATGGTCTAAATTGAGGTGTATAAGTCATAAAACAATTAAATGGAGAGGACGCCCTCTCCCATCTATGGTATTTGGCAACCCATGGTTTTGTTCCATGGTATGGCTTCAACTCACATTGTAACTCTTCCATCCATGGCATTTGACAACGCATGGTTTTGACCCATGACATGGCCCCAAAGCACATTGTAAGAATGTTATAAAAATGATTTATGCCTTCTCAATAAAACATTCAAGTATTTTTGGCATCCTACATTTCTCTTATTCTATTAAGTTATTGGGTTATTGGTTCTGAGTGATTTTCTTATTGTATTTTAATAGGTGAGGCTCACAACCCTCTTCGAGACTCACTCTTCCATGTGGCCTATATACTCTATGTTTATTTCTATAATATATTCACGTCCTAGATCTCGCTGGTGTCTCTTTCTCACACCTAGTCCATTATGATATCTCTTCCCCTCCTCTCTCGACATCCAAGCCTCTCGACTCTCAGCCCCCAAGATCCATATCAATAGTGGAAATTATAAACATGGAACTAAATAGAACCTATTCAAATACTAGGGAACTACACACACCATACACAACAGAAATTTGAACAAGCACCTATATTCCATTCATCAATCATATTTAGATTTGTATAATTAACACACAATAATTTCCTGATTTGAAATTAATATCATAAATAAGTTTCACATAAAAGGATTTACTTTTGCGTAAGAAAACTCCCATAAAATATATGCATCGTAAACTGAATCCACAATTTTATATTAGACAGTGTTTTCAATAAAATTATAATATACTCATATTCATGGACACACATGAATCAAATCGAATTTGAGGAATTACCATAATATTACCTACTAGCATATAAGAGTTCTTATCTTAATAATATAAAGTTTGTCCACAACAACTAGTTGCATTCGATCTATTCTGCACTCATCCAAGGGTGTCCATCACAAACACCACTTTAAGTCAAGATACGAGTTGAAAAGGGTTAAGGAAGTCTATTGGGATTTGGTTTCTTAGTCAAGCTCATTACTTGACCAAAAATCTTACTATTGCTATGCCAATGTTACCCCAAGCATCTAAGACATCCTTCAAGCAGTGATGTGGATATTCCCCTTAGTGAATCATAACCTAAGAACATCATATCACTCATTTGTTTCATATATCAGTATGCATAAGAAAATCCATGCATACTCATTCTAATCTGGTAATACCACATACCTAATATTTTTTCTCTAATCCAACAATACCTAATATATCAGTATGCCTAAATTTGAAATGACTTTGATTGTAGGTATTTTGTAAATTGTCAACATAGTAAATATGTGGCCTAAATGTTACAATATTTCTTGTGTTAGCTACAACGATGGTTTTGACCATAATAAAAGTAAAACAAATATTAAAAACAAAAATAAAAGCTAATGCATGAAATCCCACAACAGGTACAACTATGGAAAGATAAAAATTAGAACAAATTGTATTGATATTGATTGCTAGTGGAGACCCATGCACATATCAATTAAAAATATTGATACCATCGGGAGAAAATGTTAAACAATGAAAAACTTTGAACTAATTTAGAAGCAACCCAGTACAATATGTTCAATTACGATTTGCATAATATTCGACATCATTCCTTGTACATCAATAGGAAAGCATTTTCCTTTGTAAAATAAATGTAATCATCAGTATTGTAACTATATGTAACATCCCTCTCGCAGCCCCTAGATATTTTTGTAAATTATGAATGTTGATTGTACTGGTCTCTCGTGAGGGGCTGAATTTCCAAGGCCTCATGAGAAAGATCTTGTAATTACATATGAGCCAATCGCCTAAGTAATAAGCTTAGGAAACTTAAGTACAATGTACAACCAAAACAATAATGGTGGAATAAATCCACAGAAAAATGGTAAAAGGTTAGCAGGGCCTCGAGAAATGAGAAAGGATCGGCAACTACCTCAATGACCTAAGATAAAGTGGGTCATAACAGGTCTAGCCTACTTCGGCTAACATAACGAGTCGTCAAGATCCTCTTTTAACAAAGGGAAAAGAGATGTCTTAGGACATCAAATTATATGATAAAGAATGATGAAATTGCGGACAAAGGGTACCATGCTAAACCCTACAAAGATATAACTATTAAACATATAGCTATATGGGTTATAGAATTATAAATATGTATGAGGCGTATATATATTTATAAATATCATAACATTATGATATTAAAGGATAAGTGGGTAGAGTCGAGTAGTTGGGGATTTTATATTTTAACGGGTAAGAATCTTAAGCCGCTATTTCCGTGTAGGAAATAGTGTGAATTATTCCCCTAACAAGAAGGGATGCTATAAAATGTTTTAATAGCTTGCAAACAATGGAAGAATAATTAGGCCACTTGGATCCTCGATGCTTAAAAGGGAGGAAACAGTAAATGAGCCATCTTCCGTAAAATTAAGAAGAGAAATCTCTGCCATGACAAGAGGAGGGATTTCAGTCTTCTGAATTATCATTAAAATTCCATGCGCGAAAGAGAAGGGAGTGCCATGTTTTGTTTTATAAAAACTGCTGATGCAATGAAGGGGGGGTACGCCTCTTTGAGAGAAAAAGATTTGTTGGATGGGATGCGGAAGGATCCAAGAATCATTCCGACGGGTTTCGACCAGGCAATTGTATTGTGTGTTGATGACTTGGGAGATAATTGCGTAGAGGGCTAACTCACCCAGGTATGCACTATAGGCATTCGCAGGTATACAATAAACTTATTCTTTCACTGTACAAGATTTGGATCTGTGGTTTGGTAATCTCCATACGTA
>LPNX010662901.1:19665-31024 GCA_001517045.1 Pseudotsuga menziesii | reverse complement strand
CTGTATGAAAGCTCTGATATCTCTTACATCGCTGCTTGTGAATTACTAACCTTTGCTGCTCACATCGCGATGTTGCCAACCGATATAATGATATATATAGATGTCACGGTGTGTGTGGTTATATCCCTGGGTTGTCAGGAACCGTAATGTTCTGCGCCTGTCCTTTCCATGTTGCATCATGATTTTTTCTGAGTGTTGCTGGTTCATGCGACCTAGCTCAGCGTTTTGCAAGAGATGCTCTCCCTCTCTCTAAACCTGTTGGTTCGGTATTTTTCTACCAAAATCTTGGTTGGGTATTGTTGTATTTTTGGTACGTTATTTTCTTTTGCTATGGTGAAACGATCCCTTTTGAGATTAGTCATGGCTAGAACTTATGCTGAGCCATTTCCTTCCTGTTAGTCAAAAGGTTGTAAGATCCATGCTTGCGGACCCTTTACAGTTGCTTAGAACTTGCTGCAACTTTTGCTGCCATCTAATTCTGATAGGTTACAGCGTTAAGATCCTTACACCTACCTTCTTTCTCTCAAAATCGGAACGGTCCACGTGACTTTGATTCAGGCCTCGGCGGTATTCCAGTACGCGGCTAAGTTATCCTCCATACCTTATTCCATTGTAAATGACCTCATTCTTGGGTTGCGGTCATCTTTTGGGAGGCCGAAGAAAAATCTCAATAACATCTTCTGTTATCTACGTTTGTTCGGAAAAGGAGAAGTTTTTTTTTGAGCCCTATGTGTGTTGAGAGGAGGAATCTCTCAGTCCTTCTTGAAGAGGTCTGCGTTTTGATAAGGGGGTTCAAGACCCTGAGTCGCTAACGGGGAGAATATTTGACATATCCATTTGTTCGTATGCAGTTTCCAGCCATGTTTTAAGGCATTCCCGACCATAGATTTATGGCGTTCCCAGCCATAGATAATGGCATGCGCTCCCACCTTGCAGGTGGTTGTTGACCTTACACAATCGAGCATTTTTGTTATGTATTTTTAATTGTTGCATGCATTGGGGTAAAAATTTCTCCAGCTGTTGTATACTTTGATAAACTGGTTCATGAATGCCTTGGGCATGGTTTCAGTGGTTGCATGCATTTTTTTTTAAATCATATGGATCCACAACAGGCACGTAACTCCTCAGTCATTGTATGCAGTTGATAAATTGTTTTTCCTATCTGTATTTGATTGATTATCAGTTATACATTTTTCCAAGACGTTACCCAATTGTTGAATTCATGGGTATAGACGGAAATTGAATTGGGTTTTTTGATTTTGGGTTCCTTCCTCGTGTATACTGCTGAGTTTTGAAATTAAACCCAATTGTTTTTTCCCTTCATCTCAAACCGTGTTTTGGATGCACAGAAATCGATTTTATTGAGCCCAGCCACTTTTGATTGCCTACAAACGATTTTGATGTTCCAACTGCTGTAGAAATGCCCATAAATAATTTGTGTAAATCCCAGTTGTTGTAATTGTTGCCTTGGAAATAATTTTGATTGTTGTGGGAGGTTGATGTACCGGTCCTAGTGGAAAAGGATCTTTGTAAGGATAGGTAGTTTTAATTGGTATGTTTTTATCAACTATGGGTTAATGAATGAAGGGTAGTCATAAGTGTGTTTGTCTTGAACATCAAACCTGTTGAAAGTCCACGACTAAGGACAAAGTACTTAAAAGTCGAAATTCAATATTTAAAGAGTCTAAATTGGATGGTTAAACCTACGGACTTTTTACCTAAAGTTATTCTAATACAGGAGTTATAGAAACCTTGTAAGTTTGTAATTCTAAATCATGTAATCTTTACCTGATTAGTCGAAAGGACAAGGTTTGGAGTTATTTTGAGACGGTAATTCCTATGTTTTAAGTAGAAGGTCTCGGGTTAATAATGTAAAGGTCTCCTATTGTTGTATAAGGAACTAATGACACCTCATTTATGGTGTGGATTGTATACTTTACCGAGTGAATTTTATGAATAAAGAAGAGGAACTAACTTTTGGTGGATGTAACCCCAAGGTTGGGGTGAACCACGTACATTTTGTCTGTCTCTTTTCATGTGTTTGAGTTTATGCTTCCTTATATTTATTTTGTGCATATGATGTCGTTCTACAAATGGTTGACAGTGCTGTAAAAGATGATCAGAGAATATTAGTGGTATCCCAATATTTTTTTATCGTAAGCATGGTAGGTCATGATCAGTGAACTATGTTGTTGTAATGCTGGTGATTGTGAAAATATCTTCGGGGATGTGCTTTCAAGAAAATAATCATTAAAGGGACTATAGTGTTACACCATTGAAGGTTATAATATCTATTATTGATTTAAGTAAAAATTTATTTTAACACCATTCACTATTTGGATTAGACAAGGATTAGTCGGTCGAACTGATCATTCTTATTTAAAAAGTATGGTAGCCCAAAAACTAGGCATCTTAATGGTGGATAGTGTAGTGGTTAAAATATTTGCTAGTAATAAAATAATTAATCCCTTAAGGGAGATCCATGTTGATACTCGAAGGATCAAGAGAATATTTGAATATATGACAGATTAATTGCCACACCTAAAATACTCTGCCAAGGAGTGGATTACTTAATGATGTTAATACTGGAAGACATAATGATCATGCAGGGTTTTATGTTTATCAATAGTGATCTTAGTGAATTGGATGCAAATGGTATGTTTTGTTTTTCTGTAGAGGAGTAAGGGAAGCTAATTGTCAAATGATTGTTTTTAAAATACGTGTAGGTTGACATTTTTGACTGAACATGCTTCATTGAAACGTCTTTGAATCTCTGTCACTAATGGGCTAGACTTTTCTGGAGTAACAACGAAGTATAAATCTTACCATTTCCACACCTAATGACACTGTGGTACAGGAGGTACATTACACTATAATTGTTTAACCGGTTGATAAAGTAGTCATGGCGATGTTCAAAGGAGTAATTTTTGTTATAGGTGGTTCACACACAAACAAAGGTTCTAACAGATGAGAAAGTACTTTACAAATATGTCAAAATGAACATACTATTTGTGTGATTATTGTGCAAATATTTGTTGGTCCAATAGGAACCACTACGCTAGAGGAGGCTTGGTTGGTGGCATATCTCATTGACACGGTCACTAGACGGATACTATATCAAGTTACTCACCAAGGAATGCAAGGGCCTGTCCATGGAGTAAACACTATTTAGTGGCTTATTCTTAGTTGTTTGGGCAATATTTTCAGAATGATAAAGATACCTAAAGGATTAATGGACTATTAACAATGCAGGAAAATTTAACCCTGTTCTGTTATGTCTAAAGGTCTTTAATGAAAACTGGGTTGTCTACCATTACTTCAATTTGAGGGTTCATTATTATGAGATGTCAGTGATTGAAATATGTGATAAATCTTGTGCTATATACCTTCCATACATATTTTCTTATTTGTTTAAACTAATTTTTATAGTATGGGATCTCTTTGTTGGTTAACAGTTCTCTACTCATTTTGTATACTATGATATGTTGATATTTGAAATGGCTTCAACATTTTTTTTTGGAAGTTAAAGCATTTGTGGCATTGTCCTTGTTTGTTCTCTTAAACCCTGTTTATCTGATGTTCTCACCTCTTTTAACAAGACACTAAATTGTTTTTACACCTGCTTACCAGCCATATTAACATTCATGGCTCCATATTGTAAAACAACATTAGTCCATGTCAGATTACATAGTATCACAATGACCATTTGCTAGCAATAGACCACCATTTTTTTGTTGCTAGGGATCCATTTGGCATTGGGCTGTGGGTTTGGTCACCAAAAACTCACAAAAATAGTAGAATTTTTATACATCTACCTCAAAAATGTGAGGGTCCACTCTCTTGATCAATATTATATGAGAAACATCACAAGATTTCATTCCAAATAGAATGATCACCAAAATCTTATTCAAGGTGCAAAAGTAGTAAATGGTACTTCTAGAATATCAGACAAATAAGTCGTCAATCACTATTCCATGGAAACCATTGTGTAAATGCTACAAAGTATATCCAATAGAATTGCAACTTGACCATCCTAAAAGTATAAAAAAAAACACAAACTATCATGGTTAAAAAGCTTCTCATAACACCCTTGCCATGTAATCTTGTGCGCAAATGCGTAGAATCAAATCACTGAAAAATTTAATTCAGTCAAGAATTCACAGAGGTGCAAAATGAAAAGCATTCCCAAAGAATACAATACAAAGGAAAAAACTGATCAAACACAATCTTCAAATAAACTTAAAACTAAATAACATGCATTGAAATGTAAAGCAAGGTCTTAGTCAATCTATCATGCTAGATGATATATGGGGAATAATTTTAGTTCATGTACTCTACTAGAAACAGAACTATATTATTTTTCTACAACATAATATTTGAATATGAGAGAAAGAATTATATTTGTACATCCACAAATATTGAACTACTGACACCACTGTAAGTTAAAAGGTACCGGTTGGAAAAATAAAGAGCACAAATGAAATGTAATCTACATAAAACTAAGCGTATGAAGAGCATACCTTGGAAACATGTTATAACATAACAACTTCAGGTAAAATTGAAGTCCTTAGAGCAACATCAACAAACACAGAGCTCCCCTGCAAAGGTAGACACTCACTAGGCTCCCCAAAGCTAGGATTTAGCATTTTATTTGCATCACGATGAAGACCATCAAAATTCAATGTCAACATATTGATATCTCCTCTTCCCTAGCTACATCCACTACCAACAAAACACCCTTCAGAGTGTCCAACAACTCTACCCCCTCCTATACCAAGTTTATAATCAACTCTACCTAAGCCATCTGCAGAATGATTATCTATCTCCTTTTCGACAATCTTCTTCGCAACGGCCCAGACATCACCCAAACTCACCACTTTCCCATCTCCTTCTGCAGCATGCATGTTAACCACAGAAGTGTAGTATCCTAATCCCATGTGCACAATACATATTTTTTTTTTTCAAACTGCTTGTAAATGACTAATATCCATTCTCATACCATTGTCCCATGACTACTATAGCTTGGGATTGACAAGAAATAAATTGGAGGACTAGGAGATAAGTTTGGATATGTGGTTGATGTATTCTTAGACTTGGGACTTTATTGCTGCACCTTATGGACTAATTTTAGAGTTTTGTCAAACACTTAGTGTGCACCTCCCTATAGGTTGTTATCTTCCCTTGGTTATTGGTTTATAAGATTGGAATTTTAAAAGAACTGACTAATTGAATCCTTATGCATATATGACCTTTCATGCCATGTAATATCTTAGGAAACACAAAAAAATTACAATTTAAATCGACATTAATATTTCAGAGTGTAAATGTAAATCAAATGTAACCATTGTAGCTCCACTCATAGGAATAACAACACCGATGCAAGGAGAAGCCAGATCTGGAATATATGGTCCTTCGTGTGAAGTATTGGCAGCCTCACAAGAACCAAAGCTTGAGAGAGAGATCGCTACAACCAGCATACAATATATTACACCCACTAATAATCTTGGATATTTCCTGTAAGATAACCTTCGTACGGTATTTTCCAATGATGTAATACATGAGAGAAATGTGGCCAATTTCCATAAATAAGCACCCAGCTATGATATAATCACCGCTTTCCTTCTAAATGAACCCAAACTAAGTGCTATGACCCCTTCTCTTTAGAATATATGGAAATTCTGGAAACAGTGGGTAAGATGCTTCCTTAATGCTGAATCCTTCTTTAAATGGCCAAATACTGATAAATATATATTTGTACTGGGCATAATAGCTGATTCCTAACAAGAAATTCAACCCCATATCTAGCATATGCAAACCCTTTACAATCTTCTACTTTACACAGAGAACTTGGCACTCCGAGGCAGTGAGTATTTCAACTTTTCCTCTAGTAAGTAGCAGCATGATTTAATGGTCAAAGGGTGGATTCTTTCTTTCAATATGCCTTCATTAACATGATTATACCTTATCTCCAATAATATATAATTATACAAATAAATATCTTGCTAAATCAGTGATTTACCTAGTCCCCACGACTTGGATGTTTGCACAAAATGCCCTTCACAACATAGAGGTGTTTGTCATAAAGGCCACCGTAGAAGACATTGTGTGAGTGGTTTGGATGTTTATGTGTAGATATTCGTATGATCTTGAACACCCAAGGATTCAAGAGACCACTCGATTTTTCATAAAGCAAAGATTCATGCACTAGAAAATTATTTTCGTACCTATAAAGAATCCCTCTGCCCCTTCCTTTTGTTTGCTTGCGCTTCAGTTTGACGGGTCAGTGATCAAATTTGAAATTTGAAGGTTTCGTTTGCTTGCACTTCAGTTGGGCAGGTCAGTGATCAAATTTGAAATTTGAAGGGTGGGTCTTAGATTTTAGAGACCAAGGCAATATAAATAATTGCACTTCAATTAACAAGTATAAATTAACTAAACCCTTTGACCAATAAAACACGAATATTGTTCTTTTAAATTTTTACAATTTTAAATAATTGAGCACTTCTTAATATTTGCATGAAAAAAATGATATATTTTCAATAAAATTTATTTTGAACACATTAACTTGTCATATCTGTATCGTTAACTGTAACACAAAACTATTCTATAGTATTTTTTCCAACTTGAACATGATAAGGCATGATAATGAGGAAGAAGACCTAAAATTATGGACTTCACCTTCAAAGAATGCTTTCAATCACATTGGTAAGGAGCGATAAGAAGATCACAACAATTGATAGTGTTAATTAAATACTTATATGGTAAATTTAATATAAGACTTAGTTATACTTGTCTCTTACTCTTTGCGTCTTTACACATTTAATATTTTATGGTCCTCTTTGTGACTTGACCCAATTTGTATTATAAGGTGAGCATGTGCAGGCATAATAATCCTTAGTTATGATTATGAGATGAGGATTTAAAGAGAAGAATATGTAAAGAAAAGCAATTTTTATATATATTTTGGTGGCATTGAGGACAAATAACCACTTATACTATGAAATGACAACTCGACACAGTTCTCATTTTTCTCTCTCCTAATTTTAGTACCTATTATTACGAGTATCACACTCGAAAGGGTTGATACTAGTATCACACATTTTCATTTTGAGGCATTTTTTGGGGCATTTGAATAATCTTTGTCCTAAAATATTTTTAGTTTCTATTTTCAAATGTTTTTTTATAAATTTAACAAAATATCATACAATTTGTTATAATGAAAACATATACATTTTGCAAATTATTATTTAAAATAATACGTTTTTATGGACAAAAAAAGATATTTTTATTGACAAAATTGTAAAAATTTAGAGAAAATAAATACATTGAAAGTCATAATTAATGGATTTTGAGAGATCTTTTGTATAAAAATGATACAATTTTATATTATTTTCCAAAAAGTGACCATTCACATAAATTCAAGAAAAACAATACCATATATATATAAATAACATATTAAAAACATTATATATAGAAATTTTATTTCTAAAATAAAGTCTGAAAGTCAAAACATTACCAATATATCTTATCAAAAAGTTGTCAAAGTTCACATTTTCTTCAAGACATGAGACTAACCAACATCATGCAAGCCAAATTCTTCATCGAAATTGGAATTTTCAGAGCTTGGATTTCTTCATGGATATCAAGGTCCTCTTCCATTAGGTAATCTATGTCTTCAAGATGCCGAAAGTGCTCCTCTACAAACATCCCTCCTAATAGGGGTTGAAGCTCTTTTAAATGTTCTCTGCCCATATGGTTAATACAAATGTTCTGGTGCATTACAAATTAAGAATTAACCATAAGAATTAACATAATTAGCAATAGTATACAAAATACTATATTGTCTTTCAAATCACATTTAAGAACAATACAACAAATAAACAATTAACATAAAGGAAAATAATGTACACTTATACAAGAAAAATAAAAACTTCTTAACATGTCCTCTTTTTAAATTACAAAGAATATATATTATCTTAGATTCTTAAACTCCTTTCACATAATTGCTATTTTCTATATAAAAAAATATTCAATTTTAATATTACATCATCTTTTACAACTTTAATGAAGTTCTTTCCAAAATTTGTCTTTTTTTCTCCCATAATCATTTAATAAGTTTGAGTAAACATTTCATAATAACATATTATCTATTCTCCTATGATCATATTTATAAATTAAAAAAAAATCACATAATTTTTATTTTTTTATTTTTAGCAATGATACTACTTCTACATCCATATAATAATAAAAAAATTAAATTCTTACATCTATATAATACAAACAAATTTAATTCTTATTAAGTAATATAGTATTATCAAAAAAATTATCATAAACTCAAAATCATAAAATAAGGAGGACGTTCATGCCATTTTGAATTGATAATGCAATTGAGAAACTAATTTTCTAAACCACACTCTGAAGCAATCATTTTGAATCAATAATGCAATTGAGAAACTAATTTGCAAAACCACACTCTAAAGCAATTAAATATGAAAAAGGTATACCAATTCCAAAAAAATGTATTGAAAAAATTTAAAAGTTTGTACACATTTTCTTACAATATACACACGTTTCCTACCATAAATAAGAATACTACCCTCTCCTTCTATACACAAATGAAATTAAAACCACCACGTATCCTGAGGAACTATGATCCAAACGATGTTTTGAAAATAAAATCTCTGTACAAAGTTTCTTATTATATACATACATTTCTTACAACTATCCCTCCCTATTTCTACATGAAACTAAAAATACCATGCGGAACTTCTGGCGGCTGATCTATATCAGATGTTGCTAGCATTGCATTGTTTTCATCCTAGGCTAAATAAATTACAAGGATCTTAACTGCTTGTTTTAGAGTCCATCTGTTTTTATGATATTGCAAGTCTTAAATCTTATCCAATCTTATCCAAACTGCTAGCACCCTCAATTTTCCTCACATATACATTAACATATGTATAAAAAAAAATGGATACATAGAAAACTAGTCATGCAAATTGAAAGAAAGAAAAGATGCATACTTGAACTGTTCGTCATTCCCACCCTAAGTTACATTTGAAATTTCCCACGCTAAATCTTTCTTTATGTTGAATTCAACATCTGATAGCTACATTAAAAGTGGGGGGTATTTTGGCATTAATGACAGGCTGCTACTATAACACAGTGCATTAAAACAAAACACTCAAGTTATGCAACATAGAAGATGTGACACTTGTAAAAACACTATAAATCCAAAACCATTTCTACTTATAAATCCAAAACATTAGAGATTGTTCGACGTGCTTCTTCTTCTATGGTTTTCCTGGTCTCTTCGGCTGTGAGAAGATTCCAGATGCGAGGAATAGGATGATTATCGATAACATGAAAATATAAGCTAAAAAGATAAACAAAAAAATAAATTCACAGGATTTGAAATTGGAATTTTGCAGTGGCGTCAAGGATTAAATCAGAGCCGAGAAGAAATGAAAAATGTATTTTTTAAGTTATTGAAAAGAAGTTTGAAAAATGTGTGAAGTAAAACCTGAGTTTGTAGGTCATCACCACTTACAATGTTGCACACAGGTCACAGAGCAGGAATAACAACAAATGGGGGGGAATACCTAAAATAAAAACCATTCATTTGGATTAATACAACTAGAAGTTGCTAAATTTCTGTGGTCATAGGTTAATGATGTACTCGGAGAAACCACAGTATCGAAATGACCAGGTCGATGTTTCGAATCCATATCAGGATCCATCATCAGGATGAGTCGAATGTGGAGAGAGTGAGAACGAAGGTTAAATACTGGAGCTCGGTGGAAATTCTAAGGTCGGCCGCGGAGACTAGGGTTTGCTAGGTCAAAAAGAAATTATTTTTTTTTAATAAAATTTTCCAACGGTCATAATTTTAATAATATAACATTTCCTTTTTCCGGTAAATAGGTTTGTAGATTAATTTTCCGCACACTTTGAAATTAAATAAAATTAAAAAAAATAATTTCTTTTTGACCTAGCAAACCCTAGTGTCCGCGGCCGACCTTAGAATTTCCACCGAGCTCCAGTATTTAACCTTCGTTCTCACTCTCTCCACATTCGACTCGTCCTGATGATGGATCCTGATATGGATTCGAAACGTCGACCTGGTCATTTCGATACTGTGGTTTCTCCGAGTACATCAAACAACTAGAATTTTAAACCAAATATTATACCTATTGTATCAATCTTAAGACTAAATTTATTACAAATGAAAAAACTAAAACTAATGCCCCCTCTCTCTCTATATCAAGCTGCTTAAAAATTTCATTGCTTATTATACTCACAACAAAAGTTCCATCAACTTTGGGCAAATGGCCGCTTCAATTACTGGATTAATTTTGAAATTGGTAGCATCCGAAAGATATGACAGAGACTAGCATGTATCTACTAAGATGTCATCATATTTCCTATGGAGAAGTCACTGCACGGTAGGAAACACATCTTTCACCTGAAAGCCCAAATCTACAGAGCACCAATTACTATAAAAAAATCCATAGTTAATGCAAACTAGGAAGAAGAACCAGATAATGGCTTTTTCCTACGTGATCAAATTGATGTCAATCACCAGCAAAGTCTGCACCAACACCAATAAACATTTGGCATCAATCTAAACAGCGCAGTTGAACACTAAACCTTAAAATTCACATTATAACAAGCACTGTCTATGAAATCGTAGGCCAATGGTTATAAACTCGTAGCAATCTACCACTTGACTACAACACAAAGCATATTGTTAGATACCAAGTTAATGTAAGAGAATTTACATTTTCTTCCGGTTGAGCATTGGACGCTGACGCAACACCTTCTCTGCGTTTCGAAGGAGTTGTCAGGTTTTGAAACCTTAGCATCATTGGAGTTGGATCCTTAGCTTGTGCGATCAACTACAACATTCTTAATTTCCATTCTTATACTATTACAAATTAAGAATTAA
This sequence comes from Pseudotsuga menziesii, assembly GCA_001517045.1. Classification (NCBI taxonomy): domain Eukaryota; kingdom Viridiplantae; phylum Streptophyta; class Pinopsida; order Pinales; family Pinaceae; genus Pseudotsuga; species Pseudotsuga menziesii. The sequence goes on along the minus strand of LPNX010662901.1, from coordinate 20,076 downwards.
CCATAAGAATTAACATAACATTTTGTAATGCACCAGAACATTTGTATTAACCATATTGGTAGAGGGACTAGGGAGGCGGGAGTGGAGCTCAGTTCACTTGGCCACCAAAGAGCCGCCCCTCAATGGTGGCGCGATTCTCAGGAATCGCACCACCATTGAGGGGTGGCTCTTTGGTGGCCAAGTGAGCTGAGCTCCGCTCCCGCCTCCCTAGTCCCTTCGCCCATATGGTTAATACAAATGTTGCATTACAAAATATTATGTTAATTCTTATGGTTAATTCTTAATTTGTAATAGTATAGGAATGTAAATTAAGAATGTTGTATTTGATCGTACATGCTAAGGATCCAACTCCAATGATGCTAAGGTTTCAAAACCCGACAAATCCTCCAAAGCGTAGAGAAGGTGTTGCCT
>LPNX010662901.1:2900-18600 GCA_001517045.1 Pseudotsuga menziesii | reverse complement strand
TCTAATGTCAGTGGTCTTGTGGACTTTGTGATCTTGTTTTAATTTCCCTTTCCAAATCCTCCTGAACATGCATTCGAGGTTTTTTTCATAGTGTGCTCATCATGAAATAGAACAACCTCTTGTATGAAAAACAAGCTATTGAAATAGCATTCGTCCAAGGCACATTATTCCATTACATTATATTAATACATTATATTATATCATGCCAATTTTTTTTAAATATTGTCATTTAATTATATTCTATCAATATATTTTGTCTTTTATTTATTTATTTTAAGTATAATGAGTTTTTTGTCATAGTGTGCTCATTGTGAAATAGAAAAACCTCTTGTATGCAGAATAAGGTGTTGAAATACCATTCTTCCAAGGCACAATATGTCATTTCATTATGGAATTATGTCATTACAATCCAAGGCACATTATGTCATTACATTATATCAACATATTATGTCATTTTTTAAATATAATGAGGTTTCTGTCATAGTGTGCTCATCCTGAAATAGAACAACCTCTTCTATGCAGAATAAGTTGTTGAAATAGCATTCGTCCAAGGAACATTATGTCATGGCATTATGCCATTACATTATATTATATCAACATATTATGTTATTTTTTTTAAATATTGTCATTATATTATATTATACATTACATTATATCAATATATTATGTCATATTTAAAATATAATGTTGTTGGGGGATTTAGAGGGTTAGAGGGAGGTGTTTTAAATTTTGCAAATGTAGTGTTGTTGGGGGTTTAAAGGTTAGGAGTGGGGGTGTTTAATTTTTCTTTTTAATGTACTGTAATGGGGTCACGGGTTTAATTTTTTTATTATTATATCTAATTGCTCATCTGCAAAAAAATATAGATCATGATAGGGTGTCAGGCCCATAGATGAGTTTAAATCATTTCACATGAAACATTTTAGATGTTTTTTATGAGTATGATGTTTGTAATTGAAACTATAAATGATTTTTTGACAATTTATATGAATAATTTGTTCTTGTAAGGTCTAATATATGACTTCATCATGAATCACATCATAATTTGTTTGATTTTAATGGTTAGAGTGCTGAAATGATTTATGAAATATTTGTTTTTGTTTAATATGCAAGTTTCAAAAAAGTTGTAATTTATCCCTTGAACAAAAAAATCTTTTTCCAATTTAGGGGTTGATTTCAAAGTTTTTGTAAACAACACTATGGCATGTTTAGTCCATGCCAATATTTTTAACCCCCCCAAAAAAAACGTGTATACTCGTATGAACACTTTTGTATTTGGAGGGTGTCTTTTGTGTTTTTTATGCAAAAATCATCATTTTTATGGCTAGAGTTCTCATTCTCAGTATAAAGTTCTCGTTTCATAGTATAATGGGTTAAATGTTGTGAGAAACCACAAATGTTTGGAAGGATGGAGGGAGATTACATCATGACCATGCCACCCATCAAATTGAAGACTATTCTTGAGCCAACAATTGTTTTTCTAATTTTATTAATAATTAGAGTTTCTTCACATTGTGTGCCCAATGACACCTCTCTAAGCAATGCATAAATCGACCTTTGCACATTTTCTGATCCTAGAATCTTGCCATTATTTGTAGTTTCATGAAATCGTGTGTTGTTTATAGTTTTCATGAGTGCATGATATTCATGCAAGAAATGAAGTCTTGTAGAGGAGGACTTATCAACTGGGCCTTTTCAATTTCATTTTGATTAAAAAAGAGCGGACATGGGTAGCAAGGTACACATAGGTGGTAGGTACAAAGTTTTAAGCTCGTTTCAGGCCTAATAGTAGACTAGTATATGTTATGTTTTGCTATAGTCGTAGTTGTTGACAAATTGTCACACTTTAGATTGCATCTCCAAGTGACTCGGGAATGAGAGTCGCATCTCGATGGCTAGTGCCTCGCATTCATCAATGATTACTATCCATATTTCAAAACTAAGCAATGAGTGCATGACATGAGTGAGTGAGTGATTATAATTTATCATATTTCCATTATTTTGAATGATGAGTTGAACTTTGTAGTATAGGAATTTCAACATCTTCACAAATTTACAAGGATGGGTAATTTCAAATGTCACCCTTATTTTGAAATGTTGATATAAATTACGCCCTTCTTAATTGGAAGGGAAAAATTCAGTTTTTAAATTTTTTTTGGAGGGAAATTTTAACTTTACACTTCTTGGAAGGCCTATAACCCTTTGGATGCCCAATGACACCTCTCTATAGAAATGCATAAATAGACCTTTGCACACTTTGTGATCCTAGCTACATGCCATTATTTGTATTTGCATGACATCGTGTGTTGTTTATAGTTTTCGTGAGTCCATGATATTCATGCAAGAACTGAAGTATTGTAGAGGAGGACTTATCAAATTGGCCTTTTGAATTTCATTTTGATGAAAAAAGAGTGGACATGGGTAGTGAAGTTTGCATAGGTAGTAGGCACAAAGTTTTAATCTCATTTTGGGCCTAGTAGTAGACTAGTAGATGTTCTTTTTTGCTATAGTCGTAGTTGTTGACAAATTGTCACACTTTATATTGCAGTTCCAAGTGACTCATGAGTGAGAGTCGCATCTCGATGCCTAGTGCCTTGTAGTCATCAATGATTACTATCCATCTTGCACAACTAAGAAGTGATCAGTGCATGACATGAGTGAGTGAGTGATTATAATTTATCATATTTCCAATATTTTGAATGATGAGTTGAACTTTATAGTATAGGAATTTCAACCTCTTGACAAATTTATATGGATGGGTAATTTCAAATGTCCCCCTTCTTTTGAAATGCTGATATAAATTACGCCCTTCTTGGAAGGGTAAAATTCAATTTTTATATTTTCTTTGGAGGGAAATTTTAACTTTACACTTCTAGGAAGGGCTAGGAAGGGTTCAATTTTTAACATTGCATGTACTTTGTACTTACAGAATTTCCATATTCTTGGAGAAATGCTCGGGAGTTGGGATTTTGAGTCATGGGGTTCGATGGCCCTATGTCGATTCCCGGGTCCACCCGCCATGCTACTGAAATTTGGTGTTGGTTTCATTATGATGTACACTTTGACATTGGTATATTATTTAATTACATCATATTTAATTGACAACTTGGTTTTCCAAAGTTCTTTGGATGTGAGGCTTTGAGGATTTTTAAGGCTCTCTTATATAGGAATGGTCAAGGTGCACTAAAAATGTAAGTGAAACTAATTATTATTTATTTTTCAAGTTAATTATTATCGATTTGTTAAGTATACCTCTTTGTTAATATTGTTTATGATATTTTTTAGTATAGCTTTCTCCTATACTTACTAGGGGTAGTGATGATGTGCTAAAAAAAGAACCTCAAATAATTGTGATAATTCTTATTGATTATTCTTTTGGAAATTTTCATGGAGAGTCTTCCTATCCCTAATAGGAGTGGTGAAGGGTGTGTTGATAACTAAAACTATATAGTTGTTATAAACTCCCACTAATTTCTCTCTTCAGGGATTCTTGGGTATATCACTTATATACCTACTAGAAACAATTAAGGATGCATTGATAATAAGAAATGGGCTACTTGTGGTGAACTCTCACCAATTTATTACTTAAAGAATATCAAATTGATCCCACCTATGCTTATAAAGAGTAGTAAGGGATGCTTTGTGAATCAAAACTTTGGCTAATTGTCATAAATTTCCACTGATCTATCATTTTGAGATTCTTAGATAGAACTCACTTTCAGCTACCAAGAGTCACTAGGGGTACACTAAGAAATGGACTTGGGTTAATTGTAGTAAAATACCACTAATTTATCACAATTGGGAATTTTCATCTAGAACCCTACTATGCCTACTAGGATTTTTTAGGGATACACTAAGAATCAAACCTTGACTAATTGCAGTAAACTATCATCGATGTACTGATTCAAATATTCTCATGCAGAACCTTATTAGCCACTATTAGGAGCAACTATACGTGCTTTGAGAATTGAACATGAGCTAGTGTGGTAAAGTCCCATTGATCTATTACTCCATGGATTCTCAAGGAGATCCCCCAAACATCTATTAGGAGTGCGCATTGGTGTGTTGATAATTAAAAATGGGCTAGATGTGATGACCTCTCATAGAACTACTAATTTGGGGATTCTCAAGGATCCTATTCCTACTAGAATTGATTAGAGGTGTATTGAGAATTGGGTCCTAAGCTATTTGTGGTAAAATCTAATTGATCTACCTCTATATTTGAAGCATAGGCCCCTATACTTACCAAGGGTAACTAGTGTTGCATTTACAATCAAAATTTGATTAGCCATGTTAAACTTCCACTAGTCCACTACATCAAGGATTCTCGGTTAGATCCCTCTTATGCCTGTCAGAAGAAATTAACGGTATGTTGAGAATCAAACATGGACTAGTTGTGGTAACTCCCACCATTTCATTACTTCAAGGAGTTTTAGGTAGAACCCTCTTATTCCTATTAGAAATGGCTATGGGTGATGACAATTTGACTTGCGATAGATGGTGTGTCCCACATCAATACATTTCTTGAGGGATTCACAAATACAATGCACATAACTCTACTAGGAGTCGAGGGGTGTGTTGGAAATCGAACATTGGCCAGTTGTTGTAAATTATTATGCAATAAATTCCCAAAATAGCATAAAATTAGAAGAGAGAGTAACCAAATATTAATTGATAAAACAAATACTAATAAAACAATTGAAATGTAATGTCACAATATCTAGGGATTAACATAAACTCCCCTTGATCTACTGCATAAATATTTTTTAGTAGATATCATCCATGCCTACCAAGGGTGGTTAGAGATTCATTGAGAATGGGGCCTAATATAGTTTTGGTAAACTCCCATTGATCTATTTCTATGGGGATTCACATGTTATCCCTTCCTATGTCTAGTAGGACTAATTAAAGGTGCATAAGTATTAAAAAATGAGCTATTGTGGTAAACTCCCAATGATCTACCTATTTTAAGGATTTCTTAGTAGATCTCTCTTAAGAGTAGCTAGGGGTACATTAAGAATTAACCATGGGTTAATTATAGTGATCTCTCACTAATCTATCACCTTGAATAATCTTAAATCGAGCATTCCTACACATACTAGAAGCAACAAGGGATAAAATATAAATTGACCTTGAAGTAGTTATGATAAATTTCCATTAATTTGTGTCAACTCCACAACCTAATAAACTTATGTTCTTGGTCTTGAATGCCACTACATTTTAAAACATTTATGTTATCATTCCCTCCCACTCTTCATGTTTGAATCTACATTCAAACTCTTGATTTTTTAATATTAACAAATTAATTTTTTTTAACATAATGTGACTCTTCATATGTAAAATTACTAATTCCACAATATCTTCATGCTATATTGAACCTCACAATGAAAGAAGAATGAAGGAGATTAATTTTATAGTGAAAAATCCATAAATGTGCATAGTGAAATTGAACATAGAAGTAACACTCGAATTGGAGCAATAGCTAGATTGAATATTCATTAATATGTATGCAATACATCCAACTTATCATTTAAATTTTCTCAAGGACAAGTGCCATTAAGTTCACTGAAATTCCATCAAGGTCACTCAAATGCTATTAAGGTCACTCAAATGTTGTCAAGGAAAAGTGAATGTCAATGTCAAGTACATCATACATTGCATCATCATAATCATTGACATCATCATCATCAACATCAATAAGTACATCAACAACAACATCATGGTCATCACCATCCTCATCAACAAACACATCATCAACCGCATCATTGTCATCATCATTAATATGGTCACTCATATGCCATTATAATTCATAACCACTCATCACCATTTGGATACATGTCATGTTGTTGAAATCACTCAAATGCCATTAAGGTCACTAAAATACCGTCGACAACAACTAAATGCCATTACAACCATTTAGGTGACATTAATATGTCTCTCACATGTCATTATGAACATTTAAGTTCCATTAGGATGAGTCAGTATCCATAAGTATTATGACATTCATTGTCATCGTGGACATCGACATTGTCATCATCATCATCATCATCAATGCCATATGGTACATCAACATCATCTTGATCATCATCATCATTATCATCCTCATCTTCAACATTAAGTACATCGTTAACAAAATCATCGTCATCATTGTCCTTATGGTCAATCATATGCCATTAGTGTTCTTAGTCACTCATCACCATTATGATTCATGTCATGTAATTTTTAAGGTCATTTATATGTCATTACAGTCACTTCAATGATAATAGGGTCGTTTAAATGTCGCTCGATACATTTAGGTGCCATTAGAATCAATTAGGATCCAAAATTTCTACCACATGCATAATCATCATTGACATCCACATCGCCATCAACATCATACAATAAATCAACATCATTGTTGTCATCATATTCATCATCAAGATAATTGTGATAATACTGAGCAAGGAACCCTACTACCTCACAAAAACGGATGATATAGTCTTATACTTATCAAATCATATCCATACACTCTATAATAATTATCGTAATGCATCATCATCATGTTTTTAGGGACAATCATATGCCATTAGGATCTATAAAATTTTGTTGGGGACACTTAAATGCCATTACAAGAATTTAGGTGACATTAAGGTAGTTTACCCCTCATTATGATTAATTAATATCCAAAAATGGCATGATTATGATCACTTAGGTGCCACTATGATAAATCAAGATCCAAAAATACTATCACATGAATCATGATCATTGACATTGACATTAATCACTGACGTTAAAATCAAGAAAATATGATAGTTATGTTGAATGTTTTCCAAACATAATTCCTAGCTGTAAACCTAGTGCAATTCCTAGTGCTATTTCAGATGTTTTTTGGGAGGCTATTCTCGACGTTATATGGGATGATTTTTTGGACAATAGTTGGAATGCTAATTAGGATTCCAATTGTGATGCTAATTGGGACTATAAATTGGGATGCTAATTGGGATGCTAATTATCATCCAAAATAGCACCAAGTTTTAAATTGGGATACTACATGGGACAAAGATTTGGATGCTAATTGGGATGATAATTAGGATGGTAATTGGAACACTAATGATACATCCAAAATAGTGCCAATTTTAACTTGGGACACTAATTGGGATGCTAATTGGGATGCCAATTGGGACGCTAATTCATGTCCAAAATAGCACCAACTTTTAAAAGGAAACTCAAACAACTCCATTAAAAGTGCCATTCCATGGAAAAGCATCCACTTTGTCCAAAAAATGATGAAAAACACAATAAAAGTGATAGTGGACACTAAAAAGGAAGCTAATAGAGATGATAATCACAGTGTAGTGAAATTATTTCATAAGGTCACATTATAATTTGCTTCGAGTGTTACAATTGTCTTACTATGGAAATCTACCATCCTTGAAATATTTTTATCCATTATCCTTTTGAGCTTCAATTTTACTAGATGTGTGGTTACTAAAGAGAGAAAGATCTTACTAAGTGTCAACTACATGGCATTCACATCTTTGTTGAGCCCTTTACAAATTTGTGGTCTCATATAGTGTACACTCATCAAAATGGCCATGGAAACACCATGTTTTTGCAACAACAAAAGATGAGTATGAAAAACTAGTTTACAGATCCCACACCGTAACTCAATCCAATGAACTAGGAGAAACCAAATCGTATCAACAACATCGGGGCTAGTAGAACTACAACACAAAAAATAAAAGTAAATGAGTAACCATATTTTTAATTGGGATTCCAAAGCGAGACATGGTAATGACCTCTTCAGGTTACCATCATGTTGTTGTCTATAACTTCCTCACATAAAAACAATTAGCAAATTTACCTAGAACTAGAGCATAATACCATAAATCCAACACTAATCCACTTTATTTTTGGAGAGAAACTTAAGGATCCATAACTTTTTTAAAGTGTAGAAACATTGATAAATCTTACTATTATCAAATTTCCAACCATAGAATGTTTGACAATATTTAAAAAAAAAACAAATTTATGAGGATTTGATATAGTTTTTCGACAATTTTGGTTGTTTTAGAGTAATTGTTTTTAATCCTATGGAATTTGGGTGAATCATATTAGAAAATAAATGGAAAATGACTAATATTTCTCGGGAAAAAACCTCGAAAATTATCCCATGAGCTAAATTTCACCCCTAAAATTTTCCATGCTTGTTTGGAATTTCATAACTCCACATTTTTTCCGTCAAATATGAAGGTATAACATTCAATGGAGTTACTATCCATATTTTCACCCTTCTCATGCAAACCCACGTGTCCCTTATCCATGAAGGCATTGGCTAAAATTTTATGATTTTTTTCATTGAAGAGGAGATAGGCTTGAGCTTATTTTAGGGCTACCCGGACTTCTTTGTCTGTTGCCTAGACTTCCCAAATTTCCCAGACTCCTTATGCTTCTCAGTATGGGGATGCCCGAGAGTAGTAGGGTGTTTCTGAGGATTCTCGAGAATGAGATGTGATTGTCTGAAGCCTTCCTGGTATTTTTGGGCCTTCCCGATGTGAGAAGACAACCATAGGCTTCCAGATATACTCGTGTATCTTGCCAAGGTCAAGAAATAGGCTACCCAAACTTTCTATGATAGGTTTAGGGTTACCTATGTACTTCCCGAACCTGCCCGAGCTCCTGTTGGAGCTTCTCGTGTCCTTCTTTCTACTAATCGTAATTAATGGCATCCTTCCCATGGATGGAGGTGACCAACTTGGGCTTCCCTTGAGATTCCCTATCCCTGCTCTCCTACTTCCTATGAAGATTATGGTCTGAAGAGTGTGTTAGTAGCCAATTTGTGAGGTAATCAAGGTACTACCCTAGTTCTACACCTCTAACAAACTTTATTTCATGCACTTTTTTGGGGGGGGTTTCCCCAAACATCAAATTGATTTTAGTTTCCTTGTTTTCAACCATTTCACCCTCCAACAATAACTGTCAGCATGTTATTGCACCTATTTGGTGAAATTGGAGGCAAATTTCCACTCATTATTAGTAGTCGCACATTCTTCTCCCTCACTGTGAACCGAAAAATTTAAAATGTGTGATATGTGACAATCCTACATCCTTCAAATCAACAAACTTCATAGATTCCTATATTTCACACCCTGCGACTCATCACTCCATCTCTCTCATAGAGGCTACAAGATCTTGGTCATATGATGCTCATCAGAAGAAAAAAAGGAAAATGGAAACCAAGAGAGCCCAATTCCATCACCCATGTCCTTCCATCTTACTCTTCAATTCCCTCCATAGATGTCCTTTTTCATCAATTTCTATAGATCTAAACTCATGCCATAAAACATTTTCAACAATATACACATTGACATTGGTGCTTCCAACAAAAAAATTGTTTCTAACCGGAAAGAAATAAATTCAACCTACACTCCTTGGCATGTTCCTTGGAAGCCACCTAAACATTTTTCCTTGTGAGAGCAAATCATGGAATCTGATGATTTTAAAAACCCACATCCCATGGAATTGGATGAATGGTAGATGTTCTCCCAACTCCACCATGTTAATTACATGTAAATAAGCAGCCTTGACATCTTAGGTCATCATCACTTTCAAAACAACCATAACTAGAATGATACATCCATCCCCCTCATATTACAAGAACTTTCCATTTACTTTGTATAAAATAATCGTTCACACCACTGCCTCCTCCAACCATCCTACTCCAATACACCAATTTATGAAACATTGTCCCCCACACAAGTAAAATATCTCTACATTGTCATCAATCACTTCACCAACATCAAAACACGTCCTCCAGTGAGAATGGTTGTATAAGGGTCTGTTGGTAGCTGAAAATAATTCCTGATTCATTGCATTAGAGAATCCTTTTCCTTGAACAAAAAATTATGTCAATCCCCTCTCTTTCTACTTTCCCCTATTGGTGTCACATTCTTTAATATCGAAGAATATACTATCCATTCATCCCTTGATATTCCTATAAAGCATTCATTCCTTTGGAATGGAATTCACTTTCAAATATCTAAGAGGAACTTCACCATATCCACTACATTTTTGTTGATGAAATGAGTTTCGTAGGTCCAACCCTTTTCAACCACATTGATGAGCATCTATGAGAAGCCTTCCCCCACGATAGAAACCTCTCTTTTTGTGGCCGCTTAATTATTCTCATTGAATACCTCACACAATTACTACCCATTATGGACATTCCATTGTATGCAAGCTCTTCCCATGGAACTGCACTCTACCGCACCTTCACCATAGTTGTAACCTTTTCAAGTACTTTTTTCTAGCAAGGACGCACACCATCTAAAATCACCTTCAACAACCTTCTTAACAACATCTAAACTGACTCACCTACTCTAGAGGATTCATACTTTATCATGTCCAAGACAGACTCCTTCCTTTCCATGAATGGATTATCTAATTTCAAAACATCCATGCACTTATTTTCAACCAGCCAACTAGCATCCCTTCATAACCAACACATGTTGAATTCTTTGCAAATTCCGATAACACTCTCTATTCTCAAGCACATCAACAACCATGTTCTCTCTTCAATTGAATATTACCAATTGGAGCGCTCAATGTTTCTTTGCCTAGGGAAATGAGTTATGTAACATCAAACATGTGGGTTTTATCTCACCTCGTTAATGAATTGCTCATCCAAGTTGTCAACATTTTCTACAAATGAAACAATTGACCTCCACATATTCCAACATTTGTTGTTGTTAACTTCCAAAAGTACATTGGCCCTCCATCATGGGATACCAACAACCCTAATTTTCTACCAAATCCACATATACAAAGGGGAGGTCGTACTCAAATCCCACTTAAATCCCATTTTTTTCTCCCATATGCTATTACAAGAAAGTAATGGCTACATTGTATTCTAAATTTCTTTATCAACCACCAAATTACTGTCCGTGATAGATTTTCATATCTTACTATACATAACCATTTAATGAAGTTCGTTTTCTTCAAGTGCTCATCACCCTTTAGAAGTAGACATTTCTTATACAAAATAACCCATAATACCCACTAATTCTAATGAAAATTCTTGCTCCACTTTTATTAATAAACTTTTGAAGCACTAAATTATTCCACTGAATAACAATAAATCCAAATATGAAAATTAAAAAAAAAGAAAAAGATAAATGTTATATAAATATGAATATCCTTGCCTCAAAAGAAAGTGTTGGCAGGGTCAAGAATGCAGAGAGAAAATTTTGTGTAATCCAAAATAAGATTTAGAATAAAAAATCAAGTTACAAAAATTGAAAGAAGTTTTAACGATCCAAATATCTCAGCATTTATATAATAAATTAGAAACCTGAATCTGAACTTTCATTCCAACTATGATATCTTTTTTTCTTTACTTACTATTAATTATGTTGGTATTTGTGCCATTTCTCCCTGTGAAGAAACATAATATCCGATTGAAGATATTCACTCTGGAAGAGATTTGTCATTGATGCCGATGTCATTGATAATGAAAACAAAGATCATTTCAAATAACAAAATGGTAACACCCAATTAGCATAATTTAGCTCCAAGGTGCAATTCTTAGTCGTCTCACAAGTGGAAAATATATCAGAAGTGGAATTTGAACACAGGTGGGAAGGATAACAATCTCTCCTCTATACCACTCAAGCTAGACCAATTTAACAAAATGTTTGAAAACTTCTCATTCCACCCTCAAGCAATTAAGAAAGAGGGATATTATTAGTAACTTTTCATCCCCAAATGATCCATAGGGGGGGAACATGTCACAAGTGGGATTTGAACCTAGTACTACAAGGAAAAGAGCATGCAGCGAAGGTTTTTAATAAGGTGATAAAATGGGACTAATAAAAATGGAAGAACTAATGCATGTATAGAAATAAACATGTATGAATGCAAGCAATAAATCCATTGGCAAGGTAATCACTATGACATCCATGGTTTATTTTCCATGAGGTCCCTACAACAAACTAAAACACATACCCAATAAAATAACATTCCTTGTAGAGGTAATTTAGGACAAGCTCACTACTATGCTCTTTTACAAAGAAACTTGATTGAAAGAGTATACTTAATTATTGTCCAAATTACAAGAAAATTATGTATTTCATTTATAAAAGAACTAAATTGGTGACTCCTTCTATCAACCGCTAGATCACAGTACAAAAAAATTTGTATTTCATTATTTAAACAAATTATTAATTTGAGTTGCTTATCTTTGCATAAACGTTGAAAAAGAAAAGAAAGAATAATAGACTTAAATGCTTCAAAAGTATAATAAGGAGGGCCTTAGTATATACAGGGAACTTTAGAACAATATTGTAAATTGGAAATTTAAGTGGTGATGGGATAAACGATGGAAGAAAAAGGTTTTCATGAAGAGAAAATTGTATGTGGATAGTATTGAAAAATAAGGATTTTACTCAAGAGACGCTTCAAAAGTATAATAAGAAGGGTTTGAGTATATGTATTTTGTGCAAGCACAGAGCATAAACTAATATTTTTTATCCATGGTGGTATTTCGAAATGGATAAGGAAGGATTTGGGATTTTAGTGAGTCATAATGATGATTGACTTGGGTTGTCTGTTGGAAATTTTTTTTAAATCCTTACTATGATTGGCATGAATTGAAGAAATTTAGATATTTACCTTTCTTGGTTTTTGTGGGGTATTTCACCATCACAATTTTTTAGGTATTTCTTGTCTTTTGGTGTAGTGGGGTCCATCAAAAGTATGCCGAGTGGGTACTCGTTGGATGCATAATGTAATGTCCCTCTTGTATGCCCCAACCGTTGTATATGGTGAATGTCTATTGTAATTGTTTTCTGGTGTGGAGCTCAAGGCCAAGGCCCCACGAGCAAATACCTCATGAGTTAAGGGATTACTTCCTTAATATTGTATGCCTAGGAGACTAAACAGATTGCCACGACTTAACAACAAAAAGGTAATCCACTAAAGGATGGGTAAACATTGAGAGAAAAAAACCTGAAGGTCGAGGAAAGGTGACGGGAAATCATTGCGATATCATCAAGGGAATCAAGCCGCCACCCTCGCCCTCGGCCGTAAGCCACTTCCTAGTCACACGCTTAATGCAGACATGAGAGCTTAGGGCTCGAACACGGGGCAATTATCTCATGAAAACAAAACAAATAGTCGAGTAACCTAAGAGTGACTACAATATATACATTAGATCATAAAGAGGGTTTTGTGAAGAATAGAAAAAATACCTCAACCATGATAAGGTTACTCCCACCTTACACCAATAAAAGGTATCGAAATAAATATATATATATATATTATAGAAAATTATGTATGTATATGAAAAGGGGTTTCATACACAATGAAAGCCTTATATAAGTGAAGGCATCGTTTGGTAAAAGAAGTTAAATTTACTTTACGTGAATTTAGGAACTAAAGGAGATTATATATATTTATGGTTATAAATATATTATCACACATACCTGTTATAGAAGGAAATACCATACAAAAAGGAAGTATCGAATTTACCTGACTCAACAGGCATGATTTATAGCCATAAACTGTGATGGTGTCATTTAATCTCCCTTAAATTTGAGAGACGTTGAGCGAGGAGTTTTTATTTTACCCTGAACAAACCGGCACTGATTATGGAGACGTTACAGGGCGTTCATGAGAATGGATAGAGGTGTTAGGGTTCTCACTAAGACTTATTTTATACATTCCAGATTGTAAGGAAGCAGCTTCTGGGCAAGGACACCTGTAGAAATTTCTTAACGTTTTTTCCATTTCATAAATGGGTGCCAATCGTTATCACCTGGAGGAGGAGAAGGAGGAGCCTGAGTTTAGGTGAAAGACTGTGATCGGGGAAGAGCCTGCGGTTTGAGGGAGGCCTGCGACTTGCCGGATAGCTTGTCTGTGAGGTGGTAAGTTACTCCCTCATTTGCATTTTTCCCAGACTGCTTGCTTTCTCGCTGTGTCAGTTTGATGGTTCCAAGATAGGAATTTAGAAACAGTTATATAACGGGATGTGCCTTACTGGGTAGCGATCCAGCATTCCCCTATTTTCTGGTTTCTTTGTTGTGACCGATATCAGTTGAATTAAAAACCCCGGATGCATGTCATTGCATTATAGCATTGTTGTGTGGTTAATTACGTTGCTACCATGCGATTTCCCCTGGTATGGGAATGATTTCTCTGACTGTTTGCAAACACGGTTTACTACCTTGCCTTGCTGATTGTAAAGTGTGATGTTTACCCAACTTTGTTAGAGGCGTGATCATGGGTAAGTGGGTCGACCGTCTCTTCAAAACGCCCAAACTACCCCCATAGAGCTACGGCAAGTCGTCAGTCTAGTTTTTTTTGTTGTTTTGACAGTCGAAAGAGCAGAAACGCTTTGAGAGGACTGTGTGTGATTCTGGTTTTTGAACTGTCATCCCCACGATTGCAAAGGGGACTATATTACAAGTCCAGAATGTTACCTCCAAAATGTTCGTAGTTCTTCCTTTGTTCTTTATAAGAACAATCTAAGTGAAGCAAGTTTCCTTAAAGGATTATGATTAGGTCTAAGTATACACAGATTGTATTCCTGTAAATAAACCAGACAGTATTGTGTTGGATACGATCTGCATTATAAAGATAGAATAGAGGAATGGTAAAGGTAACCTCGTTGGACGCTGTAATGCCAAAGCTACAGCCGGTATTGTATACAGAAAACTCAACTGCAGGTCTTATGATGGCCAACGAGTCGATCATTTTATAAATCGTTAAACACAGCGTGTATTATAGCCTGTGAGCATCACGCGACATAAAGCATGGCCGCTCATGACCCAAAACTTGTTTCTTTTCCTTTTCTGTAAATTGAATGTTTACTACAGCTATTCGAATCCCTAGAATCCTTGGATTAGGCTAAGAAGTGCCCCTAACATTAAGGGTTGATGAACTCCTAGTAGAGGGAAAAATTCTGGTAACATGCTTTTGTCCATGACATTGGGGTTGGATATTTGAGAAAGCAAAAACCTTTCTACGCCTATAGTTGGATTAGCATGACGGGCCATCCTTTGTGCAGATCGAGAAAGGGCGCATTATATAATAGATCTGCTACCATCCTTACCGTTATCTTTAGTATTTGGAGGATGCTTAATGCCCCACTAGTCGAGAAGGGTGGTAAGAATGATGTCATCACTCTAGTAGTTGTAGAGGAGTAACGCAAACTCTGTGTTCTTGTCAAAACCCCAAAATTTTCAAAAAAATTAAAACTTTTAAAATGGCATAATATATGTTAATACAATCGTTAAATACTGATTAGTTAATGTTATTAATTTTGTAACTGTATGATCTTTACTTGTTTGGAATGCTAGTTGAGTTTCTCTTCAGTTTTCTGAATGTTCTCTGTTTGCAACAGCAAGGGGATATGCTATGTTAAACTGGGCTTACTTAGCTGTTAAGCTAACGCACACAGTTTTTCTTTCTCTTACAGATCTTCAGGTAAATTTTTGGGATTGCTGATAACAGATCATTCTAAAGTAAATAAATCATATGCTGTTACCAAGTTCATTCAGTAGAGAACTATATAAATAGATCGCATGTTAACCAGACTATTCAGCTTCTTACAGGTATAGCCTCCCTTATTTTACTTTTGATAAATAGCAAAATTGATGAGAAAAGGTTTAAGACACTAAAGAAAAAGATCGTCACTTCCAGTTATATCTATGAACCTTCTAGT
>LPNX010662869.1:0-90807 GCA_001517045.1 Pseudotsuga menziesii | reverse complement strand
AAGACTAATAATACCCTACTTGACATATAATGTGTTTTATGAAATTTCTCTTGGCATAAATCTTTAAGTCACATAAATTTACTTATGATGATTTCAATAATATAATCAGAATGTATGAAACTTATCTGCCAAGTTTTATTTTCAAATTTCTTTCAGCCCTGAGATCATTAAATCATTTTTTTTTGATTGAGAACACCTTCAGAATCAAAGATTCTGAAGGTGCTCTTTTATAATTTTAATTTGATAAATCATATAAGAGCTGATCTCTCTTCATTTTATCAAGAAATGAAGAGGTTGTTGCTGGCTGCCAACACCAGGTTATCAAAAGACTATAACCATGCTAAGAAAAGAATATTTTTTGCCAAATATGAAAACTGAAGTAGCTGACTATATTGCAAGGTGTTTAGAATGTCAACAGGTAAAAACCGAACACCAACACCCAGCTGGTTTTCTACAACCTTTGCCTATTCCTAGCTGGAAATGGGAAGTGATTAGCCTAGATTTTATTACTAGACTGCTTAGAAATCAAAATCAGAATGACTCTATTATGGTAGTGGTTGATAAGTTAAGCAAGGCAGCTCATTTTATACATGTTAAAACTACTTACAAGGATACCAATATAGCTGATATCTTTCTAAAGCAGATTTTTAGATTACATGGAGTGCCAAAAGTTATAATCTTAGACAGAGATCCTAAGTTTATAGGAAACTTTTGGAATTCCTTGTTTAAAGGATTAAATACAACATTGAATTTCAGTACTTCCTTCCATCCTCAAACATATGGACAAACTGAAAGAGTAAACCAGGTACTAGAATATTTATTGAGAATGTATGTGAAAGATCAGCCAGGTAAGTGGGAGGCCTATTTACATCTAGTAGAGTTTGCGTATAATAATAACTATCAGTCATCAGATAAATTTAATCCATTTGAAATTTTATATGGATGAAAATGTAACACTCCTATCTCTTGGAATAATCTAGTAGATAGATTGGTGTTAGGTCCAGAATTGTTGAAAGAAATGGAGGAAATTGTGAAGCAAGTGCAGGGAAATCTGAAAGTGGCACATGATTGGCAGAAAAGTCAAGCAGACTTGAAAAGAAATCCATAGGAGTTCCTAGTAGGTGAACACGTGTTCATCAAGGTAAGGCCTAAGAAGAGCTCTCTAAGACTTGGGAGTTGCGCAAAGTTGGCACCCCGTTACTGTGGTCCATTTGAAATTTTGTCTAGGATTGGTCAAGTAGCTTATCAACTAGCATTACCACCTAACTAGAAATTACATAATGTTTTTCACATTCCCGTTTTAAACAAATATGTTAATGATGATACTCATGTGGTTAATTGGAATGTTGTACAGGTGGAGCCAAAAGGAGAACTTTTGGTGGAACCGGAATGTATCCTCGGGAGGAGGGAAATCACACTTCGGAACCGCACCATTGGATAGGTGAAGGTGCAATGGAAGCACCTTAGTCCTGAAGAAGCCTCCTAGGAACTGGAAAGTAAGATGTGACAAGCATACCCAAATTTGTTCTAGGGGACTTCGAAGGATGAAGAATAAATAACATTGAGAACAATGTTGTATTTTAAGGGGGTGTGTATGTCACATACCCCAATTTTGTAAAATAATGTTATTTGTTTTAAATTGATTCCTAAGTCATTATGTTAAATTTAATGCTAAGTTGAAACTGATGACTCAGTAGAGTCAAAAGATTTGGAATGTAATTCTGAATATTTTATTTTCAATAAATAAAGAGTGGAGACAACAGCTTGGGAGAGCTGTTAATAAGAGTGTTACTGGTCAAACTGGTGAAAGGAACTAGGTGGAGAGCAAAATATAAGTGGTAGAATCCTCAAACAATTCCTATGTTACAGGTGGCAACTTCCCTACAATTGGGGTCATGATCCCCCAAGAAAGTGGGATCAGAGCAGGTGGCTCAATTAATGAAAACTAACCCAAAAAGACCTAGGCAATCTTTTAAAAATGCCCAATGTAGAGAGCTGAGGCTGCTCAGATATTTCCAGGAGAAGAATCATTCAAGAAGAATGCACTTCAAGGAATTCATTGGGAAAAGGGAAACTGTAAGGAAGGTGTTTGAGGGATAAACTGCAAGAACTTGATCTGATACAACTTTCTAGTTGAGAGATTTTACTGACGAGTTCAGGATTGGTATTGAGTCTCAGGACTAGTACTTGGTTATTTGCTTCACCTAGTTCCAGCCAAGGAGACTAGAGCAGGCTCGGGGGTCCTGAGGAGTCATTGTTTGAGTGCTCTACAGGAGTTGGTAGGGAGGAACGGCCTCCCATTGCTGTTGTCGACCAGCTTTAAAAACAGGTTCTGCTATTTGCTAATTTCTATGTTAATATCTGTGTGTGAGTGAATGATGCATTTTCAGGTTATGATGTAAACTTAGAGGATAGAATATCTTAGCTTGTTTAGGAAGGAATTTATTCTTGAGGAAAAATAAATCCTGCCTGCGTTTTTCCCCATTTGGAATAATACAGATCATACTCTAGCACTGGAGGTGTATTTAAATGAATGAAGTATAATGAAAATTTAAAATGAGATGTTAGCTTGAATATTAGAATGTTTTCTTTCATTTAGATATTCATTATCAGAAGAATTACTAATCTGTATATAGAGTAGTGTTAGACCTAGACTGTGAATGTCAGAATATTAGAAAAGGAAAGAAAGTTACATCATTATGCTAACAGTAGTATGTTTTAGTAGATAAACTATTTCTCTACACAATATTTACTTCCGAATTCCTTATATCTATTTTGAAACAAAAATAAAAGAAGACAATAGTTAAAATGTGTAGTATAAGGTTAAATAAAAATGTATTTCAACTCCACAGTTCATTTCCTTTCCTGTTTAGGATAAATAACTACTGTATTTATAGCAACCAAACTGCGAGTAAGGATAGAAAAACCTTGATTTAATTCTAAAGATAAAACTAGTTGGTTTAAGATTTTATTTATGGGCGGTAATGTAAATAATTCATTCATTTTACCTAGCTGAACTTAAACAAGTTCTACAGCTACTAACGTGTCTTTTATAGAATTTAAATAAACACTACAATATATTTTAGAGGAAAGAACATAGTTAGTTTGTTATTTCTCTTATTTTATAAATACTAATGTTATAATATAAATAGGGTAACATAGAATACAGAAGGGACTTCTTTATAAATTATTTAGTATAGAGAGCATAAGAAAATAACAATAAAATATTTTCCCATCTACATACATCATAAATAGACTAAATATTAAGATAATATATATAATTAGAAGAGCAATATTTACTTGTAAGTAAAATAACAATTCTTATAACATTATAATAAGTATCAAGTAAACATAAATTTTGTACTTAAAGATGTAACTATACAGTTACATAAGTACAACTCAAAACATTAAATTACTTGTTTTTCTTTCTGAAAGTCAACCAATATAAAATAATATTTACAACCTTATTAGAATAGAGAGAATTAAGGTAAGTGAATATAAAAACAATATACAGTTATCTTAAACAGGTAACATTCAAATAATTTATAGGGTAAATTCACATGTATTAACTTGCAAGAAAATAAATTCACAGTACTTGAACATGCTTGATTCACCGAGCTTAATAATCCATGTTACAGTAAAAGAAACAACTGAGTATTTTATAATATTATATTGTAATAAAAAGATAACTTAAAAACAATAAATGCATCTTTACATCACGGAGTTAGGGTAAAAACCCTACTGTATCAAAATCACAACAGAGGTATCAAATGAAAGAGTTTAAGCTCCTTCTAATGCCTCTCGGATTATAAGAGTTAACAGAGTGAGGCGTTACCGGCCTTCCCTCATTTATACATTTTATACACAAAATCTAGAAGAAAAATCAAAATTTACAGGACACGGCCTAAACCGGAAGCCCCGCATAAAGCAAGGGTTTATCATTAACAAAACAGCGATCCCAGTTAACCCAGGTAAACCAAAACCATGAGGGTTTTGCAGGCCACGGCGACCAACCATCAAATGTCCCATAAGGAACTGAACAGGGATGAATTTCCATGGGATATCGAAGGCTTACCTGTGAGAAAGCGGTTTTCCCAGCCTTGCACCAACCACGTTGAAGGAGAAGCTATCACCTAGTTAACAACAAACAAATTATTGTTAAGACTTGCACTTATATATAAACAGAGATGTAAAGAAACTAATGTACCAATAATAATTCTTACCTAAAACTTCATTGAAATGTAACCACCCACAAACAATAGTGCAGCTACCAACGCAAGGAGAAACAAATCCTTCATCTGCCACAGGAAAAAGGGAGGTTACCAACGCAGTATTGACCAGTGACGGCCAAGAGATGGAGAAACAAGCCAAGCAAGTATATACGCTTGGGCCACAACTGTTTCCCAACTGAAAGTCCACTAAGCTGCGAAACCCTAAGACCCAACAACTCTCAAGATGCGAAACCATGACTCTCACTACTGGGCCACATATGAGTGAAACTTTTATAGTCATAAATGAACTAGCCGCGAAGGTGAAACCCCGGAGGAAAACAACCAACCCAGCCCAAGCAACAAACAAATTTATTACGGCTCTTCTCTATCAGTGTTCAAGGCAGGTTTATGAAGGGCGAAAGGCAAGAAGCAAGTTAGGAGACTATCATTCAAACCAGATGCAGAAATCGACATGGAGGTCGAAATGCAGTAGTAGAGCGATTGGAGGCCAAGAACGACGGAGGAAATGACGAGTCTAGGGTTGCAATTTCCTTTTATTATCACAATGCTTGGTTACAATGATTCCATGTATACCTTCAAACTATTTTCATGCAGTGGGTAATCTCTATAGTCCCGGCGTGCAATCAACTAAAAGATTTTTCTTTCAATCTTTTGGTGAATCAAAGTTTGTGTAAGGTTTGATACACCCGAAGTCAACCAAGTATACTCGCTGTAATGTTAAACAAACAAAACTTTAGATCAAGGCTAGACCTTAAACTCATCAAGGGCACGGTCTATTCTTTGACCCTTTCATTTATACAAACATGATATTCATTTATTCAAACAACTATAACTTTATCAAAGGTTATGCCTTTTTAATATTTATAAAAGGAATTCATAAAACCTTCTTATGATAAGATACCCATCTTGCTAGATTAATTCTATTTATGCATTTGAGTATTTATACATAAACTATTAAGTTTGCAAAGAAAAATGTTAAGCCTTATAGTATTTATTAGGCTTGTCAATAGGTAACTTTTGATGACTTAATAACAATAACTAGACAATATATTCTAAGTAAGTTATGCATAGAGGAACTTAGTTCATCAACACTAACTTAGTCTAATTGATAGCAGTATGTAATGAGGATATAATTATTTTAAAACCTCAAAGCTTTAGAAGATATAATAAAAGTATAAAAGAACTCATTATCGTTTGTGCATTACTTTCTTATCACAAGGATTAACCAAAATCTATCATGACATAAATGGTTTATGTTCACAATTTAAGATAGACCCTTTAAAAAAATACCCTGCCATCTTTAGTTTGCGTGTAAAGGAAGACTTAAGGCGTTTACACACGACGACTATGGTAAACATTGATAAACATCAAAGAGGTTAGTTTGAAATGAAAACTATAAATTATAATCTAGAGAGAGAAAGAAACTATCACCAATATCGTTAGGACAAAATCTCTTTCCTATGGCATCTTTAAAAAGAATAACGATCTAATGGTTTTACCTCATAAAAGCATTTGAAATTGAACAACATTTATATTCTTTTACTGAGCTATTATTTTTGCAATGAACACATATCTGCATACTTTATGATTATAGACAAGTAGCATCGGATCTTTCTTACCTGTAAATCTGTGAGATCAGGTAAACTTTCTGCATTAGCTCAAAAGCTAAGTAAGCCCCAGAATACCAAGACAGTTCCACCTTGTGGTCGCAAAGAAAAATAAGTCATTAAACTGAAAAAGAATTATTCTATAAGATAAACATAATCAAGTAAATAATTTAGATTATGAAATCATTAACATATAACTAATTAGAACAATTGGCTGACTGCATTATTGAATATTATCTGTATTTTCAAAATTTTAAAATTTTAAAAAATTTTGGGATTTTGACACATCTCAAAAAAGAAAAGAAGATCAATCCTAGTTGTCAGAAAAGAGTAGAGAATCGATTAGCTGGAGTATCGGAAGATAGAGGAAGATCAGTCCAAAATGTCAGAAAACAATAGAGGATCGGTCAGCCAATGGGCATTGGAAGATAGATGAAGATGGATCCAATAAGCCATTGGAGGACAAAAAAGACTCACCCGATAAGGCATCGAAAGTGTTGTCAACTTATGATCCGATACATCGGATGGATAATTGGGAAGGGATCTGATATGAAAAAAATCTGAGTTTTTCAGTGGATTTACAGGGCCAAAAAGGAGAAAAATGGCAGCGATCTTATGTGCCAGATTGCACGAAAATCAAATATTTACAAAAAAAAATCCCATTTGAAATAGATGTTCTTTTGAAAAGAAAAGCCTGTTTGAAATTGTTAATAAGAGGTTTCCCAGTCAAGGTAAGTGATTTATGATTGATATGAATGATATGCAGCTAATAGTTGTGTTACTAACACATTTTGCAGAATCATAGTCACCCTCAAGGGCAGTATTCCAGGTAGTGCGGTTTGGTAATGTAAGTTGTGGTTCATTCATGAGAACCCATGATGGATATGATGCTCAGGATTCCTACGAGCGTGCGTGAGATTCCATGGGAAAAAATGTACGAGTTGGAAATGATGAGATAGATTCTAATGGAAGGAGATTCCAAGAGACACTGCCATATATTGCAACCACCATGAGAAGCTTGATTAAAGCCCAGGAAGTGCAGCGTCAGTTGAATGTTGCTATGTTGTAGGGTTTGACAGACTTGCAAAGAAAAATAGACTCTGGATAGGGTACAGTAAAACTAGAAGGTAGTAAGAGTAGTACCATGAGAAGAAGAAGGACTTCTAGTAGATCATCTGACTCAGAAGAATCCAATGGGGATTCAGGCTCTTCTTCCCGTAAGGGAAAGAGAAATAAGCACCATAGGGATCGCTCTCAGGATGAATTCAATAAGGATAAACCTCCTCATTTGACGATGATGTAAAGACTAGACAACAGGCTGAAGCTTGGCTTCTTGGGATAAATAAGTACTTCCAAGTTCAGGATTATTCAGGAAACATGAAGGCAAGGGTTGCAATATTCAATCTGAATGGAAGAGCACATTAGAGGAAATTTCAATTTAAAATGGTCCTTTCAAAAATAATACAAATTCCATGGCATCATGTATTAGCCAATCAAAATGCTTTAAAATTAAAAAAGGGAGCACCTCTTAAACAATTTTTTAATATAAATTTGGGGATATCTATCATAAAAAAACTACTTTTTTTGTTCATATTTTCGACATATCTCCGTGTCGTTTTACTCAAATTTTGATCAAGAGAGCTCATTGGATGCAGAATTGAATTTTGCATCCAACAAGTACCCACTCGGCATCCTTTTTACGGGCCCCGGTACCCCAAAAAAAAGAAATACCTGAAAAAATGTGATGATGACATCGTCACATTTTTTCAAGTATTTCTTGTTTTTGGGGTACCGGGGCCCGTAAAAAGTATGTCGAGTGGGTACTCGTTGGATGAAGAATTTTAATTCTGCATCCAACAAGCTCTATTGATTGAAATTTGAGTAAAAATACACAGAGATATGTCGAAAATATGAACAAAAAAGTAGTTTTTTCTTTTCTTCCTCCAAAATTAATAAATATTATTTTATTATTTTAACTATTATTTTATTAATTTTCCTTAGGAGCCTAATTTTAAGTAGAAATTTCCTCTAATGTCCATTTGGTGGGAGTTATTCAAGCAAGTAAAAAGGATTAGTGAAAGGATACTTAAGTGGAAACAGTTCAAGAAATATTTCAAGTAGAAATACCTCTTTGACATGTATTATGATGACAAAATTAAGGAGTTCCATCAGCTGAGATTGGGACAACAGACCATGGAAGAGTATGCAAATAAGTTATTAGAGTTGTTAAGGTATGTCAAGTACATCAAAGATGAAAAAATGAACATCCAGCGTTTCCTGATTGGATTGCCTCGGTCTTACAAAGATAGAATTGAGTTTTATAAACCTAGAACTCTTGAAGAGGCAATAAGGAAGGCTAAGTATTGCTATGAGCAAAGAAAAGGAAAACCTGATTACCATAAGACATGGAAGGACAAGAAGAATGAGAAGTTTGACTAAAGAAAGAAAGGTTTCAAACCTTCTAACTTTAGGAATTAGCATAAGCAGCCATCCCAAGCTTTGAGTAAGCCAGTTGGAGTGATAGGAGAAAATCCTAAAGATACACAACAAAATAGAGGACCACTCCAATGTTGGAAACGTGGAGGACCCCACATGCACAGGAATTGTCCACTCAAGAATTAGAGTACAAGTCCAGCTTACAACATTCAAGAAGTAGAAACAGTTGGTCAAGTAGTAAGGGCCATCCCTAGGATTTATGCAGCACTGGAGGACCACCAGGTAGATCACTAGTCAACTGTGGTTGAAGTTGCAGGTAACATTGTTGAGCAATCTGTTTCTATTTTGATTGACCCTGGTTCTACTCACAGTTACATTAGTCCTAGAGTAGTGGAGATTTGTGCTTTTAAGAAAGTAAAGCATAGAAAATCTTGGTTAGTTTAGCTAGCCACTGGAACTAAGAGAAAGGTTAGTAAAGTGGTAGAGAAATGTCCATTTGTCATGAACGGGTTGGTCACTTATGTAGTATGAATGTTCTACCACTTGGTTCCTATGATGTTCTCATTGGAATGGATTGGTTAGAAGCTCACAGGGTAAAACTTGATTGTTATAATAAGACTTTTGAATGCATGGATGAAGAAGGGAACCCAAAAGTTGTGAAAGGAATTCCAAAGGTGATTTCTGTGAGGTAGATTTCAGCCACACAGTTGAAGAAATTATGTAGGAAAGGTTGCCAGTTGTATGCAGCTCATATTTTGGAGGCAACAGAGGATGAAACTCCTAGGTTGGAGGACTGTCAGGTGTTATAGGAATTCAAGGATCTGTTTCCTGATGAGATTCCAGGGCTTCCTCCAAATAGGGACATTGATTTTACAATTGAACTTGTGCCAAGAGTAGGACCAGTGTCCAAGAAACCCTACAGAATGAGTACACTAGATATGCTAGAGTTGAAGATGCAAGTGCAAGAGTTGTTGGAGAAGAAGTATATCAGGTTGAGTGTGTCTTCATGGGGAGCACCAATTCTGTTTGTAAAGAAGAAATATGGTACACTGAGGTTGTGTATTGATTACAGACAATTGAACAAGGTTACTGTGAAGAAAAAATATCCTTTGCCTAGGATTGATGACCTCTTTTATCAAATGAGAGGAGCAAAGGTATTTTCCAAGATTGACTTGAGGTCTGGTTACCATCGGGTAAGAATAAAGGATGAAGACATTAATAAGACAACCTTCAGAACAAGGTATGGACATTATGAGTTTGTAGTGGCACCATTTGGTCTCACAAATGCACCAGCTACATTTATGTGCCTTATGAACAGTGTCTTCAGCAGGTATTTGGACAAGTTTGTTCTTGTTTTCCTTGATGACATTCTTATTTATTGTAAGAATGAGGAAGAGCATGAAGAACATTTGAGATTGACATTGCAATTGCTCAGGGAGAATCAACTATATGCAAAGATGAGGAAGTGTGACTTCTATAGATATAGAATTCAGTATTTGGGTCACATTATCTCAGAAGAGGGTATATCGGTGGACCCTAAAAATATTGAAACCATTATGAATTGGCCTACTCCAAGAAATTTGACAGATGTAAGATCTTTTATGGGACTTGTAGGATACTACCGGAGATTCATTGAAGGATTATCCAAAGTTGCACATGCCATCACTTCTTTGCAAAGGAAGGGGATAAAGTTTGAATGTACATCAAAGTGTGAAGAAAGATTCCAGCAGTTGAAAAATATTCTCACCAGTGCACTAGTATTGAAAGTTGCAGATCCAAAGAAATATTTTGTGGTATGTACCAATGCATGTGGACAAGGGCTTGGAGGAGTCCTTATGCAAGACAACCATGTGATATGTTACGAGTCAAGAAAGCTAAAGGAGCCTAAGAAGAACTATGCCATGAATGATCTAGAGCTTGTAGCCATAGTACATGCTCTCAAGATGTGGAAGAATTACTTGACGGGTAGAAGATTTGAACTAAGGACAGACCATTGTGGTCTGAAGTATTTGTTTGATCATCCTACTATGAATGCTAGGCAAGCGAGATAGCTAGAGTTTTTATACGAGTTTGATTTTGAAATAAAGCACATAAAGGGAAAGAGAATAAAGTAGTTGATGCGCTCAATAGGAAGGTGTAGGAAATGCATGTGGCATCTCTTAGTATTTTCCAATCACATTTGAGGTAGCATATTGTTAATCGTATTGCTAGAGATGAATTGTATGAGCAGGTAAAAGATAAATTGCAGCAGAAAAGTCTTGAGAAGAGGTATGAGGGATATAAATTGGAAGAAGATGGATTTCTTACTTATAAAGGCAGAATTTATATTCCAAATGTAGCAGAGTTGAGGAGAGTTGTTATGGATGAAATCCATCAAGCTCCATATTCTGGTCACCTAGGATATCATAAGACAATTGCTACAGCTAGAAAGCAGTACTTTTGGCCAGGAATGAAAAAGGACATGGCTGAATACATTTCAAGGTGCATGAAATTTCAGCATGTAAAGGTTGAGCATCAACATCCTGCAGGTTTGTTGCAGCCTTTTGCAATTCCGGAATGGAAATGGGAAGTTATTTCCATGGATTTTATTACAGGATTTCCAATGACTTGGAGACAACATGATTCCATCATGGGTGTGGTAGACAAGTTGAAAAAGGCATCACATTTCATACCGGTTAAGTCTACGCATAAGACTGATGAAATTGCAAAGATATTCATGAAGGATATTTTCAAATTGCATGGATTGCCTAAGTAATAGTCTCTGATAGAGATGTCAAGTTCACTTCCAATTTTTGGAAGGGGTTGTTTGTAGATTTGGGTACAAATTTGAACTTCAACACTGCCTACCATCCTCAAACTGATGGAAAGATAGAGAGATTTAATCAGGTGCTTGAAGATATGCTTTGCATGTACGTGATGGATAAACCAACCTAGTGGGAAGATTACTTACACTTGGTAGAGTTTGCTTATAACAATGGACAATAGGAATCCTTGGGGATGAGTCCATATGAAGCTTTGTATGGAAAAAGGTGTAGGACACCAGTGACTTGGGATAATCCAGTGAACAGGGTTGTTCTTAGTCCTAAATTGCTCAAAGAAATGGAGCATGAGGTTGTAAAGATTAGGCAGAATCTGAAAGTAGCCCAGGACAGACAAAAAAGCTATGTAGATAAGTGTAGGGTGAACAAAGAGTTCATTGTAGGGGATCATTTTTACCTCAGAGTGAGGGAAAAGAAGAGTTCCTTGAAGCTTGGAAGTTGTGCCAAGTTGTCACCTAGATATTGTGGGATTTTTGAAGTGCTTGAAAGAATAGGGCCAGTTGCATATAGACTTGCATTGTCTGCTAGCACTAGAGCTCATAATGTTTTTCATGTTTCTTTGCTTAAGATGTATGTGCATGATCCTAACCATGTGATAAATTGGGATGTGATTCAGGTGGAACCCAAGGGAGAGTTCCAAATCAATCCAATGTGCATCCTCGACAGGAAGGTCACCATGCTCAGGAACCGAGCCATAGGGCAGGTAAAGGTGCAATGGGAGCACTTCGGTCCTGAAGAGGCTACATGGGATCTAGAGGATGACATGTGATTGGCACATCCATTTTTGTTCAATTATGTGGAACACTAAGGTGATACCAATGTAGCATTTTGTTCAATTTTGTGAAGCACTGAGCACAATGCTATTGAAGGGGGAGGGGAATGTAACACCCCGGTTTTGACCCCATTTGTATTAAATGCTTATGATGTATATATTGTAATTAATCGTGGTGTGAACCTAAAGGTGAATACCCCACCATCGATTTATCATTTTATATTCCGGCGATTAAAATCATTTCCAATGGTATACTATGCTATCCAGCACATTATAATTATGGAACCATGTAAATATGCATTTCAATTAATATAAACCCCAACCAGCTATGTCAATGCAACCATGATGAAAAGGGCATGATTTTCCTAAGGATATGGAGGGGGAATTATTTAACCCTTGGGGCCAATGGGGAAAATCCAAGTGTCATCTGTTAAACTCATTTAGTTGTCTGTCAGTCAACTACCAAATTAAAAACCTCTGATGTTAGTTGGATAGTTATTGCTAGGCAGTGGATTGTCAGTCCTTTCCCACGTGCACACTTCACCAACAGAATCATTCACCCTCACGTGGGTAGGAAGAGAAAGACACCCATTCTTCCATTCTTTCCCATCCTCATGCAAGGACGGTCGACTTCTCTTCACATGCACAGGTTTTGGGATTTTCCCTCACGCAGAGAGCTGGGAATCCGTTTTGGGCATTCAGGATTTCCCCTATGTCTGTGGCATTACCCTCATGATTTGGCTGTGTGGAGCTCTCATTTCATGATTTTGGACCCTGAACATTTACCCCATCATCCTATAGTCACGTCGGGCTCTCTCTCTAATGGATGTAAGTTATTGTGGGTTAGTTTTCATTTTTGTGATTTTGTTGTGTATATTTCTCTTCGCGTTGTGGGTCTGGGCATGCGAATTTCACCTTCACGCAGGTGGCATTTTCCTTCCTCACGCAGCAGAGAAATAGATGTTGTGTGGGTTGCTGCTGAGTTGTTTTGGCTACGTTAGGGCCAATAACAACTCTGAGATCGTCTAGCTCAGTCTGAGATGTGTATCACCAGTTTGGCTGCCTTAATGTTTCCATTTTTCTTTCACAGAGTTGTGAATTGCTTGATTTTGTTGTGTGTATGAAGTGGTTGGTCCTAGGACTGTATTGGAGTGGGAATGGAGGATTGGTATGCTTGATAAACTTGGTGTGTTTTGGGGCCTCATAGACAGAGCTAGAGGGCTAGCTTTCTTATCCACAACCCCTGAATAGCATTGGAAGGGAAGTCAGGTCCTCGGGGACTGTGTAGCAGAGAATGGAATGATTCGTTGTGTGGGGTGTGTGTGGGTGTCCTAGAAGTCAAGCTAGTTCTGTTGTAGGTGTCCTTAGCTCTTCAGTGAGCCCACCAACTTAGTAGTCAGCTTTTCCCAACTCTTTGATGGCCTGATAAACCTAACTGTGTTGGCTTGGCTAAGTCGTGCATCTTTGGCTATGTGTGAGCCTGCCTAGTTTCTGTATTCCTTGGAGAATCATTCCTAGCTCGGGGGTAGTAGTTTTGTTGAAATATTAAGGAGCACACTGGCCTATGGTTGGGAGGAACATTGCAGTGACATAGCTGGTTGTGGGAAGATTCATTCAAAAATAAGTATTCTTGTCTATTTTATCTCTGCAATTGCATTTACTGTTTAATGAATTACAATGAATATGTCGAATGCTTGAATGTATGTTTTTTCTTTCGCTGTATGGTAATTATGTATCCATGTTTTAGTTTCAAAACTTAGTTTTTATGTGTGTATGTTCATGGGGCTAGTTTCTCGAATAGATGATGGTATGGTAGCGTCCTCTTCACCGGTCGGAGGTTCGGGGACGTTACACTTCGTCAATGCGCTTACCATGCGATTGATGAAGTGACTCCCTTGGTCACTCATAATTACCTTTGGGCATCCAAACTACGTCACAATGTTGTCAAAGAAGAACCTTGTTGTTTTCAAAGCGGTGCAATCCATGACTGGTGCACCCTCCACCCATCTTGTTAAATAGTCTGTCCTAGTTTTCTTCTGAGGTTGGTTGATTGGTCCCACAATGTCCATGACCCATTTATAAAATTGTTGTAATGTCACCTGAGGTCCTAGTGGCATATCATCTCTCCTTGATGGTTTTCCAAATCGTTGACAAACATCACAACTCCTCACATAGTTTGTCACATAATTACAGAGAGTGGGCCACCAAATCCCTGCACGAAGCACCTTTCCCATAGTAGCTCATCCTTCTTAATGTCCACCAGCAATTCCTGCATGGGCCTCTGCCAAAATATTCCCTTATTCATGCGGTAGGACACATCACCGCAAAATATCATCTAGTCCTAGTTTATATAGTTGTCCAGTGATTAACTGAAAATACGAGGCCTTCACCACCAACAACTTCTTCTAACTCATATTAAGGTCCTCCACTGTAGCTCACGTCACTAGAAACTTTATTTTTTATGATAATAATCATCGTCCATGTCGAATCTAAATAACTGTGCATCTGACAATCTATCTTAAAAATTTGTTGGCTCTTCACCTATTGATCCAGGAAGGTCAAATTTTCAAAGTCCTCCAATATCAACAAAACCAGCACCATATTGAAGGGCTCGTCGAGACGATTCCAACAACATTCATTTCACCTCAAACGGACTCCATATGAGAAAGTTATCACGTTCTGTTCTATGAGGTCAACAGGGAAAATTGGCAAAAAGAGGTGCCACGTGGAACCATTGACAGGGTGACACATGGAATCCATATTGTACAAACATGATGACATGGCATGTGTACAAACCAATGGCAGGACAACATGTGGCATGTACAGACGGATGACATGTCAACCCATTCAATTTTACGGTCCAATCTAGAGGGAACACGTGTCTGTATGGAAGGGGTGTTGGCCCAGTAATATTTCACCACATGGCACTTGATGATTGGTTAAAAGTTTAGTAGGAAGATTGGCCTCCACGGGTTTTGACCCCGTGACCTCTCCTGCATAGTGCTCCGCCTTACCATTATCCCATAACATGTTCCTTGTATAAGGTATTGTTGGGCTATAGGGCAGACCCGGGCTTTATACCATTAACTTGGCACCAACAAAAGACCCACAGTGTTGGCCCTTTCAGCAACAACCTGCGAACAGGTTCCAGTCTCACCCGAAACAGCTATGGGGTGCCACAGAATCAGGTTTCTGCGAGCAGAAGAGGGATATTACTGTACCTTTAGCTTCTAACAATTATAATCATAAAATGCAGAGCTTTAATAGTTACTATTTAGCTTCACGGTTAGATAAACAAACAATGCCTTTCTTAACCCTTTACTGGGAATTCTAGAGAAGTTAGTATTTAGCAGTGATCTTACTTATCAGTTATATATTTATCGATGCATAAAAGAACATAACAACAACACAACAAAAACCACAACACACGATATAATGTGGTTCACCCCCAGTTTAGGGGTTACGTCCAAAGAACTGTGTTTTATTCAACTCTTTACAAAAACCACAGTTTTGATCTGTGCACTCAGCTGCAGATCCCTTCAAGTCCTCAAATCCATGCACACAGTTGCAAGCCTCTACGCACACAGCTGTAGATTTCCTTAATCACCCAAAACCCTCTGCACACACAGCTGCAGAGGTCGTCCACACACACAGCTGGGACTTAACCTTCTTACGAAAAAGCCTTAGCTTTGCATAAATTCATCTTACATCAAAAGCCTAAACTGACTTCTTTACAAGAGTGCTTATTTATAGTGCACTTATTACAAGACCACGGGCTTAAACTATTGGCACCCCGAACCCTAAACCCTGGACTTAAAGCATGGGTTTATTACAAAAAGAAGGTTTTTACTCAACCCCGACACCCCTAAGACTGTTTTGAGTCGTAACTCCACTTACAACTTCCACAAAAACTGCGTAGTTACCAAAATTAGGGACCATTAAGGTGCGCGCTCCAACAGGCCCCTAAGACGCACCAGTGTCCCGTCCCAGGACACGTTGCTGTTGGTCTAGTGGGAGAAATTTGTTGGTGAAGATAGTGAATTGCTTGTTGAGACCGTGCATGATATTATCGGCTGCTTGATCCTTCTCCACCAACTCTTGCAATGCTGTCATTGAGGATTCGCTAGCCTTTTCTCATGCAAATGCATCGTACTCCTTGACAACTATGAGCTGGATGTCCACAGCAGTACTCAATTCTAAGGCCTCGTAGACAAGGGGCTGCATATCATTTTCTGTGCATTTTCTAGCAGTGTTGCTTTTGTTCTGTATGACTCAATCTCCTGCTGCAGTTCCTTGCTTTGTTTTACCTTAAGCATTTTCTGCGTAGGGGGCAGGGTCTTAAGTTCCACTTTTACTGCGTTCAACTCTGCTTGTCGCTGCTTGATGGTTTCCTGTAGCTTCTGTACTTCAGGGTTTTCCTACAGTGTTGTCCAGGCATCGATGCTTTCTTCTAGCAACTTGGCTACGCTGCCAATGATATCTGATATTTTTGCTGCTGAGGCCTGAATGTCTACGCGGTGCTGCTCTCTGAACTCTAGTGGGATTTCTGGGATAATGCGGAGTTGAAGCTCCGCAACTTGAGCCTCATGCTCTGCTTTAAGCTTCTCTATTTCACTGCGAGAGTGCTGTGCGTAGTCTTTTAGTTTGGTGATTCTTTGCTCTGGTTCTTCCTCATTCTAGATGTCGAAGTTAGGAATACTTCAACACACCTCCTCCAATACTCGTGCCAATGTGACCTACTTACGTTCTGCATCGCTCTTTCTCTGCTCCACTTCCTCCAACTGTGCTGCAAGGCTATCGTTCTGATTCCTTGTATTTTCCAACAGTATTTGTGAGTGGTGGTCTTGGGCTTGGATTTCCTTCACGATGGCTGACTGACAGAGATGTAATTCCATTATGGACATCTTAGTGTAATCTATTCCAACTATCATGCTCATCTCCGCGCGAGATGCTGCGTCGGTTATGATGAGCGTGACGCTTGAGACTTGTCCCCGGTGTTCTTTAACCGGCCATTGTCTTGTGTCTCGATGCGCAGGTACTGGGGCACTACTTGCTGCAGCACCGGTCGCTGATTTTTCTGCTAACTCCTTCAGCTCCAAGATTTGCTTTGTTACACCGGTGATGGAATCAAGATGCGTATCTACAAACTCTAACCATTTCTTGGTGAGAAATTTTGTGGATTCCGACCGAGCCTGATTAAGCTCTTCACTTGTCAGGGTAAGCTCTTCGTCGATATTCTTATCTTTTGATGCTTTTGTTTTCTTTCTGGACTGAAGTTTGGTCACTTCTTCGGCCTCTAGTGACTTGCACTTATCTGGCCGATTAGGGTCTGAGATAGTTTTGATCGAATCCTCTTCTTCTCCTTCATCTTCGCCATCCCCACCCTGGTCAGTTTCACTCTGCTGCGACTCAGTTTGCTCTTCGTTGTCCTCTGGGGGATCTTGCTGCTATGTTTGACTAGGGCCAGCACCCACATTGGTGACCGGAGGGATTGGGATGCTGGGCTTTGTTCCTTCGTCCTTCATCCATTCAGCCGGACACTACTGAATTACCGTGAGGATGTCGTCTTTGGTCACCACATATGGCAACTTCCAGCATGCCTTCTTCTGGTATGCATGGGCCTGGATAAAGACATTGTGCATGTCGGCCCTAAAGTTGGCCACTCCATCATATTGAGAGAATAGCTCATTACTAAGCTGCAGGGTCTTGACAATCTCATATGAGATACTCATGGTGTAAAAGGCGAACATAGTGTTCGTCATCTGCTGGGATGCTTTGTCCTACGACACCCAGAGTGATGCGTACCTCACTGCACTTGAAATGCTTGGAGGTACATCAATAAACTGCGCCTCGGTGGGCTCTTTCCACCCGATCAGGGCAATAAGTACGATCAGCCATGAATAGTGAAAGGGTCTACCTTTTTCCTGCACGTCGCAGGCATCTACAAGAAATTCCTTAGCGATGTATGCTGCCCAGTTGTAAATGTAGCCTTCCACACAGTTCGCAGCAATACTTACAATTAGGGCAGGCACTTGATATGGTCTGCACTTTCTCATCAATTTGCAGGCTAAGAGTTCAGCTGCGAAGTGAATGTTGTGATGCTGAATGGCCGAGGTTTGATACCCTCGCTTCCCTTTCATCAGCCCGAAGCTTTCCTTCATGCTATGTGCTAGCTTCACATCTTCATGCTTTCCCAAAAACTCAATGCTAGGGTCAGGTCCTTCCTTTGGCAAGCCCGTAATCTGGTTAATGAGTTCTCCATTGATAGTGATTTTCTGGTTTCCGATCCATAGGTACCCATCGTGTACCAATGCCAATAATTTTTTGACCACCATGGTTACCTGTGTGCTGCGTTCGAAGTGGGGCACATCGAGCATCTTCAAGAAACCAACTTTGTCCAAGCCAGCAGCCCACTGTTTTACTTCTAATAATGTCGCTCCAGTCTCCTAATAGCGGACATAGTGTAAGTATGTCCTAGGTGCGAACTGTGGAAATTTCCCATGATCATTTGTATTGTGGTCGATGTACTTGAGTCGGTCTATTTTCCCTGTCATTGTCCCGACCAGCTGCACACCAGTGGCAGCGAAGGGGTGCATAATGTGAACTTCTTCGTCCACCAAGGGACATGAAATCCTGTTTGAACTGGTGGAAGATATGGTGGACACTGCGGTGCAATGTTCTCATCTTCTTCAAATGGGACCTCTGCTAGGCCGGACGGATTCATCTCGGGATCCTCCGGTGTTTTCCCTGATTGCTGGTGTCTGTCTTCGTTCCGCTTCGAACAAACTTCAGGTTTAAATTTTTTTTTTCTGGTAAAGCGTGTCTGCATTTGCTGGGTTGGTGCTAGTGGAGTCTCTTTGTGGGTTGCAGACACAAGTGGGTGGCTGAAAAGGTGCGACATACCCTCCTATTCAAATTCTCTCACTAACTTCTGAAGCTCGCTATCAACTGACATGGATGCAATTGTAAGACTCAAGAAATTGCATAATACAAACATCGTGGGTGTCGTTGTCTTCTTATAGAATCCATCCATGACATCTGTCATAACTGTGCATTGATGATACCAAATCTAATAGAGATCTTGTCCAAATGGCGGTAGATTTTCCAAGATCTCATTAATACAGACAGTAACTACAGGTAGCGTACCAGCACTGCCAATTTTGATTTCTTCCAACGGTCGTATTTTAATCTTTGACACATCTTTCCTTCTCCGACACAAGTAGTGACTCTGGCTGCGCCAAAATAAGGACATTTGACATTTCCTGATACCAGCGTCAACCTAGCTTCAAACTTCAACCCATGACAAATTGTCTTCCACCACCTCGATAATTATTTTAATTGTTGAGAACCCTATCAGAGATAGGTCCTGATATTCATGGAGAAGTTGGGTCACTTTGCTCACCATTTCGTCATCCCAATAATCTCCACTAGTAGCGTACTTAGGGTTTTCTTCTGACCCAATGTTTACAGTTCATGTCTTCAGGGGCTGAGTCACTTTAGGTGCTTCAACTGCTGGTCCATGTACTTCGTAGTAGCATTCTGAATCAGGAATGTTAATGTTGCGCGGATTGTCATCCTCGTCAATTGTGAGGTTATAACATTCTACTTCATTGGCTTCTTGTGCCTTCCAATAAGGTTGGTATTCTGCTATTTCTTGATCATCAAATACTTTAGTATGGATCAACCTAACAGCTACGTCCAAAGCAGGAGAAACCTCATTAATAGAAAATGTCAGCACAAAACTATCAACAAGACAATCCCAACTTACAGCACTGTGGCAAAGCTCGACCTTCGCATACCAGTTCTTTTCTACAGGTTCCAGGGTGTGCACAAACCTATGTACCCATTCCTCATGAGGTACATGCTTCCATGCCTCGTAGCATTGCTCCAAATGTCTCTAAGGACTAGTCTTACCATTAAACCTGCTTCGCACCTTCTGAGGTTGGTCCCTGAATCTTAGGTAAAGGGACTTTTGGCACGCTTCCCAACTATGAATGTACTTTTTGTGACAATTCCACCATCTGGCTACTGTGGCTCTGAATGTTGAATCCAGAGTCTCCATTTTCTGTGAGTCTGGTACCTGCTCTGAGAATTGCACAATAAACTCTTTTGGGTCTGTCGAACCATCAAAAATAGGTAAGGTTCTTGTCTATGAGCCAAGCCATCTGAGAGACTTGGTAATTCTGGCACATCGATGGCCATGTAGCTCATATAGTCTATTCTGCAAATTCTCTAGGCCATCATCTAAATCTATCATGCAGGATCTGTCACATTGCCAATCCATGATACATTTGGCAGTAGGATCAACATAATATTCTTCCTTTGCTGTGATATTGTAGATGTGGTCCAAAACATCCTGGTATTCATTTCTTATTGGCTCTGTGTATCTCTCTCCTTGAGAAGGATCCAATGGGACTATGACTCTCAGTCCTTTCCCTTCGAAATTCATATGTCTCTTATTCAGGTTGATTACTGCATCATTATGTATTGCCCATTCAATGCCTAGTAGTGCTGGATAGGGGTTGCTGTCATCAATTATTTCAATTACCTCAAAGTCTGCTAAGGTACTGACTCCATCAATATCTACTGATACACTAGGGATTCTTCCTAGGGGCACAATATTCTGCTGATTGTCTAATCTCAACTATATAGGGGACCATTCCAGAGTAGGTTTCCCCATTTGTTCCCATGTCTGCTTATTTAAGACATTTACTTCTGATCCTAGGTCCAGGATGACATCAATCATGTCATATTCTCCTATCTGAGCATTCAATCTCATTTCCCTACCAGTTCGTCTGACTCTATGAACAGTTTTTTCCTTACCAGAAATTCGCTGAGGTTCGCAAGAAGCAATAACTATCTGCAACTCATTTAAAGAATTCTGATTTCTCAAGACCTTCATACAACTCTGTAAAAAGGAGGACAGTGTACTTACTTTATCTGTCGAAGCTTCTTGCGGCTGCGACTGCTGCTGAGGTTGTTGCGTAGGTACTACTGATGTGTTGGGTTCAGCAAAGTCTCTCTTGGCTTCCATAAATGTCTCTTTTTCTCTTTCGACATCAAATGCAGGGATTTTTTCTGGGGCCTTCCAAACCCAAGCCTTGGCAGGCTGTTTCTCCTTGTTCTGCACTTCCGTTGTAGCTCCACTCCTGGTAACAACATTAATGGCTGGGACAGGTCGTTGCTCCACAGCAATCAGCTAAATATTCTAAGTAGGGGCACTATTTATTTCTTGAATCTTCGCTATCAGCTGCGAGCATTGCTCAATCACATGGTCGACAGCTCTGCATTATCAACATGTCGTAGTTGGGTTTCAACAGTCTCTAGAGAGATGTCCTTCCTGTTTACAGTTATAGCACACAACCTGGCCTCGACCTCTGCCAGCCGTACCACCACGTCCACGACATCCAAAATCTCCACGACCTGATGTACTACCACGGTAACCATATCCATCATTGTCTTGGCCATCATTTTGTACCCGATAAGCATCGTAAGTTCATTCTCTCATGAGGTCAAAGCTGCGACACTCATCTTCGTTGTGTCCCACTGATTTATAGAACTTACAATAAGGGTTCTTAGGGACTTGCACATACCTCTATAGAAGATAGTAGTCTTCAGGTCGATGCTAGCCAGTTGTCCTACAGATCTCACAATATAGAACACTAGGGTTGAATGGGTTTGGTGCACCAGAATTCAGGAAATTTCTTACCGCAGGACACTGTTCCTTGTCATGACCCTCTATCTGACATCGTGTACACCAAACCTCTTCGCGACTAGCTTTCCCTTTTTTCATATCGCGAAGCTCCAGAGCCATCGCTTCCAACTGCGCTTGTATTTGAGCGATACCAGAATTATCTTCGACCAGGGATGTTTCAAGATTCATAGCGATTTCGAAGGCCTCCTGCTGATCCGCAACCTTCTATTGCATGAGTGGAGTCCTGATGTGCGGTAACAGAGCTGCGATGAACCATTCCTTATGCTGCACTAGTCCAATAGTGAAACTGACTTGATCTAGCAGAACTTTGAACCTCTGATCAAAGTCCCACACTGATTCTCCTCGCCTCTGCTGGATTTCCTTTAGTTCAGTGATACACTGCGACTCTGATTTAGGCTTCTTAAATTCCTTTATCATTGCTACTTTTATATCATCCAAGACATGGTTCTGAGTGCTGGAAAACTTCATGAACCAAGTCAGAGCGCGGTCTTTGAAAGAAGTAACCAGCTGCTCTCTTTTTGTATCTTGATCTGTAATTTTCTTAGCAGTCCACACTGCTTCGCATAAAAATCAGAACTATTCTGGATCCTCTGATCCAGTTCCTTTGAAAACAGGGAGCTTAATGTCGTCATTCATATGGGCCATCGCGGGTCTAGGGGGGGGAGGGAGGGATTGGTAGTAGGCAGGGGGGAACTTACTGGGGTAGACTGACCTGCGATAGGAATACTCAAGCTAGGGTTACTTTCAGACTGCGATGGATTCTCAGGGATAATAGGTCTTCGCTGCGGGGTTACCAGAGGGTTTCCAACATAAGGGGTTTCTTCAGGCTCTGAGACTGTTGGAATTACAGGGTTAGACTCAGTATTCTGACCTAGGTTATAGGACTCAAAATTTCTCTTGTACCTTTTGCCACTTCGCAGCAAACCACTTTTCTCGTCGAAGGTACTTTCACTTGCAAACATAAGTTAGTAGTGCTAAATCTAACAGTCTGATTCAATGAGAAATATACCTTTTTCAGCCAATAGCATTTGAATTCTCAAAATAAATGAATTCAAGTACTTACCCCTTGTTCCTTTGAAGAACTGTGTTCGGCTTTGCTGAAGGATGTACGTGTGTCAATGGAGAACTCCATCAAAAATGCTTTAAGGGTTTGCATTGTCCAAAAATCAACAGCGTGGGATATCTCATTGTTCACCCTTTTCAGTATATTAATTCTTGCAGGGGTCCAATCAAGAAACTGACGTTCTTGGAAGTTCGTCCTTCTCTCTGTTAACCTGGATAACCACTGGTGCAACTCTATGTGGATACTACCAAAGAAAATTTCATACCCATCAGAAAAAACATACCTTTGTAAAATTTTCGTTTGCACTACGACGCGGATCTTTGTTCTCTTGTACAGTAAAGTTCAGATAAGTCTCTTCGATCCAATCATCAATTTCTTTCACTGAGGGTCTCCAAAACATAGCCCTCGAGGTATGACGTAAACCCCTCTTGAGAAGATACTGAGTGTCCCAGAAACATAACCAATTTGTTGGGCTACAGGGCAGACCCGGGATTTATACCATTAACTTCACACCAACAAAAGACCCACAGTGTTGGCCCTTTCGGTAACAACCTACGAACAGGTTGTAGTCTCACCTGAAACAGCTATGGGGTGCCGTAGAATCAGGTTTCTGCGAGCAGAAGAGGGATATTACTATACCTTTAGCTTCTAACAATTATAATCATAAAATGCAGAGCTTTAATAGTTACTTATTCAGCTTCGCGTTTAGATAAACAAACAGTGCCTTGCTTAACCCTTTACTAGGAATTCCAACGAAGTTAGTATTTAGGAGTGATCTTACTTATTAGTTATATATTTATCAATGCATAAAAGAACATAACAACAACACAACAAAAACCACAACACATGATATAACGTGGTTTACCTCCAGTTTAGGGGTTACGTCCACAGAACTGTGTTTTATTCAACTCTTTACAAAAACCACAGTTCTGATCTGCGCACTTAGCTGTAGATCCTTTCAAGTCCTCAAATCCGCGCACACAGCTATAGGCCTCTACGCACACAGCTGCAAATTTCCTTAATCACCCAAAACCCTTTGTGCACATAGCTACAGAGGTCGTCCACGCACACAGCTGGGACTTAACCTTCTTACGAACAAGCCTTAGCTTTGCATCAATTCATCTTACATCAAAATCCTAAACTGAATTCTTTACAAGAGTGCTTATTTATAGTGCACTTATTACAATACCATGGGCTTAAACCATGGGCACCCCGAACCCTAAACCATGGACTTAAACCATGGGTTTATTACAAAAATAAGGTTTTTACTCAACCCCAACACCCCTAAGACTGTTTTGAGTCTTAACTCTGCTTACAACTTGCAAAAAAACCATGGATTTATCAAAATTAGGGACCATTAAGGTGCACGCCCCAACAGGTATGGAAATAAATTTATTTAAAGTGCAGTGGCATTTCGAGCCCCAAAGGGGCCGAGGCTTAGCCCCGACCCTAGTTCTTCCTCCAGCATTTCTGGGAGCTCTGACCAGCACGGGAGCCCGCACTCTATTTAGCACATGTCGAATTATAAACTATGGAGTTTTGGTTAAAAGTGGGTTGAGAATTGTTTCTCGGTTATAACAAATTTTTGGGTTTTATACATAGTTCGGTTGGGTAGTTTTGCAACCAGATTTTATTAATGCCATACTTGGGTATGTGGTTGGCATAGTTGTTAATTATGTCAACTACATGATAAAAGGAGCTTTAAGTGAACCCAACCAAAACTTGAGGAGTTGAAACAAGATGCCAATCTTGGAAAATTTGTTGTAACCAAAGAGAACATGAGGAAAATGTGAAGAGGGGCAAGTCATGGCTATATAAGCCCCCTTAGTTTCCATTTTCCACTCATTCTTTTGAGTGGAGACTTTGTAGCTAAAGGAGAGAAGGGATATTGCATAGCTCTACAGGAGGAAGGTACGAGTGTTTATACTCGTTTTACATCGTCTTCAGGCTTCGGAGTTGTTGGAAGTAGTCTTGTTGTGATTTGGGCAGCGGTTCTCTTCCTGACCATCGTCGCCAAGGTATCATTGTATCATTGCCATGTGTTTTTCCTTCATGCTGAGATTATAGATCGGCCCTCCTATTGAGGAACAGGCCCGGAGATGTAGTTCATCCTGGACGAACTCCGTTATCAACTTGTTTTCTTTATGTGCATATTGTCTATGCTATTTGGTTCTCTTCTTATGGATTTGTGAGCTTCATTCATGCTCTTTATGCAATTCATGTTAACGTCATAGAGTAGCAAAGATCTTGTTTTCGGATCACCTATCTCAATTTGCGATAAATGATCAGGGCCAACATTCAAGCTACCTGGCTTCACAATTATCTCAAAATCAAATTCTTGAAAGAGAAGTAGCCAATGACATATCTTCCCACCAAACACAGGTTTATTTATTAGGTACTTCAAAGCAGAATGGTCAGTAAACATCTTAAAATGACTACCCAATAGGTAATTCCTAAAATTTTGTAGCGCATATACCATTTCTAGACCTTCTCTCTTTGTGGTTGTATAGTTCTTCTTTGCAGATGACAACTTATAACTAGCAAAATAAATCAGGTGATCGATATCTCCTTCTCCTAGTTGCACAAGCTCCACTCCGAACGAAATAGATGATGCATCCACATGAACATGGAACTCCTTGTACTAATATTGAAAAACTAGTATCGGTGCAGAAGCCATCTTGGATTTTAGTGTGTCAAAAATCCCTCGACACTCTTGACTCCATACAAATGTTGTATCTTTCTTCAACAAATTTTCCATCGTTATTGTGATCGTAGCATATCCTCGTATGAATTTGCAATAATAACCTATCTTCCCCAATGTCACTCTAAGCATATTCATATTCATAGGCGGTGGCAGGCTCAAAATCAACGCAATATTCATAGGGTCAGCCAGCAGTCCTTGTTTACAAACAATGTGACCCAATAGCATCCTGAAAGGTGCGCAAAAAATTCACTTCTTTGAATTTCTTGTGATTTGATGCTGACGACATATTTCCAGCATTAGACACAGGTTTTCCAGATGGTCTCCGATCAATTCATAAACTATCCAATCATCCATATAACCTTTCAAAAAATTATGAATAAAATCTTTGAATGCAGCGACAACAACCCGAGAAAATATCATAGGTGCATTCTTCAATCCAAAAGGCATCACAGTGTACTGAAAACAGCCCCATTCAGTAACAAATGTTTTTTTGTGTTGATCTTGTTTTGTGATCCTTATTTGGTGATAGTCAGAAAATCCATCTATGAATGAATACATCTCCTGACCACCTACTCCTTCCAGAACTTCATCCATGAATGGTATTGGAAATGGATCATGCATGCATGCATCATTCAAATTCCTTAGGTCAATGCAGATCCGAACCTCACCCGTCTTTTTGTCTTGGACTAGCATCGGAATGATCCATTCTTATTCTTAAACTAGCTCAATTATTCCAGTATCCAGCATCCTATCGAGCTCAACTTTTACTCGCTCCTTGTATCGTGGATTTAGATGATACAGGCGCTGCCTTACTGGTTTTGTATCTGGTTTCAACGGGATTTTCATCTCTCCTAAATCTCTTAGTATCACCTTCATCTCAGAAAACTTTGTCGGAAACATATCTTGGAATTCATGCACTAAGTAAGTAATATTTTCCATTTTTTATTCATCCCAATAGTCTCCGACACTTGCGAACTTCGGGTTATATTTTGTCCCAATGTTGACCTTTCTTATATTTAGTGGCTGATTCATCGTATCTATCGGTACATCCGGTGCTATGACATCCTGACTTCCTTATGTTTTTGGAATATTGATGTTCCACATATCATCATCATTTGGCTCTCTCGATACATTGTAAAACTCCATCATTGACTACATGTGAAAATGCACATGCAAATCCACTGGATATGCGACTGACACTACCTTCATAACAACATTGCGGATAAGCTGCAGCGCATTATGAACATATGGATTGGCATCCGTGAAACTAAAGGTGTAAGTAAAGCAGAATGTCAATTCTTCCCAGGTAGTGATCTCTTTGTACAAATTCACTGATACATACCAAGATCGTGACATTTCATCCAATGTGTGGACAAAGGCATGGACCCACTCCTCCTTTGGTTGTGATTCCCACAATGTATGATCCTCAATCAAATGATCACTAGGACTATTTCATATGTCATACCTCCCATCATGATACAGTTCTGCATCTCCAAAGTGAAATGTCATCAATCTCCGACACCGTGAACATCCAATAATCGACTACTTATGGGTCTCCCACCAGCATGTTGGGGTATCCTTTAGCGCTTCCTCCAATGCTAGAAACCGTTGTGGTTCTAACACTTTATCTTTGAATTCAAAAAGAAACTCAGATAGCTCAAGAAGTACTTCATAAATTGGAAATTCAATGGTTTCCATCATCACCCAACATAGTGACTGCGTAATCAAACGACACTTCCGTAGCGATACTTCATGCAAGAGGTTATGTCAGTTCTCTAATGTGTCATCAGAGTCAGAATACACAGAGCTAGTGATGTGCCAACCAAGTTCCCCATCAGCAGTTGGATGAACATAATATTCTAAAATAATATAGGCATGATCCCATCCTCTGACAACTTCCTTCTTTACTGGATCAACATACCTTTTCCCTTCATTTGGATCCATTGGAGCGATGAATCTTATGTCTTGATTCTCAAATGTCATTATATGATTTTTGAAATTGATTACTGCCATACTGTCATTGGCCGATCCAATCCCCAACAACAAGGGATAGGAGCCTCCACCATCAACAAATTTGTTTACATCAAAATCGGAACAGGTCTTCATGCCTTCAACTTCCACAACAAGGTGTGAAACTTTCCCAATCGGCATTACCCTGGCTTGGTTATCTAGTCACAGTTGCATGGGGGACCAACTCAATGTTGGTCTCCTCATCTACTTCCATGTATGTCTTGTTAGAACATTAACATCTGAGCCTATATCCAGGATGATTGAATCCACCTCATAGTCACCAATATGAATGTTCATGTGCATCTCTTTCTCTGTATTTTTCTTATGCAAATAATTCACCTCGGTGTCCTTTCATCCCTTCATCAGTCGATGCAATAGATTCTCAATCTCGACAAGAGCATCAAGATCTATCACCAGTGACAAGAAAATTTCAAGAAACTGTTGTAGGGTACCATGCTGGCGTGATAGTCTTGCTACCGAGCTGGAATCAAAAGTAGTCGACATTTCATAGATAGGTAGTTTACCCGGATTTCTTCCTATTACGTCGCGTGCTTCAAAAAATGTGTCTTTATCAATATTGATATCAAACTATACCTTCTTTTTTCCAGCTAGTTAGATTTGTGGAATTGGACTATCTTCTCTAGTTGTCACACCTCCATGAGTGATGACAGCGACATCATCATCAGGAATTCTGGGCTCCATCGATATCGTCGCAACCATTGGTCCTTGATTCAGGTTCTTCAGTTGATTTACCGCTTGGTTTACATTTTGGATCTGATTCCGAAAATGATTCTGGTTCTGCAACTGTGTATGATTCTACAATTAATTTTGATTCGGCACTTGATTATGATTCTGTAACTGATTCTGTCTTTGCAACTGATTCTTATTCTAGTTCTGTATCTGAGGTATATTCCCCTACTTCCACTTCACGATCAGTTGTGGATAGTTCTCTACAGTGTGATCATTTGCAGTACAATATGTACATTTGCATTGCAACTGTGGATAATCCCTCTGATAATGTCCCAATACACCACAATTGTAACATTGGACAAGTCTGTGACCTCATCCGCCTCCTCGACCAAACTATCCTCCTCATCTTCTATATCCTCTGTGGAATCCTCCTTATTGCTAGTACTGTGGCTGAGAAAATTGTTGCTGCAGGGGATTAAGCTGTTGTTGAACATAATGCGCTAACTAAACATTCTATGGCTACTACGGATCTATTTGCATCTGACTATACTGTGGTTGTGGCCCAAACTGTTGTTGCGATATAAACTACATTTGTGGTGGTGGTACATCATGTGGTTGAGGTGGTGGTTGCACCACCTGCAGC
Source organism: Pseudotsuga menziesii (assembly GCA_001517045.1). Lineage (NCBI taxonomy): Eukaryota > Viridiplantae > Streptophyta > Pinopsida > Pinales > Pinaceae > Pseudotsuga > Pseudotsuga menziesii. The sequence goes on along the minus strand of LPNX010662869.1, from coordinate 62,116 downwards.
TTTGAGTGCTGCAATGCTCACTAATCCTCTCCCTTCACCTAATACAAATCATACATTCTCTCCTGGAGTAGGTCGTATGCATGCCAATATTTATCTTCATGCCTGAAAAATTGACAAAATGAGAAGTATAGGTTTGTCGGCTTCATCACCATCTTCTGCATGTATCTAGATTCTTCATGTCAATGTCCATACACTTGAGAGATGCGACACCATGGTGCACTACCACAACTCAATGGTTTCGATCTACTAATTTTACAAACTTAGTGCTATTCCAGAGATCTTCTCTCAACACTAATGCTAGGATGTACTTGTATGATACACCTAGGGATACAATGGCCAAGGATCTGATGTTCCATAACTTATGCTCAACATCAACATGGAAGGCTCCAGGGCTTATTCCCAAGACTTCCAATTTGTCTTTTCATGTGCTCTAGATCTTCATGCTCAACACAATATAAAATACCCATGTGCTTCAGAGCTTCTTTCTCAACACAACATCAATCACTCATGTGCTCCATAGCTCCTCGCTCAAGACAAAACATCTCATCAAACATGTGATTTAGGGTCCCCTCCCAACACAAACAAGCATATATATATATATATCATCAACAATTGGATTACGCCCAATATATAAAACAAGTAATCATGTTCATATGTAGTGGGGTCTTCGACCCAATATATCATAATTAAACATCAAGATAGCATCATAATAAATAGGCTCATGCCTATAAGTGTTAGGTCCAAAATTCAAGATATTACATTCCTCCTCGCTTAGAAAAAAACTACCCTTGGTGTTCTAGGGGCTCGGAATGACATCATTAAACAAGGCAGGGTAAGCCTTTCTCACGGTGGCTTCATTCTCCCAAGTAGCTTCATCAGCTTTGAAGTGCATCCATTGCACTTTCAAATGGAATACATTGTGCTTCCTGAGCTGCACCTCTCTCTTCTCCAATATATGAATAGGTTGAGGGGAAAAATCCCCTTCAGGTTCCACATGTAATAAGGACCAGTCAACTACATGTTTAGTATCATAAACATATTTCTTCAATAAGGATGCATGGAAAACATTATGGAGTCTTATGTGTGCGGGTAATTATATTTCATATGCCACTGGCCCTCTCTTGGCCAGTATTTCAAAAGGTCGACAAAACCTAGGTGATAACTTACCACACCTCCCTAAGCTCAAAGAGCTTCGTTTCTATTTTAATTTCAAGTAGACATGGTCGCATATTTGATAATCTTTATCTTTTCTTTTCTAATCTACGTAAATTTTCTGGTGGTCTTGTGCTTCTTTAAGGTTCACCTAGACCTTGGTAACCAACTGTTCCAAGTCCATTAATAACTCAGGCCCTAACATGAGCCGATCCAATGGGCTATCCCAAGTAACCAGTGTTCTACACTTGCGTCCATAGATTACCTCGAAGGGACTCATCTTGGAGGAATCTTGATAACCGTTCTTATATGCAAACTCTGCAAGATGCAGGCAGTCTTCCCACTTAGTGGGGTTGTTCATGAGATACATCCTAAGCATGTCCTCAACAATCTAGTTTACTCTTTCTGTCTTCCTGTCTTTCTGCTGGTGATAAGCAGTGCTAAAGTTCAACTGTGTCTCCAATCTAGAGAATAAATATCTCCAAAAGTTTCATGTAAACTTAGCATCTATATCCAAGATTATTTTCATGGGTATCCTATGCAATCTAAATATCTCCTTTCAGAAGATATCGACAATGTTCACTGCCTTGTAGGTCGACTTCACAGGGATGAAGTGTGTCGCTTTTGACAATTTGTCAATAAATACAAGGATATAATCATTTTGCTTCTTAATTTTTGGTAGAATGATGATAAAATCCATACTAATGACCTCCCACTTCAATTCTGGAATGGATAATGACAGTAGCAATCCCAAAGGATGCTGATGCTCAGCTTTGACCAACTGACATTCCTGACATTTTGCGATAAACATTGCACAAACATTGCAATGTCGGCCTTCAACTTAGGCCAGAAAAAGTGTCTCTTAACGATGGATATCATCTTTTGATATCTTGAGTGCCCCAAGTAGGGTGCCTGATGAAATTTCATGAGGATGCTGGACCAAATGTCCCCTTCATCTGGAACGTACAATATCTCCTTGGGCCATATCAGTCCTGATTCATCTACCTTGTACTATTTTTGTTGTTGGAACAACCTATCCTCTTGGACTTTCTTGAGGATTTATACATAGAAAAGGTCAACTATATTGGTCGTTCTAATCCTCTCATGCAAATCTACATCAGTTTGACTTAAGGTCACCTCATACATCATATGAGTTCGTTGGCTCAAAGCATCGACAACCTTGTTCTCTTTGCCCTTAATATGCTTTAGCTCGAAATGGTACTCGCTAAGGAAATCCACCCATCTGGATTTCCTTCCATTCATATCCGGTTGATCAAATAAGTACTTCAGATTCATATTGTCTGTCTTCTGAAGTAACTTCCTTCCCATGAGGTAGTGCCTCCACATTTTCAAAGTGTGGATGATGGCCAATAACTCAAGATGGGGTAGTTCTGCTCATGCTCTTTTAAATTTCTCGATTCATAACAGATCGTGTGATCGTTCTGCAAGAGGACTCCTCCAAGTCCTTCTTTGCTTGCATCTGTGAAAACAACGAAATCCCCATCAGAATCCTCAATTTGTAGTATCAGTGCGGTCATCAAAAGCTGCTTAAGCTTTTGAAAAATTTCCTCGCACTTGGTCGTCCATAAGAACTAATTTGCTTTATTTTGCAAAGTGGTCATGGGATAAGCGATTCTCGAGAAGTTCTCAATGAACTTTCGATAATATCAAGCTAATCCCAAAAATGACCTAATGTCAGTGACACTAGTAGGGGTAGGCAAATCCTCTATGGCTCTAACCTTTTTCGGGTCCACAACTATCCCTGCCTCGAAGATAATGTGACCTAAGTACTGTATATGTGGTTTGTAAAAATCACATTTACTAAACTTAGCGGAAAGCTGGTGTTCATGTAGCACTTGTAGTACTATGTGAAGGTGTTCTTTGTGTTCCTCTTTATTCTTAGAGTAAACTAGGATGTCATCAATGAAGACCAAAAATATTTATCCATATATTTACTGAATATATTGTTCATCATACACATGATGTTTGCGGGTTCATTGGTCAACCCGAACAACATCACTACAAACTTGTAGTTCATGTACCTTGTACGAAAGGCATTTTTGTGAATATCCTCGTCGCAAATCCATACCTGATGGTACCCGGATCGCTGGTTAATCTTTGAAAATATTTTTTCTCCTCCTACTTGATCGAACAAGTCATCAATCCTAGGGAGTTGGTAGTGGTTCTTGATATTCATCTTGTTCAACTGACAGTAATCGATGCACATTAACATTGTACCATCCTTCTTCTTTACGAACAGTATCGGTGCTCCCAAATGGGACACACTGGGTTGGATATACCCTTTCTCTATCAACTCCTACAACTGCAGTTTGAGTTCCACCAATTCTAGTGCACTCATGCAGTAAGGGGATTTGGAAGTCGGAACTGATCCTGATGTTAGTTTGATGGAAAAGTCTAAGTCTTGTTTCGAAGGTAATCCAGGGATTTCCTTGGGAACCATGTCCTTGAATTCTACAAGAATGAGAAATTCCTCTATTTGTTGTTCTCTCTCAGACTCTATGTCTCATATTTTTACTACAAAAAACTTGCACCCTTTCCTAACGCATTTCTTTGCTTGTAAGGAAGATATTTTCCTTACGGAAACTTTCTTTGGAATGCCTGGAATATTTACTTGATTCCCTTGGCTGTCTATACACAAGATTGACTTGTGTAAGCAATCGAGAAGGACATGGTGTTGTTCCAACCAGTCCATATCGATAAGTATATCCATTAGAGGAAATTTCAACTCAAAATGGGCCTCCTAAGGAAAATTAATAAAATAATAGTTAAAATAATAAAATAATATTTATTAATTTTGGAGGAAGAAAAGAAAAAACTACTTTTTTGTTCGTATTTTCGACATATCTCCCTGTGTTTTTACTCAAATTTCGATCAGGAGAGCTTGTTGGATGTGGAATTAAATTACGCATCCAACGAGTACCCACTCGGCATACTTTTGACGGTCCCCGCTCCCCCAAAAACAAGAAATACCTGAAAAAATGTGATGACAGGAGAGCTTGTTGGATGTGGAATTAAATTACGCATCCACCAAGTACCCACTCGGCATACTTTTGACGGTCCTCGCTCCCCCAAAAACAAGAAATACCTGAAAAAATGTGATGATGGCATCATCATCACATTTTTTCAGGTATTTCTTGTTTTTGGGGGAGCGGGGACCGTCAAAAGTATGCCGAGTGGGTACTCGTTGGATGCGTAATTTAATTCCACATCCAACAAGCTCTCCTGATCGAAATTTGAGTAAAAACATAGGGAGATATGTCAAAAATACGAACAAAAAAGTATTTTTTTTTATGATACCTATCCCCAAATTTATATTAAAAAATTATTTAAGAGGTGCTCCCTTTTTTAATTTTAAAGCATTTTTATTGGCTAATACATGATGAAATGGAATTTGTATTATTTTTGGAAGGCCCATTTTAAATTGAAATTTCCTCTAATGATATGATCCTAAGGGTAGGATGTTCAGGTTTACTTTTGTTGGAAAACCATTCAGGTTTACCTCACAATATTTAACTATTTATGAAACTTTTCGTTTCGTACCTGTGGCTAATGAAACCAGCCAAGGTTTATCATGTTTTATTTTACCTAGTTTGCAATCATCATCAAGGTTAGGAGAAACATAGCTCCAACAAGCACCGAGGTCAATAAGTATTGAAATAGAAGTGTTCAAGATATTACCTTCTATCTCAACCATGGTAGCTTGATGGCCTTCCTGTCGTCCATCCAAAGCTACATAAATCCATGGGGTTCTAGCTATGTCCTCTATGGTTGGTTATTCTTATAGGTTATGCAAGACCCCATTGGTCTTGTTATTACAATCGTAGGCATAATGAGGCCCACTGCACTTCCAACATTTGATCTATATCAGGGTATCATTGGCTCCCCCAGCTGCTACTGGCTTGTTAGCATTTGAATCGGGTATGTATGGTTTCGTACCTAATTTGGTGAAGTTTTTGTTCGCTAGAAAAATATTGTTTTGTTTCCTGTATAGGGGTGGTTTAAACCCTAGTTTTCGGTTCTCAGAGAAGTTCCTAGACTTGTCTTTGTTCTTGTTCATGTTCTCTTTCCATAACTTCCCATGCTCATAGCAGAGTCTGGCCTTGTGTAGTGTGGTATCCAAATTTTTTCACATGTCGAATTCAATACTTTCTCAAAATTTTGGAGGAAGACATCCCAAAAATTGATGGATCTTTACCTTTTCAGCCTTAATGTATGGTACATAATGTAACCGATCTAGAAATCTAATAATAAAAGCGTCCATAGTCATGGATCTCATATGTAGTTCATGAAACTCTTTTGCTTTTCTGTCAAAGAATATTTCCAACATATATTTTGTTTGAAATATTTGCAGAATTTACTCCAACGTACCTCCCTTAGCTCACATTTCTTGGTGTGTTTCATATCTCTCCACCATCTTGCTGTTTTTCCATTTAAGTTATAGATGACAATTGGAGCCTTCATCTCGCTTGAGTAGTTATGAACTCGAAAGTATTTTCTCATACCCAACAACCATTCTTCAGCTTTCTCTCTCTTCTTTACTCCACCTTCATATGTTGGGGCTCTTATTTTTCTAAGCTCCCCTTGTAGGTTATCATCATTTCTTTGTCTCTTCCTACATGGAGAAAGAGAGTCATCACTGGAAGGGCTGTGCTGATCTCCTTCCAGAGCTTTAGGGGTATGTTCCTCCTTTTCTTATTTTCTTGGGATGCTGGCCCATTTATGGTAAGGTTCCATTTTGGAATTGTTTGTAGAATGAGTGGGTTTCCCCTGCGGGCTTCCTCCCATCATATTTTGTCAATAATGCTTCATTTATGACTTGTTGTTTCTTTCTCTCATTCATACTATCTTCTATGAAACTTTGCAATTCTGCTTGAAGACTGTGTATGATATTTGTTATACCCAAATCCTTTCACCACAATGTGATAAGATCCTTAACTCCCATGTTTTCCCTTAATCCCAGCACTTAGAGTGGAAACCTACTCTGTTTGTCAATTCTACATGAAAAAAATCAGCACCGCGCTTTCCCTATGGCCCATGAGTGGTACCTTGTTCACACCACTTGTATCCTATTTTCCATAAGCGGTGCCACTGCCTATGGTCTTTTGTCCATAAGAGTTTCTCATCTAAACCGCTCTGTCATAAGAGAAGAAAAGCGGTACCCTATGTAAAATGAGAAAAATAGAAGTTTCTCGAGGCTTCTAGATCATGAGCCTCGTGTCCTCCCTTATCTCTATCACTGTGGGTCATCTCGGCTCGAGATCCCCCATCATAGTATCTTAGATCCACCTCATCCACAAATATCTCAACTATTCCTATCTACTAAGCCTTATAAATACAAGCTCATGTCCATAGTTGAGGGGGAGAACTATAGAGGTATTGTTATGATGTTGGATTGACCACTTAGCCCAAGCCATTGAAGAGCATAGAGAGAAAAGTTGGAGCTTATGGGGATGAAGTGTTTGTTTCGTGGAGATGCTTGTCGGGACTAAGGCAATGGTTGTAAGCTTCTCCATACATCTTTAATGCAAAGCTGATTTACATCCCACATTACCATTGTTTTGATTTCAAATGTACATGTTGTTAGATTCCTTAGTCACTAACATGGATAAGTAGATGATTTTCGAGTAGCTTTGATGTGTTTGCATGTTTGATATGTTTGCAAGTACACAGGTTCACTATCGAAGCAACATTCGAGGTGTCTATGAGATCCAAGGAAGGTCTTCATCCTTTGTCATTCACTCATTTGTTTTGCATTTGAACCATTCAGACCAGAGGAACAACTTCTGTCCATAGAAGGTGAAATATTCCTACTTACAAATTTGGCAACTTTGCTGAGCAGAAGTACATATATTAGTTGATATGATCTTCCTCAGTTCTTGAACTCTTATCCAAATCTAGGGTCAATCTCCAACTCTCTTCAATCAGATTTGCCATTTGAATCAGTGAATTTTGGTTTGAAACTTTTAGATCTATTTAGATCTGAATTATTTTGACTTTTTATGCTCTTTTTTACTATCAATCCATCAATTTTTTCCTTGATCTAATCTTTTTCTGACTTGATATTTCGTTATCCTTTTTGTTTTGGATCTATACAGGGAACCACTCATATGCTATTGGCGAGAAGCAATGCCACCGCTTGAAACTTGTTAGCAGTATGCAATGCCATCGCCTGAGTCCTGTTATCCAGAAGCAGTGCTCGTCCAGAACTGCTCTGTCAAGACCCCTCCAATGCGGTGACAGGTAGGCCTTGTTCTAAGACTACTTTTTTCTCATTTTTTGAAAAAACTTTGAGTTGGTTTGTTTTCATCCCTGCACTGTCAAGATTGTGTGTTAGAATCTGATGCTTATGGTTTGAATTCTGTGGTAAAATATTGGTTTGAGTGAAGAATTCAAAAGCTAGACTAGGCTTGTTGATCATTCATTTCCTTCTGTGCTTGTTGGTTGTGTCTGTAAAAGGATTTATTTTTCGAAAGCTTAGGTGTTAGTGAGCACTCTTTTCATTTATATTATATAGACTGAAAGAAAAACATTTAATTAACATCTTGATTTCATTTTTTGTTTCCATAGAGGACTTCTTTTTGCTTGTTTAAAAAGAAATTTTTTGACTGAGATTAGGTCATCATCATCATTAAGCATAAGACATTGGATCTATGATTGGCCTCACAAGCTTTCAGGTTCTCTATTTTTTTTTCTCTTTTGCATTAGTACTATCTCATCAAAATAAAAATATTGTAGTTTTAAGAAAAATCGAAAAATAGAGTGCATATGCATATAGTGTGCTTCTTGTTTTTCTTTTAGGAAAAGAGACTCTTCCCCTTTTTGATTGCTTTCAGAAAAGAGAAATGAGTTTGGAAAGTGCTATTTGTATTTGATTTTTATTTGTTCAAAATTGTTGTTTGGAAATTTTTGGTTTTAAAACAAAAGAAAATACTCTTTTTCCCTCCCGTAGGTAGGTATACCACGAACGGTAAAGTGAAATATCTGCATATGGATACTGCATGGTTTTACTTTTTCTATCAAAATTCCATGCATTCACCTAACTGTCCACTTTAAAATTAACGATAGTTATAGTTTAAAATTTACATTGCAATTTGAGTGATAGGTTAGAGACGTGTTTGGGCGTTGTTAAGCGTAGGAGCTATCATTACTCGTGTGCATTACATCCCGGGACTCGTACGGTTCTTCCACATATCATCGGTATATCGAACGACCTTTCACGTACCCTTGAGGTATATATAGAAAGGTACTTCATGTACTCAATTGTATATCGAAAGGCCCCTTGTGTATAGTTATGCATTAGACAACACTACTACCGATTTGAGCTCCCACGTACCTTGCGTATATCGGGAGACCCCACTAGGATTCCTTATCCATCTGAGAAAAGCCCTTTGGTAGTGTTGATTGGAGCCATACATTGAAAACAACATTTAGGGAGATTACGACGCATGTAACCTTAAGGTATATTGCGAGTGGAACCTTCTTGACAATCCTGGTGAGAGACCTGACTATCTGAACTCCTCCTGTCATTTAAGTTTGCTTGTTTGACCTATAGCTTGAGTAGGGGAATTTTTGGTGTGTTTTCTAGTTTTTCAGATCCTAGGTTAGATAAGAGCTGTACAAACTAGCTGAGCTAAGATAGTCCAAAAGAGTATGGGGCTTACCACCCGTTTTTATTCTTGTTTCAGGAGAAAATCCAATGGAAGCTATCGACCAAGGAGATGCTACCACCTCCTAGGTGGGAGATAATGTGGTTGCAAAAAGTGGAGGAACATATCCTTCACACTCGCCTCCCTTGGTCCAACAACATTCTCGGGGTAATAATTCATTCCATTCTACCATAGAAGGTCATGTTGATGATACTACCCGTTCGGATTATGGTCCCAATGCTCCATTTTGGGATACCTCTATAGGGAAAGCCATTGCCTCATTTGGCACCCGTTTAGACATTTCTAAAGAAGTTTCTCCAGATGAAGAAGAATGCAGACAATACCATGTAGCCATTCTCCATGCACAAGATATTGAAAAGAAAATAGATGACATATTGGGCACGCCACAATCACATTCCACAGCTATTCCTGTTGGATATCGTTCACTTGCTGATTCTATGAGACCCATTGAACCGATTATAGATCACACAGTGACTCCACATAACCCAGGTCAAAATACCAACCCATTCAAACTACCAACCCCACCACCTCCCATATTATGTTTGTTCCCAATCCTTCCAGGTCTTCAACACAATTCTTGTTTCGTCATCACCTTCTAGTGCCGAGGGGCAACCACTAGCATGACCTACGTTATCTAGAACTAGAATTGTACCTAGTCAAGGACATACCTCTAGTATAGAGAAATCTATAGTTTATGTCCCTCCCACCCACACTAATGTGGTTAACCCCCCATATAGTTCAGGTCAGCCCTTGGGGGCACAACCTGTAACTAATAAAACCTCTTGGAGTTATGGTTATACATCAAATCAAGTACCTGTAGGAAACCATAATTATCCAACCAACCCTATAGGAATTCCTTATGCTAGAATTCCATATCCTAGTAATACTTTCAAACCATGGGGACAACCTAACTGGTCCTACATGCCAGTTATGGGGTGGATACCTATTCATACTATGGGAGGTGCCGGAGGACTGCCTTATGGAGGTCCTCCCACTAGGGGGCCCGGTGGATTTCCTCCTTATGGTCCTAATGGTCCTAGTGGTCATGGGGGGCCTAATGGTTTCCCTCATAATGGCCCTGGACGGTCTGGTGGCCCTCCTCCTAGTGGTTCTGGAGGCTCTAGAGGTTTACCTCTCCTAGAGGTCTTGGATGGTCTGGTGGTTCAACTCCTAGTGGTCCCGATGGTTTTGGTGGTCCCAATGGTCCTTTTGGTCCTCCTCCTAGAGGCCCTAGTGGTCCTAATGGTCCTTATCCCAGAAATCAACCCCCTGTGGTTAGATTTTCTGGTAGTTTTTCCTCACAACAAACTATCTATTAGTCTACTTATGGTCCTACTAGTAATTATATGCCATATCAATATTACCAGTATGTGAAACCTAATCATCAGTTACCTTTCCTAACAACTTTGGGATTGCCTAATTTGTCCAAGTTGATTAATAACCCCATTCGACATAACCCCTCGTGGCCTCCCATTTTGGTAAAGTTACCATCAGACATTCCAAAGTTTGATGGGAAGCAAGGAGACGATCCAAAAAACCATATCATGACATTCCATCTGTGGTGTTCTTCAAACTCCCTCATTGATGATTCAGTTTGTTTAAGACTCTTTTAGTGAACTTTGACTAGTACAGCCACTAAATGGTATATTGAACTTCTGCAACACTCGTTTGTGGATTTTGGCTCATTGGCAATTGTATTTCTTACGAATTTTTAGCTTCCTATTTGTTATGAAATAGGTATTGATATCTTAAATTCTCTATGAAATAACACCTCCACCCACATATTCGATCATATCCATGAGTGGAGAAGGCGGAGAAGACTTATTAAGGATCCTATTATGGATTGGTTATTAGCTTATTGGTTTAAAATATATTTGTCGCCTCTGATTTCCCGAGATGTGGCTATGGGTGGTGCTGTTACTGAAGATCAAGCCATTAGTCGAGACCAGTATCTAGAATTGGTCTATTCCCAGTCCAGAACTTTGTATGACTTGATTCCTCAAGCTCCTCACCCAAGCACTGATCCTGCAAAGCCACCAGTAGAAGTCCTTGTCGATGGGATTGTTGGTTCAATCCAGTCCCTGTCAACAAAAAAACCTACCAAGCAACCCCAGAGTGCCACCCCTACTCCTTCAGCTCCCAAGGTTTCCACCGAGGTCAATTCTATTCAGATTATTCAGACCTCCGGCAATAATAAAAAGAAAGGTAAAAGTAGAAATAAAAAACCTAGAAACTAATAGGAGAATCCAAAACCAACCAACAATGATAACGATAAAGGGAAAATAAAAGAAAAATATCCATGTCTGCTATGTGGAGGTTACCATTTCACAAAATAGTGTCCCTGTCGAGATGAAATCACCCAATTTTTGAAAACAAATCCTGCACCTACAGTTGTCACGAATCCTTTTCCCTCTCAATAACAACTGGTAGACCACATGTCTAATCAGGGAAACTATAGTTCATGAGAGGAAATTCGTATGATGTCCTTAGATACCATTAGTCTGCAAACTCGAAGTTAGAATTATGACAAACTCACAAACAAGAAAGAAGATCATTCTTCTTCAGGGAAATATCCCTCTACTAGTTCTCCTGAATCCTCGTCTACTGTCCCCCTAACCATCGAGAAGCCTACTCTCGATATGATTTTGCGTCCACCCAAGAGTACTCTTAGGAAGGTTGTTTTTAACCCTAATTCCCGAGCTGCTCAATTTTATAATGTAGTTGAATATCTTGCTCAGGAACCATGTGCAATGTCTACCTTGGAAGTGCTCCAAAGTTGTCCTACACAACGCAAAAACCTGTTAACTGTGTTAGGAGCTTTAGACCCAGACAATTCTAATTTGATTCATTTCAATGTCGAGAAATATAAGTCTAGACTACCTCACAAAATTGCTTTCCAAATCATTACGAAATTAGTCAGAAAGAAATTCTTTAGGACTATCTTAGATGAAGGAGCTTCAACTTCAGTTTTGTCCCTGTCTTGTTGGAAAGCTATCAGCTCTCTCAAGCTTGTAACATCACCTACGACTCTAAAAGCATTTGATGGATGAGCTTTCCAACCCCACGGTCTCATATAAGCCCTTGCAGTTGAGTTTGGGAGCAAAATTGTTTCTATTCAAGTAGAAGTAATGGATGCCCTATTATATTACAACCTTCTTCTAGGAATAAATTGGTTTTATGCCATGATTGTTGTTGCTTCGACGGTATTCCGAATAGTCCAATTTCCACATTAAGGGAGAATTGTTACCATCAATCAGCTTGATTTCTGTACACCAGATGTTACTACCTCTACAGCTAATAACATCCCTATGTAAGGCCAATCCCCTCCTCCTTACCAGTCGCTTGGGGTAGGCATGTTGAAGGATTCATCCCTTATGGGGATTTTTCCTTCTACTCCTAACACATACACAGAGACAGTAAATATGATTGCATCATTTGATTGTGAGCCCAAGGGAAAAAAAATTGTTGAGTCCACCTCGTTGAGTCCACATGAAGAAATGTACAACATTATTCATACCCTTTCCGATGATCACACCGATGACCTTCATCTGGTGGCTTCGGATCCTTACCACCTGCCTTACTGGTTAGAACCATCTCTTCTTGTTCTGGATTATCTCTCTGATACTTTTCCTTCCAACGAGTCCATTATGGAGATCATGAATACAAATGAGTCCATTTGGGAGGATCACCATCATAGATCCTTGTTCCTCCCCAACACCAGTTCGGTTAACCATGAATTTGCATCCTTGTTTTCCACTGATATTTTCAATGCACCTCAAAGTCCTATATTGTTGCAAGACACATATTCTGAAGGAAACTTTTGCAACATTATTCAGACAAATCCGATTGACATATTAGCCAAGCCTAGTACCATCGAGCATGTTCATGTTGGGCAGAACTGCTCGGCAGATGAATCTAAAGCATACAAGGCACTTTTCAAATAATTTCACGATATTTTTGCTTCATCTTATGAAGAATTATCTGGGATAGATCCATCCATTGTGGTCCATGATATTAAAACCTATCCCACGGCTAAACCTGTTAGGAAAAAACTAAGGCAAGTCCATCCACGGAAGGTCGCAACTATTAAAGCTGAGATAGAGAAACTTCTCAAAGTTGGGTTTATTTATCTCGTACCCTTGACGGAATGGGTATCAAACGTTGTCACTGTCAATAAAAAGCAGGGCTCCATTAGATTCTGTATTGATTTTAGAGATTTGAATAAAGCTTGTCTGAAGGACAACTTTCCTACTCCACATATCGATCAAATTATTGACAACTGTGCCGAAAGTGTCATCTTCTTATTCATGGATGGATTTTCTGGCTATAATCATATTGAGATATTACCCACTGATCAGCACAAGACGGCATTCATTTTCCCATGGGGAACCTTTGCATATAGGAAGTTACCATTTGGCTTAAAAAATGCTGGAGCAACATTCCAATGTGTGATGTCCTATGCGTTTCATGATATTAAACATATTGTTGAACCGTACCTTGATGACCTCCCCACTCATTCACAGTGATGGGAGGACCACCCTGGTCATCTTAGAGATATTTTCCTGAGATGCTATCATTATAATATAAGGCTCAATCTGCATAAATGTGTTTTCTGCGTGAGATGGGATGTCTGTTAGGTTTTGTGGTCTCTAAGGATGGCATCCGGATAGACCCTTTGAAAATTTCCTCCATTTTAGCTCTACCAGCCCCAACCAATCTTCTCGAACTCCAAAGTTTGCAAGGGAAGGAAAAATTTCTCCATTGTTTTGTGTGCAATTTTGCAGAGAAAATGCACGGTTATATGCGTCTCCTTAAGAAGGACACTCTGTTCTTCTGGGATGACCAAGCCCAACGCGCCTTTGATAATCTCAAACATGCTCTGACTCATTCACCCGTGATACACCCCCCAGATTATTCAAAGGACTTTCTCTTGTATATTGTTGCCTTCGCTACTACCATCAGTATGGTTTTGGTGTAGGAAAATCCCAATGGTCAGTTGCACATTGTTTTACTATGCTAGTAAAAATCTTATGGATTCTGAAACCCAATATTCACGCATGGAGAAGTTAGCATTGGCCATGGTCATTGCTGTACAAAAAATTTGTCACTACATTTTGCTTCGCAGAAGCACTGTATTGGCAGACCAAAACCCTATGTATTACATCCTGACTCGTCAGGTGCTCAAGGGCAAGTAATCCCAATGGATAGTCATACTACAGGAATTTGATCTTGAATTTTCCAAAGCCACATCAAAGAAATCATTGGTCTTTGTCGATCTCATGTGTGATCTTCCCTATGCTTCGATGGAATATGAGCCCAATGATTCATTTCTGGATGAATTCTTGTTCCTAATAAGCACTACTGATCTATGGTATGGATATTTGCTTATTTATCTCCAAACACAAATATTTCAGCCAAATCTATCCCCTGACGATTGCCGCTGTATCCATCACCACGTGAAATACTACCTCATCCTGAATGATACCTTGTATATATGTGGGATTGATTCTATTCTTCGATGATGCCTCACCCATGAGGAAGTTGAACATGTGTTAAATGATTTCCACTCTGGAGCATGTGACGGTCATTTATCTGGGATGGCTACATCCCAGAAAATCCTCCGTGCTGGCTATTTCTAGCCTTCAGTCTTTAAAGACTATCATGAGGCTGTTAAGAAATTCCCACCTTGTCAACATTTTTATCCCAAAAAGCGCATTCATCCTCCTCCATTACACCCGGTCATTGCCTTTGGCCCATTTTCCAAATGGGGGATTGATTATATGCATTGCAAGCCTACCTCAGATGGGGGGCATGGTTACATCATCGTAGCCATTGACTATTTTACAAAGTGGGCTAAGGCTATGCCTACATATGCAAAAGATGGTAAGACTACTACTCTCTTCCTGTTCAATCATGTCATAGCTAGATTTGGAGTCTCACAGTCCATTGTTACTGATCACAGATCACATTTCCATAATCAAATGGTGGAGGAACTAAGTGCCAAGCTAGGTTTTCACCATGAAAACTCTATGCCATATTATCCACAAGCTAATGGTTAGGTAGAGGCCATTAACAAAGTTTTGAAAACTATGCTTCATCGAATGGTTGGAGACCATAAATCCGACTGGAACCATATCCTTTTCTCCACTCTTTGGGCTTACAGGACTTCGATGAAAATAACTATTGGTTTCACACCTTTCCAGCTTGTCTATGGACTCAAAGCTATCTTACCGACTCAATGTCAGATTCCATCCCTGAAACTTGCGATCGAACTTCTCCCAGACACTCCCGCAGAGGAAGAGAGATTTTTGTACTTGAACAACCTTGAAGAAACTAGGAGAGATCCTGCCTTGGCTAATGAGGCACATAATAAAAGCGTCAAGGCACATCATGATAAATCCGTCCAACCTTGTGCCTTTAACGAGGGTGACCTAGTTTTGACTTACGACCAGAGATATGAAAAACTAGGGAAAGGAAAGTTTGAGTCCATGTGGTACGGTCCTTTTTTCATTTCTAAAGTTTTAGAGAAAGGGGCCTACGAGCTTGTTGACTATGATGGAATCCCTTTAGGGAAACCTCGCAATGGGTTGTACTTGAAGAGGTACTATGCCTAGATCTCTCTTGGATAGTATCTTGTATATATGTATATTGCTTGACTTTCAGTGTGCTTTAAGTATTTTCAATATGGTTTTGAGTTTAGTGTCCGTATCTGTTTATACCATGTTTTGGTCATTCAGAGCATATGGCTTTGTACGGCTTCGCTGATGGTGCTTTTCGCCACACCTTGAATCTTGCCTTAGCTGGTTAGGTTCTCTATTCCCCAGCTGATGATTTGGTCAGTTCAGGAGCGGTTTGTATTGGTCCCACTACCAACAACATCACCGAGTATTGAGCAGTCATAGGTATTCTAACTAAAGCTTCCTCCCAAGATGTTCACAATTCGGTAGTCTTGATGGACTCGCAACTCATGGTTTTTCATCTAAACCATGTTTATGCCATTAGGAACCCTATGCTTCTCCGCCTCTTCTAGAGGGTACACTTGTTAGAAAGGTCATTTGAAACCATTACCTATAGTCATATCCCTAGGGAACATAATGTAATTGCTGACTCATTAGCTAATTACATCCTAGATTGGCATATTTCCCATTCATGACATTAAAATAAAACATGCTTCAATGTAAATAAACAATTAAAGACACATAAAACTCATGTAAAATACATTCACCATTTGAGACATATAAACACTAGGTAAAAGATTGTATATATTTATATATATGAACATGTTTACAAAAAATAGGTCATGAGACCTCATCTGAAGCACGTAGGCTTTCAGGTAAATATCACCATACAAAATCTTGAATCTATCAGCGTTCAGTGGATACATCATGCATACATCATCTAGTGATGCTCATGGTAGCACATCACTGCCCGGGTTACTCTACATAGTAGTCTACTAAACCGACCAGGTACTCCCGTTGTAGGTCTCTGATACCTCAAAGGGAGGTCATTAATGGAAGCGTTAGGAATGTCTAGGGTCAACCTCTCTAGGTTTTCCTCTAACTCCTCGGTCACATCGTCACCCTGCAGTACAGAACGGGCACCGGATCATTTATCCAACGGGGAATCTCCCCCAGGTCATGCTACTCCAACGTCTGCATGAAAATATTAAGGTCTCGTTACTTAACATAAAAAATATAAAACATCAAAAACATAAAAACAATATGTCCATTTTAGGGATTTTTGCTTCTTACCAATGTCTCCCCACTGTCCACCAGGTGGGAGTGGTAGGTTAGGGTATCCCTTGAAGTCTGTACCTGCATATACGTAATCCTCTACCATGAGGATTTGATCTCTCAGACATCGAAAGAATGCATCACCAAACTTCACCTTCCCCCTGCACGCTCCAGTATGGGCCATAATTCGGACCCACCTTTGCATGCGAGGGTCCCGTGCTCTTAGCTCTATAAATAACACCTAGGGTCTCATCTTTGGCACCCGTTCGAAGAAGAAGCAGGCTAGAATGGAACCAAAATCAAACTGCTTCAATTCCCTCTGCTGACACTTAGTCAGCTGATCCTTGAATATCGAAAGTAGGGCCTTCGCCCAATTAAAGATTCTAGGCACGATGGCCTCTATCGCACAAAGCATATGTGATCTAGAAGCTTGGTGCACCCCCTGGATTCTCGCCACTCTCTGCATGGTAAAAAATATAGAGGCTTAGAGGTCTGTCCATCACTGCTTTTATGGGTATTTTCTTCCCCAATGTCCTTGTCCTAGGAATACAGTGACGGTTTATCTACTATTTTTTTACTGTGTAGTGATGTCCCCTCTACGGGAACCAGTCAGCGAGATGGGAGAACCTCGTCTCGAAAGACCAGTAAGGAAGTAGATATCCTCTACCTTAACTATCAGAATATGAGCCCCAACCTCGAAATGTTGTTGCTTCGGAGTATATGCTCTAGCAATTGCTCATGTGATACCATGCTGGGTGTCAGGAATAATTTTAGGATTCTGCAGTCTCTCAATGCGGCTATGCAACCCGCATTCCTTTCGGTGAAGGAATCATCATTATCATGCTATCTCTCTTTCCATATGACTATTTTTTCATCAGCTACGACCTTCCAAAAACAATCACAAGACCCATTAGAATCATTCTTAATCATTCAAGTCAAATGAAATGGTCTAGTTTTTCTTGTGCAATTAGTTTTACATCTTCATGGTCAGCACCTCCTGTGCCCCGTTAAAGATAGGTAGTGGCACCACCTATGCACTTTGTTTTTAGCGTGATTCTAGCAAGGTACCGTGTATCCCACAAGGGATAGGAGTGGTGCCCACTTCCATGATTTTAGGGCTTTCCATACAAGCCCAAAACACCATCAGAAGTCAAAATTAAAGGCATAAGATGAAAGAGTAGGGTCTAGGCTATTACCTGGAACTGACGATGCTCAAATTCGACAGTGGAAACTCCCGATATCAGCAACTGAATATCTCTAGAAAAGTGCTCCAAATGCTCTCCACTATGGGTAAATAGTAAAATGTTTTGATTTTTCACTATTTACATGACTTTTATACACATTTTTTGGGTTTCACATGCTATAGTTTTGGTTTAAAATCACTTATTACTCAAAATATATCAGTCGTAATCCCTTAATGTAAGTTATTGGCACATTTAACGCTTGTTTTGAGTCGTTGTAGGATACAAGAACAGTAGCAGTAAAGTTTTGGAAGTCCATTTTTTACTTATTCATACTACCATAAAATGAAAAAAGTTGTTGAGCATTTATTACGACACTTTGGTCATGCTCTTGAAACTCAGTATCAAATGTCTGAGTCCATTTCTGATTCTTTTCAGGCTTGTAAAATCTCTCATTTTGAAAAGAAACCTAATGGAGTCTTCTTTAAACTATTTTCAGGCTCCTTAAATATGAAAATATTGTTGAGTGATCTTGTCTTCTTCATGCTTGTTAAAGTATTTGAAGAGTCATCTCTTCGATGGTAGGTTATCTCTTTTTCAGTTTGGATAGACTATTTACTAAAAAGGAACAATCCAGGCAATCATGACTGGAAGAGTTCTCTAAGGTAAAATTTAATACTTTTTCAGGCCTTAGAGACTAAATTATATGAAAAAGGACCCTTTGGAGTCTTCTTTTATGGTCATTTAGTCTCTCTAAACATGAAATATACCAAGTTTTCTTTCATTGGACTCGTTCAATTAAACATTGAGAGATCTATTTTTGGAAACGAACCCCTCCTCTCTCAGGTTCGTAAAACATATGAGTTTGGACTTATCTTCGGACGAGCTATACCGAGTGTTTGTTACCCTCTTTGAACACGTAAAACCGAAAAGAGACACTCATCAACCATGATGGGGGAATGTATTGTCCCTGACCCTTCGACCGGTGAAGAGGATGCTACCACCATACGATCTAACCCAGAAAACTAGCCCCATGAGGTTTTACATAAAAAGGAAAATATTTGAAAGTAAAACATGGATACATATTTACCATTCAGCGGAAACAAAACCATACATTCAAGCATTCGACATGTTCATTGTAACTGTCATTAAATAGTAAATACCATTGCAGAGATGAAATATACAAGATAAACAAGGGTACTTATATTATACGAAGCTTGTCCTACAACCAGCTATGTCGTTGCAACATTCCACCCAACCATAGGCCGGTGTGGTCACCAATCTATTAGTAACACTGCCACCCCCGAGCTGGGCATGATTCCACAAGGATGAAGGGGAATCCAACTAACTCACACGTAACCAAAGGTACACAACTCATCCAAGCCAACATAGTGGGTCTAACATGCTATTCAGGGAACTGGGAAAACTGGATGCTAAGCTAGTGGGCTCATGGAAGAGCTATGGAAACTTGCAACACTAGGGTTTATCAAGCCCTCTCAGGCTCCATTTCCACTTCCAAACATTCCAATACCAACAACCAAAAAATACACAATAGTTCACAAGTTCTGGAATTTCAGGGAACACCACCGCAACCAAATTGGGTATAGCAATTGGATAGCACAACTCCTACTAAGCAACTCGATTCCCATAGTTGTTTATGGCCCTAACGTGACCAAAATGACTCAACAACAACTCCCAGTGAACCCAAATACATGCAGAAGACAACCATGACCTCTCAACCTGCATGGAGGAAAGAACACAACCTCCCTCATGAAGATTGTAATACACAGACCAAAATGATCCCCCTAAAGAACAAAGCCGGGCGTGAAGAAAAATAATACGTGAATGGTTTCCTGCGCATGAGGAAAACATAACAGCTCCCATGTGAGGATGGAATGTGTGTCTTCCTCTCCTACATGAGGGAAAATGAAAGATATGTCCTATGAGCTTGCATGTGGTCAGGAGCTGACAGCCCTGCTAGACTGATGATGTCCATGCAAACATCTTCCTAAGGCAATAACTGCCCCCCAACCAACTCCTGCTGAATTAATTTGGTTGGTAGATGAGACAAGGGGGGAAAGGGTGAGTAAGACAAAAAGGATGGTTGACATCTAGATGGTTCACCTCTTGACACTTGGCTATTCCACAATGGCTCCCATGGGGTAGACAATCCCCCCCCATTAACCTTAGGAAATCATGCCCTTTTCATTACTGTTGCACCGACATAGCTGGTTGTAGGTTTTTGATTAATTTTTCATACACACATGATGTCCAACATTTTAACATGCATGGCTAGAAAAAAATACCATCGGCATCACTTCTAATCACCGAAACAAAAAAATGCTAATTCATGGTGGGGCCTTTGCCTTTAACTCCACACCATGATTAATTACAATATTACATAATATACCTTTTAATGCAAACGGGGTCAAAACCAGGGTATTAAAAGGAAATGGGAAGGGAATCATTTTGCAAATAAATGGCAGTAGTTTGTCATTACCTTTGAACATGGCACTTATCTGGATATCATTACAGTCAATTGGGTATTCAGCTGATGTCTGTGACGATCCAATTTCATGAGTCATGCCACTCCTTTGAGTCTTTCAAAAGAAAGCATCGTCCACTATCAAATTATGTGTTTGTCCTGTTTAGTCATGCTACCAAGTCTTTCCTCATGCTGCCCGATGTTCAAAGGGAAGTTGAAGAAGTTTTTACCTCTGCAGTCAAAATAGTTTTTATGTGAGTACTTTTGAGTCAGTACTATGGTTACTACATTCACACCATTCTAGAACTATGTTCCAAGTTTTGTGTTATTGATGTGGGACTCATCATGGCCCTCCTTTGACGAGACTATTCCCATTGACATCAGCTCATCGTCTGGGAAATAGTCTTAGAAAAAAAAACTTAGTACCTTGAGATTTGTATGCCTTAATGATATATTCTCTCGCTCTCGACATAGGTTCACATGATTGACCTTTGATCGATAGAATCCACTGGGTGTTCGACATCAGGACATCTATTCACACTCAGTAGATTGTACTAGGGTACCTTGGGAATCATTGACATCAATGGTGATCTCCCTCATGCTTGTTAACGGTTCACATCATTGGCCATTAATCAAGTGGTTTCTACCATGTTCGACTTCAGATCATTATAATCACATGGACAAAATCGTACTTTGTGGAAGATGAGACGAAGAACCTGGGTATTTGTTTAGTGCTCATTGCTTTCCCCAGGTTACGATGGAGTTTTGTATATCTAGCATGTATCCACATTTGTATGGTCATGGCTATGCTCAAATTTGCATCTATATGACATAGATCTATGTTGTATGTCTGGTAGCTATGTCCAAGTTTGAGTCCTCTATCACATGGATCTATGTTGTATTCTAGTAGCCATGCTTGTTTATTCCTCTCATGGATCTGCCTTGTATTGGTCTATAGCCATGTGTTGGTTACGTGTGTCTATGAGTCAAAAATATTTATGTACTACAGATTCCTACCTGATGACATGCTCCGATTGAGCTGAAATTTTCGCCTCGAAGTGACAACCTGTTCTCTCAAAGCTCTCGTTTATCGTATCCCTCTAAGTCTCATTCTTTGGGGGGCATTCTGTTATACCCAAATCCTATCACCACCATGTGATAAGACCCTTAACTCCCATGTTTTCACTTAATCCAAGCACTTAGAGTGGAAATCTACTCCGCTTGTCAATTCTACATGAAAAAAATTAGCACCATGCTTTCCCTATGGCCCATGAGTGGTACCTTGCTCGCACCGCATGTATCTTATTTTCCATAAGTGGTGGCACCACCTTTGGTCTTTTGTCCATAAGCGTTTCTTATCTAAACCACTCTGTGATAAGAGAAGAAAAGTGGTACCCTGGGTAAAATGGGAAAAATATAAGTTTCTCGAGGCTTCTACATCATGAGCCTCATGTCCTCCCTTATCCCTATCATTGTGGGTCAATTGGGCTTGAGATCCCCCATCGCAGGATCTTACAGCCACCTCATCCACAAATCTCTCAACTATTCCTATCCACTGAACCTTATAAATACAAGCTCATGTCCATTGTTGACGGGGAGAACTATAAAGGTATTGTTATGATGTTGGATTGACCACTTAGCCCAAGCCATTGGAGAGCATAGAGAGCAAAGTTGGATCTTATGGGGATGAAGTGTTTGTTTCATGGAGATGCTTGTCGACACTAAGGAAATGGTTGTAAGCTTCTCCATACATCTTTAATGCAAAGCTAATTTTCGCCCCACATTACTGTTGTTTTGATTTCACATGTACATGTTGTTAAATTCATTAGTCACTAGCATGGATAAGTAGATGATTTTCTGGTAGCTTTGATGTGTTTTCATGTTTGATCTGTTTGCAAGTACACAGGTTCACTATTGAAGCAGCATTCCAGGTGTCTATGACATCCAAGGAAGGTCTTCATCCTTTGTCGTTCACCCATTTGTTCTAGATCTGAACCATTCATACCAGAGGAACAACTTCTGTCCACAGAAGGTGAAATATTCCTAGTTACAGTATTCAAAATATCAGAATTCAGTTCCACCACTAGTTCTGCTTCCGGGGTTGTAAATTTGCAAATTTTTAAATCACAGGAAAAATTTATGTTAGTTAACCATATTTACAAATATACTTTATTTTTGTTTGCAGTGAATGTTTGGTATGCCCGTTGGTCTCTTAGTGTTGAAAATGGGCTTTGATACCACTTGTAATGACCCTAAAAATTAAAAATATTTTTTTTATTAGGCTAGTTAAACACAACCTATTGCGGACATTATTGAATCTTGCGGAATGTGTCGTACTCTATTGTACTACTGAATTGTCGTAGGTTGTTCTTACATCCTAATTATTCTCTTCAGTTATGATTATTACTCTATTTACTATTTTTACTTAAGATGTCGTAATGTTGTTTCCTAAGTTATTCTTATATTTATCCATTGTTATGTATGCATAGTTTACTTGATTATGTACTTCATTTATTTAAGCATTTGCTTACTTGTTATTTACGTGGTTCTAAATTAACTTTGTTCTTGGAACCGAAGTGGGTGGAGTGGCGGGACTACTTCTCCTATGTAACTACCTGAGAGATAAATTCTCTACTTGTCTAGTGGGCTTATTTAGTTCTATTGAACTAAAGCACTTCTCCCATTTTATGTGCATATTTTACTTAGTGATGGAATCTTATTACATAACACTTGGTCTTTTGATTATTAGTAGGCATACTTGTAGCTAGTGACAAGTACTAGTTGATATTATCGTTCTTTACAGTCCTTGCGTGAGAGACAAGGTCACTATCATTCCTACTAATTATGTGATACAATTTTGTTATCCAATTGACATTCATTAGACCTAGTATAGTTATTTATGAACTGCTCACTTCCTAGCATATTTATTTTACCACTTTATTTTATGAAAGTAACGAACTTATGATTTTATATTATGTTGGTATACGTTTAAAAAATCCTTCATTAAAAACCAGATTTGGATTCATACTTAAACACATACCATGGCATATTTCATATGCAATGGTCTTATGCTTAGAGACCAAAGTGTTAGAATAATCAACCCATAGTTAGCTACCTTAGACATTAATTTAATTATTTTTGTGTTATTGGCCTAGTTCATGTGTCCCACCTTATGCAAGTTGTCATTTACCAATCCATAGTGGCCAAAATTGCCTATTTTGACTCATGTAGCACTTGGGAAACCTCAAGGAATCAATTCTACTTTATTCCTGGCCTCCTAGGTTCCCTTCTTCTTTTTTTGCTTTATTGCCTGCTTTTTCAGTGCTTTAAGGCAATTGGGAAAGTTTGACTAGGTGAGGTTAACTAGTTTTTTGTCCTCCACATACTCCACTCTTTTCTCCTATGAAAAGCATGTATGAGTTATCATTCCATCACTCTTTAGCTTGCCTAAGTGCTTTTTCCAATTCGTGAGCTCCATGACTGATTTGGAAACTACTTTATGCACCTATGGGGGATTTGCTTAATTTTAGTAAGCCTTCTTTTGACTAGATTCGAATTTCCTCCTCATGCATTCGAATATCCTATGTAATTATTTAATGTAGAAACCTATTATGTTACAGGTTTGGCTATTGTACACTGAGTTAATACATTTTAGTGTTCAGCTCCATATTCAGTCTCTTTTGTGAGTGATTTTGCATGTACAATTGATAATTGTTGTGAGTAAAATTGTTCTATCACTGGGTTCAATTTCCACATGGTATTAGAGCCATTTTAGATCGATTTCACTCCTTCAAATTTGTTTTGTAGGTTCAACATGAGTGACTGGGAGCCTTCTACTGACAACCGGGACAATTTCTGAGCTATGGATCAATCTCAGAAGATCATCTTGAATCCCTTCAATTTATTTGAATGGAAAGCAGAGATGGAGATACTGTTGAGAGTGAAAGGCCTCTACAGGGTGACTATGGCAACAGAAGCAGATCCCAATGTAGATGCAGAGAAGATAAAATGGCACAACAGGAGGGATGAGGCCTATGGCTCTTGTGTCTGAGTATTTCTAGAGACCTCCTTTTCCATCTTGATGGATTGACATCACCGAATGAAGTATGGAAGAAGATTACTGATATTTTTGGAAATATAGATGAGATGAGAGGAAATCAAATAAAAAATGAGCTGATTTCCCTGAGTCCCAGTAGCTTTGAATCTCTACAACTCTATTTCTCCAAGTTCAAAGCACTTGTTTTGCAGCTAAAACAATGTGGGATCGAAAAGAAGGATGATCAGCTGGTCTTGGCAATACTTTCGAAGCTTGGCCCTGACTATTCAGTGTTTGTTTTGACCTTCTATGCCACAAAGTTGACAGCTCAAACCTAGAAGATGCCTAGCCTTGCATATTTCGCGGAATCTCTCACACAATAATAAGACAAACTGGTGATGATGGGCACCATCAAACCATCCAAAGACCAAGCTCTGGTTGCTGGAGATTCGAGGGTGGATTAAAAAATAAAAAAGAAAGCTAAAAATCCACCTGAGCAAAAGAGAGACAAGAACACGTCTCCGGAGGAGCCACACAGTTCCAAGAAGAATAACCAAAAGAAGAAGAATAAAGGAGAAATGAGCAAGTGCGCATACTACAATAAGGGCAATCACACTGAAAGCTCTTATATGAAGAATCAAATAGACATGCTGAACCAACTCCTGGAGAATAATGGCATCTCCCTTCTAGACAGCTCAAAGAAGAGAGAAGGAGGATCAAGTTCAGAAGACATAGAGAGAGTTCATGCATTGGTTGCTGGCAATTCAAGCTCACCTAGTTTCATCATTGATTCTGGAGCTTCAAGACACATGGTTTCAACCAAGGAGGCATTCTCCTCACTTGACATGTCGAAGGGACCACCTATAGTACTGGGAGATGACCCTCTCACTAAAAGTTTGGGAAAAGGGAGGATTGATCTTGATCATGGTCAGTTCAGCAATGTGTTGTATGTGCCTGGTCTTTCCTCCAACCTCTTATCAGTGTACCAGGTGACTCACACTGGGTCTCCAAAGAAGTTGATATTCTCCCCTGATGAAGTTGAGATCACAGAGATCTCAAGCGGTAAATTCATTGCAAAAGGAGTTGCAAATCATGCTCAGAAGGTATACATGTTCTCACACTTCCTACCCTACTAAAACCCCTCTGCTCTTCTGATTCATGCTAATGAAGCAAGCAGCTTTGGCATGAAATATTTGGCCACCTAAATTACAAGTATATTTATGATCTTAGTGAAAAAGAGATGGTCATGGGGTTTCCCAAGATAAAATTTTCCAAAGGAGTCCGCCAAGGTTGTATCCTAGGAAAACACCCAGAGCATAAATTTGAGAGATCTAGTCATGAGAGAACCTCTGCGCCCCTCGAGTTGATCCACAGTGATGTTGCTGGCCCATTCCCTCATATGTCCATGAGTTAGGCCAAATATGCATTGACTTTCATAGATGACTTTTCTAGGTATTGCTGGGTTTACTTCCTGAAACACAAGTCTAAAGTTTTTGGCCTATTCAAAGTATTTAAGGCTTTGGTTGAGAACCAGTCTGGGAGGAAACTCAAGGTCCTCAGATCTGACAATGGTGGTGAGTATGTCAAGTATGCATTTATACAATATTGTGCAGATGCAGGTATTCAGATGCAGCATTCTATCCCTTACACACCATAGCAAAATGGTGTTGCTGAGAGGAAGAACAAATCACTGAAGGAGATGGCAACATGCATGATGGAGGCCAAAACTTTCCCACCAAAGTACTGGGCCGAAGCTATCAACTGTGCAGCCTATATCTAGAATAGGGTTCCTCACAAACAGCTTGATGGTATGACTCCTTTCGAATCATGGAGTGGGCACAAGCCAGATGTGACCCATTTCAATATTTTTGGCTCAAGGGCTTGGGCTAGAATTCCAACGGAAAAGAGAAAGGCTTTGCAGCCCCAAATCCAAGAGTGCATATTTGTTGGGTACTCTAAAGATTCAAAAGGGTACAAACTGATAAATTTGAGCACAAACAAATCCTTCATTGAAAGGTGTGTTCAGTTTCAAGAAGAACCCCTAGCAGCAGTGGAAGTTGGAGAAGCCTCTTCACCACCAGAGCCTCTGAAAGTAAGTGAAGAGATTGTTGAACATGTTGTTTCTGATATGTCTGATAGTGATGAGTTTATTGCAGATCCTAACATCCCTACAAGGCCAAAATGGGCAGCTGATACTCTTCATGCTGCAGGAGAGCTAGCAGGGAATCCCAATGACCCCAAGAGGACTAGATCTCAATTTGAGGTTGGTCTGTGCATGAAGGATCCTATGTTTGCTGAGAAATTCTATCTGATGGTGGAATCAGATCCTCAGACATATGAATATGCATCAGGAGATCCAAGATGGCAAGCAGCCATGAAGGAAGAGTTCAGCTCACTCCAGAAGAGCAACACATGGGAGCTAGTGGATCTTCCCCTAGGGAGGAAGTTAGTTCAGTGTAAGTGGGTCCACAAGACCAAATTTGCTACTGTTGGTTCACCTATGAAGTACAATGCCATATTGGTAGCCAAGGGCTACTCACAGGCTCATGGCATATATTACAATGAGACCTTTGCACCAGTGGCAAAGATGGACTCCATCAGGCTAGCCTTAGCCATTGCAGCCTCAAGGCAATGGGAGGTACATCACATGGATGTAAAATGTGCCTTTCTGAATGGAGATATCACTGAAGAGATATATATGCAGCAGCCTCAAGGATTTTCTACTAACCCTTCTCTTGTGTGCAGGTTGAGAAATTCATTGTATGGGCTAAAGCAAGCCCCCAGGGCTTGGTATGCCAAGATTGATAGCTTCTTGCTATCACTGAATTTTGTTCGGTGAAAATCAGATCCAAATGTCTATTTGAAGTTAATTAATGGTTCATTAATGATCATTGTGTTATATGTTGATGACCTCCTCATTACAGGAAGTTGAAAGGATGAGATTGCTTCCTTGAAGGGTGCAATGAACCAAGCCTTCTCCATGACAGATTTGGGGCTCTTAAGCCAATTTTTGGGGCTTGAGATTGCTCAAAACAAATATGGAATCAAGGTGCACCAGTCCAAGTATGCCTTGGATTTGCTGAACAAATTCAAAATGAAGGACTGTAAACCAAGCAAGACTCCTTTCCTTTCAGGAGGGAAGCTGGAAGAAGCTAATTCTTCACCTATGGTAAACAATACACTGTATAGGAAATTGATTGGATTTTTGTTATATCTTACACATAATAGAAATGATATTTCTTATGCAGTAAGTGTGGCTTCTAGATACATGGATCAGTCTCATGAGATCCATTGGAAAGCAGCCAAAAGGATCCTTAACTTTGTTCAGGGAACAAGGACACATGGGATCTTCTATAAAGCAAAATCTGATCTTGATTTGATTGGATTTACTGACAGTGATTGGGAAGGTGATAGCACAGATAGAAATTCCACATTAGGATATTTGTCCGTGCTTGCAGAAGGGCCAATCAGCTGGTCAAGCAAGAAACAGAGTGTCATTGCACTCTCATCTACAGAAGCAAAGTACAGAGGAGTTGTTAATGCAGCAACTCAATGTTTATGGTTGCAGGGGTTACTTGGAGAGTGTGGATTCGAATCAGAGTACTCAACTACCATCTACTATGATAACCAGATTACCATTCCAATCTGCAATGATCCAGTTCATAAACAGAGAACCAAACACATTGAGATCCATATGCACTACATCAGAGAGCTTGTGCATGATGGCACCATTCACCTACTCTTCTGTTCATCTTCAGAACAAGTAGCTGATATCTTCACCAAATCATTTTGTGAGAAGAACTTCAGCAATCTCAAATCACTGCTGGGGATTTCTGATCATGCTGTGAAGCATGAGTGAAGACAAGATTTCCAAATTTTGTTTTACAGTCCATGTTTAAGGGAGGATTTTCCCATGTGGTTTTTGCCTCTTTCCTTGTTTAAATGGACATGCAGTATGTAAAGGGTGACTAAGCCTTGTTGCTAGGCCGTATAATTTTCTAATATATTACTCATAAGTCAGGCTTAATGGGGGGTGTTAGAATAATCAACCCATAGTTAGCTACCTTAGACATTAATTTAATTATTTTTGCCTTATTTGCCTAGTTCATGTGTCCCACCTTATGCAAGTTGTCATTTACCTATCCATAGTGGTCAAACTTGCCTATTTTGACTCATGTAACACTTGGGAAACCTCAAGGAATCAATTCTGGTTTATTCCTGGCCTCCTAGGTGCCCTTCTGCTTTTTCTTCTTTATTGCCTGCTTTTTCAGTGCTTTAAGGCAATTGGGAAAGTTTGACTAGGTGAGGTTAACTAGTTTTTTGTCCTCCACATCCTCCACTCTTTTATCCTATGAAAAGCATGTATGAGTTGTCATTCCATCACTCTTTAGCTTTCCTAAGTTCTTTTTCCAATTCGTGACCTCCATGACTGATTTGGAAACTACTTTATGCACCTATGGGGGATTTGATTAATTTTAGTAATCCTGCTTTTAACTAGATTCGAATTGCCTCCTCATGCATTCGAATATCCTATGTAATTATTTAATGCAGAAAACTATTATGTTACAGGGTTGGCTATTGTACACTGAGTTAATACAGTTTAGTGTTCAGCTCCATATTCAGTCTCTTTTGTGAGTGATTTTGCATGTACAATTGATAATTGTTGTGAGTAAAATTGTTCTATCATTGGGTTTAATTTCCACACGAAGGGTTTGATGAACCTATCTTATGGTATAAATCCTATTGTAAGGGATATATATAAATCTTGTGATTTGCATTTCCTTTATGGGTGGCGAAATATATGATATAATTTATATCATGCACAAACTATCCTAGACCTAGTATAAGTCTTGGCTGGAGAATATATGCATACCATGGTTTTAAACTTATGCGCAAGGGGTTTAAGACTTGCAATGAAAACATGGAGGAATTCGAATTGGTAACACATACGACTATAGAGAAGTGGGTTTTAGAGTTTGATATGGGTAACAGGCT
Source organism: Pseudotsuga menziesii (assembly GCA_001517045.1). Lineage (NCBI taxonomy): Eukaryota > Viridiplantae > Streptophyta > Pinopsida > Pinales > Pinaceae > Pseudotsuga > Pseudotsuga menziesii. The sequence continues at coordinate 32,846 of LPNX010662869.1, read as the reverse complement.
AGCACCCTTGATGCGCCTTCGATTTTGTGGCAGCCCAAGCTTAGGGCTTGGATCACGATGGGCTGGGTCATTTTTCTTGGTTTGTTGTTTTCTCTAAGCTCTAGTGTGGGTGAAGAAGGATGACCTCATTGGTCTTAAAAGGTAGGTAAGATCGATTCATTTGGTATAGTTGCGTTGTTTTTATAGCTTGTATTGACCATACTTACTTCTTATCCCGATGTTGTCCTGTTGTAGGGTTACAAAGGAGTGAGTGAAGGATGCAATTGTGGATCACGTGTGTTAACACTTCTAACTTGAAGACTATTGAAGGAAACATGGTGAAGAAAAATGTGGGATAAGTTTGGTTAAATATAAGAATGTGAATATATGATAAAAGGGTGCATAAAGTGAGAAATTATCTCATAATCCAATGGTATAGAACAAAGATGTGAAAATCAATGGTTTAGAATAGATCCGCTTTGTGGAGATGCATGGGAGATAAAGATAGGCATAGATAATTAACAAATCATGAGGATCGACAGTTGTGGGATCAGGTCGGTAAAATATACGATTGATAAGAAGTCCGCTCCATAAAGTTGTGTGCTGTTAAAAACAAAAGGGCCCAGTGGAATTGTGTACGTGCAAGTTAATCCAACAGCTTAAAAATAAAGTGAATATTCATCAACGGTTGTTATCAGATCCGAAGGATAGAGTGCATGGTGGTTGAATTAAAAAGGAGGTAGCGGAATAAAAACCATGATACATGTGGTAGCTCACAGTACATTCCGTGGAGAAAAATGGTTTAAGAAAAACCGCTAGAGGGAGATTCCGAAATAGATCTTTATATAAAGTGAAGTTGACTTATTTTGAAAAATCATTTTTTATTTTGCATGCCGAGATGAATGGAAGGGACAACCCACCATCCTTTTGCAGTAAACTTCACATACATATAGTTACAGTCACAGGTAAGCTTCGAACACTTGAGCTTTATTCACAGAATTATCGTCGTTTATCTATTATGGAGAAAGAGAAAGGGTTAGAAGGTTTTTACTAGGTCCTGGATGAAAGAGAGGAATTCTTCGTTGATAGAGATAGAGGTGTATATGAACCATTTCTGTCGATTGGAAATGTATCAGTTATTAAGGAAATATTGTGGCGGTATAATTCACAGGGTAACGACATTTTGAATGCCTGCAAGTCATTTATGTATTATTTCGCCATTGACTAGACCTTACCCTTTCCTGAATTCGCTGAATGGTGTGTAAGTAATTACTCATCTTCTGAGAGAGTCATTGTGAGTCGTTCCATGTCCAAGATATTGTGTAGGATTGATGCAAAATCTATTCGTGGATTCCTTAATTTGCCTAATAATTACCTTGATAGTGTCGAGTTTGTGAATGAGTCTGTTTTAGCTAAAGTATACAGAGGTTGTAAAACTGAAATTCGATGTGAATTTTTTCTAGTATTCTTAATGAAGGTTAGTCATTAGAAGGTCTCTTTTTGCCATATCATATTCACATCTTCAAAGAGGAGGTCCAATTGGTTGTATCTTTGGTCTGCCAAATTTTAGGTCTAGATAATGACATTCATGTCAATGAGGTTGTCTTGGGCTTCTTATTGAAAATGAGTTCAGTTAGTCTTGAGTCTAAGTCCCATCCGGTCGATTTCTTTAGTTTGGATGAATATTTAGTAGAGTCTATTCATATCCAATTAGTTGATTTCCCAAAGGTAATATTTTTCAAGTACCAAGCATATTTGTGGAACATGTTATTATGTTCAAATGTAACTGAATTACAATTATAGACTACTATATTCTCTTCGAATCTATTGAAGAAAATCAATATGTTCGAATTCGTGAATTCCATTATGTCAGAGATATACAAGTTGTTGTTTGATGAAGTATTTCTCAGAGTGTTTGAAGAAATGAAGATTTTGATGCAATCGTCACCAAAAGACAGGATTGGGGATTGGTTTTTGTATAAAGACTTTACAGTTTTGAGAGTGTATGGTTTCATCGGAGAGCCATACAGTCTGCCTGCTTTCCTTACCCCTAGAATCTTTGCACTAGAATACATGAGACAAATATTATATGCAGAAGATGAGCATTTCGGAGCCTTCAAAAAGTCATCCAATATCAAATTCCCCCTTAAAGTTGTTTCATTCATCTTCAAAAACAAAGGTGCTCTGGTGATTGTGGAAAAAGTATTGGAAAACATGGATTTTCAAAAAGAATAGAAGGTCATTTATGATCCATATCATATAATTTATCTAGGGAAACAAGCAAATAAAAACAAACCATTTGATCACCAAGTTGTTGAGGGATTGAAGGAAGTAGCCAATTTGTCTCATTTTGTGGAAAATCCAGGAAGCAATGAAAGTACAAGCAATGGATCAATTACACCGTCTCAAGTGCCAGAAAGTTCTAATGTTTTAATTAAAAGAATTTTTTTCAAGGTTGAAAATATGGAGATAGATGAAGACAGTTCACGTAAGAAGACCAAAACATCTCAAGATGGTAAAATTTCGAGTGAAGTAGTTTCAGATGAGTTGAAAAAAGTATTTTTGATTCCTAAGAAGTCAGTGCAAATGAACCAGTTTTCTTTTGAAAATGAAAATAATGCAGAGTCCAGTTCAGTTTTTAAATATAAAGCAGAATTCATGACTAGTTATGTAGAAAAGCAGATGCAGTCCTTAGAAGAGACTAAGAATCTACTCCCATGAGTGAGAAGTCTAGGCAACCCAAAGACATCACTGATTTCCACTTGGGATGTAGAGAGGAACAATTTAAAATTAGCTATGGTAAGTGACAAAAAAGTGGCCGAGATGGAAGTAAGATTGGACAAAATTAGTATACCTGACAAAATACAGCTGCATAAACAGACAGGGGATATAATTTATTCATATTTGTTACATGCGATGATGAAAATTAACAAGTTGCAAGTTTTAGTAGATAACTTGGAGGTCTAGTTGAAGCACGAAATAGTTGAGAACAAGGTGAATTCAAATCAAATAAAGAAATTGCAAGCAGATGTTATAAGCTCAGGGGATGAACCAGGAAACACACAAGCCATCAGAAAATTTTTGGAAGAAAAAGATAATGCCCTTTATGTACTAAATAAGAAGTTGAAAATCCCAAGTTCTGAACATGTTCAATCATCAGAGTTGTTGGCCTTACAAGAGGAGAAAGATAAAATCCATCAAGAATGATGGAGTACAAAGGAAAAACCGTGAAGCTACAAGAAGAAAAGAATAAATGAGAAACAGAGCGAACTCAGTTAATGACACAAATTTCACAGTTAAAGAAAGATTAGAATGATGAAAAATAGATTATGGAAGAATTAATGAGCCAGACTCCTATTGATGGAGATTTGTCCATTGTAAATATTGAAAATCCTTTAAGTGAATTTTTTGCTGATGATTTACTAGTACCCATGTCACAAGTAAGCTTGAAGGATGTAGAGATAAGGAAATTGAAACAAGAAAATGAGAAGATCAAATATGAGCTAACTAAAATGATTGAAAACAAGAATAAAATATTACATGACAAAGGTCAATTACAAAAGAAGCTTAATGAATTAAAAGAAAGGAATACAGGAAAGGGGCCTCTTCAGGGAGCCAAGCATATAATCTGGGATACATTGTCTGTAGAGGTTACTAAGTTCATACATTATTTGAATTTCATTGATGACCAAAGTGCATTGGTTAATTTAGCCAATCAGAGATTAAAATTAGTAAATGAGACCATGGAGAGGAATCCCCTATGTACAACGCAGAATGCATTGAATTTCTTGAATTCATTAACTTATCAAAAATTGCAAGATATAGGAATCAAAGACAGAGTAGCTATTGTGCTGTGGTCAAAAAGATTCATTTACAAACATCATCTTATGAAGACAGTACAAGATAAGGCGGATGATATGACTTCACGTATTAATGATTTCAGGCATGCTTTTAAAGAATTGTTTGAAGACGGCCTTCCCTCTTTCTGGGATGAAGAAGGAAGACACTTTTCTCAAGAACATTATCATAGCCTGCTAGTACAAATCCATATGAATCACTCCAAGTTTGATGACTTGGTAAAGGGACTGACGGGGAAAGTCATCGTGGACAAGTTGACAGAAGACTTCAAGATATTGCAAAAATTTCTGATCGTCAGAGGAGGGCTGCCCACTATGTCTTATGAGACCTATATGGATTTGGAAGTGTCTATCTGAGAAATGATTGAGTATGACATCCCAAGCACAGAACAATGGAGATCCATAGAAAGATTCAGAAAAACAAAGTATATTCTTCATCTGTGAAAACAGGCGTTGCGCGCTATGGAGCTGCTTGTCCGAGCCTTGCTGTCACCAAGTCGATTTTAATTAAATGATCTGTTATCAAGATCAAAGCAAGTAGTTTATTCCTATTTGTTAGGGATATGGTTACAAATACATTGATTAAACAAATTATTCAGTTATTAAATATTCTTGGGGAAGAAATCATTTATGTATATATTTTCATTTACTTGATGTATTGAGGGTTGGAACCCATTTGTTGTATCAATGTTTTTGAGGACAGACAATTTTTGAAATAAAAAATTTGAATGCATGTGGGTTATCAAAGATTCTTGTGTTGTTTACATTACAGTCCGTATTTTCTTTCCTATGTGATTTTTTTTCGGTGTTTACATTCCATTTTGATTTCCTAGTATCTAAAGCGTAGTGTTGAATGGTTGGAATTCATACTTGTTGTGCTCTGACTATTGTTTCAGATATTTCATAAATGTTTCTGCTAAATGTAATATGGAATTCATCGTATGATACTCTATATTGATGGATTGTTCGTATTTCTTCCTTTTCCACCTGAACTCAATGAATGACTGTAATTAAGGGGTTATCTTGCCTTTGATGAAATATCATGCATGCGACCTTGTGATATCTTTATGTATTTTGACTCCATTGCCCAATGATTATGTGTATCATTTCAACCATCTATATGATTTTTAAGTGTTGAATTTTATATCTGGCCTTGTTAAATTTATATTTGAGAGATCCCTCTCTGGAAAGGAAAGCCAGTTTCTTTCTGAAGTGGTTTTTTGTTGTTACCTTTGGGATTCACCTTTTGCAACCTGGGTACATTCTGAGTGGTAACAAATTGGCACTGTTGACGGGGAATGAAAGTGAAAATATTCCCTGGGAAGAATGACAAATTTTTAAATATCAATAAAATATTTATGTGGCCAAACAAGAATTTTTGTCAGTAGAGAAGGTTGTATAATTTCCCTGGCAGTTCCATTGTAAATTTTTTGAAAATTTAAAAGTCATTCTGGCTTCGAGAAGACATACACGAGGTAATTCTGACACTAAAATTTTAAAGAGTTTGGAAGATCCATAAAAGTTATTTAAGAAAAAGGATAAAGAAAAAATAGATTTTTCTTTGTTTGGTGCATCGTCTTCTCGGGATTCTCCTAGTATTTTTTATCAAGAATGGGAGGTTCATGTTGGAAGAGGTTTGTTGAAATCTAAGTCTGAGTCTAATATTAAGAATACTGAATTTAATTCTTGTATATTAGAATCTTATTTGCTGGATTCCCTTTGGAGACATTTACAACAGTCTGCTAAAGTTGAAACACTTGTTGTTCAAAACACTCAAAAGTCCTCAATGCCTCTAAATCCACCTAGACCAATGGCAGCCAGATTTGCTTCCTTGCATTTGCCTACTTTATTACACGACCTTCCTCAAAATTATTCCCAAAGAATTTCCTTATTTGATGGATAAGGAGACATAACCGCAAAACAACATGTGGCTAAATTTGAAGATTTTGTTGACTTGGAGGAAGTTGATTATGCAGATGTTAAAATGTGGTTATTTGCTCAAAGTTTATCAGGTGAAGTGAAGAAATGGTTTAAAGACTTTCCAGATGGATCTATATTGAATTTCCAAGCTTTCTAGAATGCATTCCTAGAGAGATGGGATGACAAACAAAATCCTTTGCAGCGCTTGTCCTAGTATAATAGTCTCCAAAGGGAGGGTTTTGAATCTGTTCATTAATTTTCAAGTAGGTTTATGAGGGTTTATAATTCTATTCCAGAAGATATAAAACCTTCTACAGCTGCATATAAACTTCATTATGCTGGAGCCTTTGATAATGACTTTGCATTTTCATTGAGAGAAAGAAAATCAGCAACTCTTGCCGCAATGTTTACAAATGCTTTAGGGGTGGAGGCAAATATGATGGCAAGTGGAAAAATGAAACATAGAGACATTTATAGGAGGAAAAAGGAAGAAAATTTGCCTTCTACTTCTTCTTCTACCACAGATATTAAGTTTGAAATGATGTTGAAGACAATGGAGAAGTTGATGGACAGGTTGACTATGGATAATAGGGTGTTCAACAGAGAACAAGCTGATCCTCAAATCAGGAATCCAAATTTTAGAAGACGAAATCCTCCTATACCTCCACAAAATAGGCAGAGAGACATGAGAAACCCAAGAAATTAGGAAGAACAGCAAATTTGACCACCATTCCCTGAGAATTATGTTGCTGATGAAGAAGATCCTACCGAAAATGAAATTCATCTTTTTGGAGAACTAGATTCAGAGATATATCTTACTGAAGAAGAACATAGCATGTTTGCACAGGAGGATGGGAATGAAGAATTCGAGAGGGAGATAAAACAATATCAAAGAGGTTACCTACATGCTATGGATGATGTACGAAGGAAAATTAGATTGAGAAATAGAGAAGTTATTATAAATAAAGGGAGTGTAAATCCAAATCAGCCTTCCACTAGTTCTTTAAATATAGAAAAGGGAAAATAAATACAAAAAGAATCTGTTGTAAATAAGGAAGTTGAGAATGAGATACAAAAAAACAAAGGAATGAAACAAGTAACACCAATTGATGTAGAAAGAGTCAATTCTAGTTTCAATTTGCAGAATGAGCTTTCCAAGTTGAAAATTTCTGTTCCATTTAATGAGTTGTTGAGAAACAATGAATATAGAAATACCATAACAAAAATGGTTAGAGGTTAAGGAGAATTGCAATCTGATATTTTGGAATTGATTGATGATAATCCTACTATTTCATTTGGGTCGAAAGTCAAAAATATAGAAAATGAAGAAGTCCCTCCTTTTTATTTGAGTTTGAATGTGCATGATATGGTGGTCCATAATGCTATGTTAGATTTGGGTGCATCACATAATTTAATGCCAAAAGGAGTAGTTGAAAGTATGGGAATGGAAGTGACAAGACCATATAAAGATTTGTATTCTTTTGATTCCAGGAGAGTGAAATGTCTTGGTTTGATTAAAGATATGGTAGTAAATCTGAATAAATTACCATCTAAAACAATAGTAATGGATGTGGTAGTAGTAGATATCCCACCTAAGTTTGGAGTATTGTTATCAAGATCTTGGACTTCCAATTTGAAGGGTAAGTTTACAAATGGATATGTCATATGCTACTATTCCTGTTCAAGATGGAAGTAAGAGGTTGTATAGTGAGAAAAGAACTCCTTATGTAGTGAGTAGTCAAGATAAGCTTGAATTTCATCATATATATGCTATTGATACTGATTTGGGGTCTTCCATTTTCTTTAATGATACTATCCCATATGATTTGGAAGCTACATTGCAAATGAAGCCTGAGGAAAATAAAAAGGAAGAGGTGATGGAACAAGATGCTTTGGAAGCAAAACAAAAAAGAGAAGGTTTGTGGACTATGTATTTTGATGGATCTGTGGCAAAAATAGGCAATGGAGATGGTGTGTATATAATTTCTCCTATCAGGGATTTTAAATCTTTATCATATAAATTAACATTTGAATGCACAAATAATGTAGTAGAATATGAAGCTTTATTACTTGGATTGCATGCTTTGAAAGATTTAGAAGCACAGAGGATAAAAGTTTTGGGGGATTCAGAGCTGGTGATAAACCAGGTGAATGACAGTTATCAAACTAGGCATCCCCGGATGAGGGCCTATAGGAATGAAGTATGGGATATGATTGGTAAATTTTTTATAGAGCATACGATTCAGGTGGTTTCTAGACATGAAAATACCGTATCAGATTCTTTGGAAGTGGCTGCAGGAAAATTTAAAACCCCTATTGCTGGTTAGAAAGAATATCAAGTGGACATTGTGAACATACCATCTATTCCCGATAATTCTAAATATTGGCAGGTGTTTGAAGACGACATGCAGATAAGAAGGTTTTTAGAACTGTCAGGAGAATTTGTAAATACTCATATTGATACCAAAAATGACAATGGTGAGAATTTCCAGGATGATGAAGAACCTGAAAAGGAAAAGGATGGCGCTGAAAAATTAAAGGGGACCTTAGGAGGAAAAGATATTATTCAATTGAAAAATAATTTTATACCAAGAGGTTTGATTCCTTTGGAAATTTTTTTTGATAAGAATGATGTTGCTAAGAATCCTAAAGTGAAGCCTGTTGAAAATGCTGTTGAAGATAGGTGTTTTGGTACCGAGGAAAATCCTAAGATTATAAAATTATCCAAAAATTTGTCTGTAAAAGGAAAATAAGAGTATGTGAATTTAATGAAGAAGTATACATATGTGTTTGCTTGGAGCTATGAAGATCTTAAGGAGTATGATACATCTATAATACAACATACTATTCCTATAAAACCTGGGGAGAAGCCTTTCAGGTAGAAACATAGAAGGATAAATCCTAAACGGTTGCCAATTATTGAGAAGGAAATTAAAAAATTATTTGATGCCAAAATCATCGTGACTCTAAGATTTCCAAAATGGGTTGCAAATTTAGTTCTTGTTAGAAAAAAGAATGGAGAAATAAGATTGTGTATAGATTTCTGGAATTTGAATAAAGTGTCTATGAAGGACAATTATCCCTTGCTGAAGATGGATCATATACTGCAGAAGGTAGATGGAGCTGAAAGAATTTTGATGATGGACATTTTTCTGGTTACAATTAGATTAAAGCACTACCTGAAGATCAAGAGAAAACTACCTTTACTACACCTTGGGGAACTTTTATGTAGGAAAAGATGCCTTTTGGCTTAATGAATGTAGGAGCTACTTTTCAGCTGGCCATGGGCATTGCTTTTGCGGGATAAATTGAAAAATTTGTGGTAATTTACATGGATGACATCACAGTTTATTCAAGATCTGACAGAGAACATATTCATCATTTAGAAAAAAAATTCATGAAGTGTAGGAAGTTTGGTATATCATTGAACCCAAAGAAATCAAATTTTGCATTGGAAGAAGGAAAATTGTTGGTTCATATAATATCTAAAGATGGAATAAAAATTGATCCTAAAAGGGTGAGTGCAATTTTCAAGGTAGGAGAACCCAGGAGTAAAAAGGAAATATAATCATTTTTGGGACAGGTGAATTTTTTAAGAAGGTTTGTGCCTAGTTTTGCTGAAATCATAATGAATATTATGAATATTCTGAAAAAAGGACATGAGATAAAATGGAATGTAGATGCTAGGAGGTCGTTTTGGGAAATCAAACAAGCAATCTCAGAGCCTCCGATGTTGGCAAGTCTAGATTTTAACAAAGATTTCTTAGTATTTTCGTATGCTTCAGAGCATACCATTGCAGTAGTTTTACTGCAGAAGAATGGTGAGAACATGGAGCAACCCATAGCATTTTTCAGCAAGATGTTGAGGGACGAAGAATTGAAATATGATATTATGGAGAAACAAGCATATGCTTTGGTCAAAGCATTGAAATATTTCAGAGTATATATTCTACACTCACATGTAATCGCACATGTTCCAACTGCTGCAGTAAAAGGAATTTTGACACAACCTGATCCAGAGGGAAAAAGGGCAAAATGGGTAGCTACATTACTAGAGTATGACATAGAGATAAAGCCTACTAAGCTGATTAAGGGACAAGGATTAGCGAATATGATGACAAATTCAAATTGTGAGTCTTTACAACTCAATTTATTATCCCATCATTTTAATCAGTTGGATACAGAGGTGGAAGTGATGAATGATTTTGTGGTGTCTCCATGGTACTCTAACATTGTGTACGTCGTTCGAAATTTACAAGCACTAGTAGGATTGAGTAAGTCAAAGGAAAGGTCAGTAAAATTGAAAGCTACCAAGTTTTCTATTATCAATCGATATCTTTATTGGAAAGATCCTAGAGGTGTGTTACTCAATTGTATTTTGGAAAATGAAGCTCAACATATAGTTAAAGAATTCCATAAAGGAGATTGTGGAGGGCATTATTCTTGGAAGGTGACTGCAAATAAAATTCTAAGAGCAGGTTACTATTGGTCAACATTGTTTTCAGATGTGTATAAAGAAATCAACATGTGTCATCAGTGTCAGATTTTTTACGGTAAAAGAAAGGTACTTCCTTTCCCTTTAAATCCAATAACAATAGAAGCTCATTTTCAACAGTGGGGTTTGGATTTCATTGGCGAAATAAATCCCAATTCTTCAAGACAACACAAATGGATTTTAACAGCTATGGATTATTTTACAAAATGGATTGAAGCAATTCCTACCAGGAAAGCCACTGAAACTGTAATCATGGATTTTCTTGAGGAGAACATACTGGCTAGATTTGGATGTCCCAAAAGAATAGTAACAGATAATGTAGCCGCTTTTAAATCCAATAAAATGATTAATTTTTGTCACAAATATCATATCAGTCTGAATCATTTGACTGCCTATTATCCGCAAAGAAATGGGTTAGCCGAGTCTTCAAATAAAAGCCTGGTAAGGATCATAAAGAAGCTGTTGGAAGATAATAAAATATCATGGCATACCAAGCTCAAATATGCTTTATGGGTTGATAGGATTAGTACCAAAAGGGAAATTGGAATGTCTCCTTTCCAATTGGTGTATGGAACTGAAGTTGTTTTTCCAGCATCGTTAGGTGTCCCAGTTATGAGGTATTTCCAAGAGCAGCAAGAGGAACCAAACCACATGCAAAGGAGGATAAACCAAATTATTGAGCTAGAAGAGCAAAGTAATAAGGCCTATGATAAAGTGCAAACACATCAGGAAAAAATAAAAAATACTTTTGATAGAAGGGTGAAGAAAGAACAGTTTCAGATCGATGACCTAGTCTTGAAATGGGATGCTCCCAAGGAAGATAAACATGGAAAATTTGATCATATGTGGGTAGGTCCTTATGTTGTTGCTGGACATAGAGGGAAAAATGCAATTATTTTTGAATATCCGAATGGGATTTCTCTGAATAGTAACCCTGTCAATGGGAGATTTCTGAAGCATTACCTATCCTAAGAAGGAAGATAAAACTTGTATCATAAGTTTGTAAATATGTATTTTCTTTTAGAAATCAGTACAAATGGTGAGCCGAATGTTTTTGAAGCTCGTAGTGAAAGGCCTAAGATTCAAGAGGCATGCCATTTATTTCTAGTAAATATATCAACAAGAAAGGTAAAAAAATTTTGGAAGCTATCTTGTAAAGATTAAAGACATGCACCTGGTCTATGAGTTCTTTGATACCTCACAGGGAGGATATCATCCCCAGATGGAGCCAGTTGTTAACACTTCTAACTTGAAGAGTATTGAAGGAAACATGGTGAAGAAAAATGTGGGATCAGTTTGGTTAAATATAAAAAAGTGAATATATGATAAAAGGGTGCATAAAGGATGAAATTATCTCATAATCCAATGGTATAGAACAAAGATGTGAAAATCAATGGTTTAGAATAGATCCACTCTGTGGAAATGCATGGGAGATAAGGATAGGCGGAGATAATTAACAAAGCATGAGGATCAATGGTTGTGGGATCAGGTCGGTAAAATATATGGTTGATAAGAAGTCCACTCCATAAAGTTGCGCATTGTTAAAAACAAAAGGGCCCAGTAGAAATGTGTACGTGCAAGTTAATCCAATGGCTCAAAAATAAAGTGAGTATTCATCAACAGTTGTTATCAAATCCGAAGGATAGAGTTGCGCGGCGGTTGAAGTAGAAAGGCAGTAGCGGAATAAAAACCATGATACACGTGGCGGCTCACAGTACATTCCGCGGAGAAAAATGGTTTAAGAAAAACCGCTAGAGGGAGCTTTCGAAATAGATCTTTATATAAAGTGAAGTTGACTTATTTTGAAAAATCATTTTTTTTTTGCATGTTGGGACGAATGAAAGGGACAACCCACCATCCTTTTGCAGTCAACTTCGTATACATACAATTACAGTCACAGGTAATCTTTGAACACTTGAGCTTTATTCATAGAATTATCGTCATTTTTCTATTATGGAGAAAGAGAAAGGGTTAGAAGGTCTTAAACGGGTCCTGGATGAAAGAGAGGAATTCTTGGTTGATAGAGATAGAGGTGTATATGATCCATTTCTGTTGATTGGAAATGTATCAGTTATTAAGGAAAGATTGTGGTGGTATAATTCACAGGGAAATGACATTTTGAATTCCTACAAGTCATTTATGTATTATTTCGCCATTGAGCAGACCTTACCCTTTCCTGAATTCGTTGAATGGTGTGCAATTTATTACTCATCTTTTGAGAGAGTCATTGTGAGACATTCCACGTCCAAGATATTGTGTAGGATTGATGCAAAAGCTATTCATGGATTCCTTAATTTGCCTGATAATTACCCTAATAGTGCTGAGTCTGTGAATGAGTCCGTTTTAGCTGAAGTATACATAGGTTGTAAAACTGAAATTCGATGTGCATTGTTTTCTAGTATTCTTAATGAAGGTCAATCATTAGAAGGTCTCTTTTTTCCATATCATATTCACATCTTCAAAGAGGAGGTCCAATTGGTTGTATCTTTGGTCTACCAAATTTTAGGTCTAGATAATGACATTCATGTCAATGAGGTTGTCTTGGGATTCTTATTGAAAATGAGTCCAGTTAGTCTTGAGTCTAAGTCCCATCCGATCCATTTCTTTAGTTTGGATGAATATTTAGTAGAGGCTATTCATATCCAATTAGTTGAGTTCCCAAAGGTCAGATTTTTCAAGTACCAATCATATTTGTTGAACATGTTATTATGTTCAAATGTAACTGAATTACAATTCTTGACTACTATATTCTCTTCAGATCTACCGAAGCAAATCAATATGTTCAAATTCATGAATTCCATTATTTCAGAGATATACAAGTTGTTGTTTGATGAAGTATTTCCCAGAGTGTTTGAAGAAATGAAGATTATGATGCAATTGTTACCAGAAGACAAGATTGGGGATTGGTTTTTGTATAAAGACTTTACAGTTTTGAGAGTGTATGGTTTCACCGGAGAGCCATGCAGGTTGCCTGCTTTCCTTACCCCTAGAATCTTTGCACTAGAATACATGAGACAAATATTATATGCAGAAGATGAGCATTTCGGAGCCTTCAAAAAGTCATCCAATATCAAATTCCCCCTTAAAGTTGTTTCATTCATCTTCAAAAACAAAGGTGCTCTGGTGATTGTGGAAAAAGTATTGGAAAACATGGATTTTCAAAAAGAATAGAAGGTCATTTATGATCCATATCATATAATTTATCTAGGGAAACAAGCAAATAAAAACAAACCATTTGATCACCAAGTTGTTGAGGGATTGAAGGAAGTAGCCAATTTGTCTCATTTTGTGGAAAATATAGGAAGCAATGAAAGTACAAGCAGTGGATCAATTACAACGTCTCAAGTGTTAGAAAGTTCTAATGTTTTAATTAAAATAAGTTTTTCTGAGGTTGAAAATATGGAGATAGATGAAGACAGTTCACGTAAGAAAACCAAAACATCTCAAGATGGTAAAATTTCAAGTGAAGTAGTTTCAGATGAGTTGAAAAAATTAGTTTTGATTCCTAAGAAGTCAATGCAAATGAACTAGTTTTCTTTTGAAAATGAAAATAATGCAAAGTCCAGTTCAGTTTTTAAATCTAAAGAAGAATTCATGACTAGTTATGTAGAAAAGCAGATGCAGTCCTTAGAAGAGAGTAAGAATCTACTCCCACGAGTGAGAAGTCTAGGAAACCCAAAGACGTCACTGATTTCCACTCAGGATGTAGAGAGGAACACTTTAAAATTAGCTATGGTAAGTGACAAAAATGTGGCCTATATGGAAGTAAGATTGGACAAAATCAGTATACTTGACAAAATACAGCTACACAAATAGACAGGGGATATAATTTATTCAGATTTGTTACATGACATGATGAAAATTAACAAGTTGCAAATTTTAGTAGATAAATTGGAGGTCCAGTTAAAGCACGAAAAAGTTGAGAACAAGGAAAATTCAATTCAAATAAATAAATTGCAAGAAGATGTCATAAGCTCGGGGGATGAACCAGGAAACACACAAGCCATCAGAAGACTTTTGGAAGAAAAATATAATGCCCTTCAGGTACTAAAGAAGAAGTTGAAAATCCCAAGTTCCGAACATGTTCAGTCATCAGATTTGTTGGCCTTACAAGAGGAGAAAGATAAAATTCATCAAGAAATGATGGAGTACAAAGGCAAAACCGTGAAGCTGCAAGAAGAAAAGAATAAATGGGAAACAGAGCGAACTGAGTTAATGACACAAATTTCACAGTTAAAGAAAGATCAAAATGACGAAAAAGAGATTATGGAAGAATTAATGAGCCAGACTCGTACTGATGGAGATTTGTCCACTGTAAATATTGAAAATACTTTAAGTGATTTTTCTGCTGATGATTTACTAGTACCCATGTCACAAGTAAGCTTGAAGGATGTAGAGATAAGGGAATTAAAATAAGAAAATGAGAAGATCAAATCTGAGCTGACTAAAATGATTGAAAACAAGAATAAAATATTACATGGCAAAGGTCAATTACAAAAGAAGCTTAATGAATTAAAAGAAATGAATATAGGAAAGGGGCCTCTTCAGGGAGCCAAGCATATAATCTGGGATACATTGTCTGTAGAGGTTACTAATTTTATACATTATTTGAATTTCATTGATGACCAAAGTGCATTGGTTAATTTAGCCAATCAGAGATTAAAATTAGTAAATGAGACCATGGAGAAGAAGCCCCTAGGTACAGCCCAAAATGCACTGAATTTCTTCAATTTATTAACTTATCTAAAATTGCAAGATATAGGAATCAAAGACAGAGTGGCTATTGTGCTGTGGTCGAAAATATTCATTTACAAACATCATCTTATGAAGACAGTACAAGATAAGGCGGATGAGATGACTTCACGTATTAATGATTTCAGGCATGCTTTTAAAGAATTGTTTGAAGACAGCCTTCCCTCTTTCTGGGATGAAGAAGGAAGACTCTTTTCTCAAGAACATTATCATAACCTAATGTACAAAACCGTATGGATCACTCCAATTTTGATGACTTGGTAAAGGGACTGACGGGGAAAGTCATCGTGGACAAGTTGACAGAAGACTTCGAGATATTGCAGAAATTTTTGATCTTCGGAGGAGGGCTACCCACTATGTCTTATGAGACCTATATGCATTTGGAAGTGTCTATCTGAGAAATGATTGAGTACGAAATCCCAAGCACAGAAAAATGGAGAGTCGTAGAAAGATTCAGTATAACAAAGTATATTCTTCATCCGTGAAAATAGGTGTTGCGCGCTATGGAGCTGCTTGTTCGAGCCTTCCTGTCACCAAGTCGATTTTAATTAAATGATCTATTATCAGGATCAAAGCAAGTCATGTATTCCTAGTTGTTAGGGATATGGTTACAAAGACTTTGATTAAACAGATTATTCGGTTATTAAATCTTCTTGGGGAAGAAATCATTTATGTATATATTTTCATTTACTTGATGTATTGAGGGTTGGAACCCATTTGTTGGATCAATGTTTTTGAGGACAGATAATTTTTGAAATAAAAAAGTTGAATGTGTGTGGGTTATCAGAGATTCTTGTGCTGTTTACATTACAGTCCATATTTTCTTTCCTATGTGATTGTTTTTTCCAGTGTTTACATTCCATTTTGTTTTCCTCGTATCTAAAGTGTAGTGTTGAATGGTTGGAATGCATACTTGTTGTGCTTTGACTATTGTTTCAGATATTTCATAAATTTTTTTGCCAAAGTTAATATGGAATTCATCTTATGATGCTCTATATCGATGGATTGTTCATAATTATTCCTTTTCCACCTGAACTCAATGAATGACTGTAATTAAGGGGTTATCTTGCCTTTGATGAAATATCATGCATGCAATCTTGTGATATATTTATGTATTTTGACTCCATTTCCCAATGATTATGTGTATCATTTCAACCATATATATGATGTTTAAGTGTTGATTTTTATATCTGGACTTGTTAAATTTATATTTGAGAGATCCCTCTCTGGAAAGGAAAGCCAGTTTCTTTCTGAAGTGGTTTTTTGTTGTTACCTTTGGGATTTACCTTTTGCAACCTAGGTACATTCTGAGTGTTAACAATGGGTGTGGCCTTACTCCAATGGTAATCCCACTATGAAATTCGTTAAGAGTTCTCTCTTGGGGTGTCATGGCTGTGACTAGGTGTCACTCGTCGTGGGTTAGTCTAC
Source organism: Pseudotsuga menziesii (assembly GCA_001517045.1). NCBI lineage: Eukaryota > Viridiplantae > Streptophyta > Pinopsida > Pinales > Pinaceae > Pseudotsuga > Pseudotsuga menziesii. The sequence continues at coordinate 16,415 of LPNX010662869.1, read as the reverse complement.
TTGTATTTTGTTTCAATGGATACGTTTGTCTTTCGGGGGGTTTGTCTATAACATGACAGAGATCTGTTGGTAATACTATGAGATTGAGTTTTACTGTTTGGATGTTGTTTTCCTTCAGGTCTGTATTTATAATGTGTAAATGTAGAAATTTAAAATAAGTAGTGGGTGTAAACCCAACATTGACATAGTTGCTATAGATTTTGTTGTTGACATGGTTTAGATATTTGAGGGTTTAATTTAGTCGATAGTGTGTTTATTTACATTGGTCGTGGCCATGGTATATAACGTATTTGATAAAGAGGGTCTCACGACCTCTGTGTAATTGATTGGATATTAAAGTATGACCTACGTGTGAACATATCACAGCGTGGTTTTGCAAAGAAACTCTACAAGATTCAATTCTGGAGGTTGGGTTGAGATGGGTTTTATACATTGATTTCTGTGTATTAATGTTTGCTGTGATTTCTAATATGAAGGGAATTCTAAGTGTCCACAGGACTCGATCCTGCAACCTCATTGCACTTACAGGTTTCTTAATTTAATTATTGTAATGCTACTTTGGTTATTTGTTAAATGATGGTTTTGAGTAATATTAGATGGGACTATTTTGATTTATGGCATACGATTCTAATTATGTAAATTTGTATTATTATAGGGCTGTGAATTTTGATTTGGAAAAGGGACTAGATCATAGACCAATGAATGGTCTTGATATTTACTCTATTTATTTGATTATGATAATGTTTATTTTAATGGAAATGAGTTGGTATTTATCATAAATTTATTATACAGACCTTGAAAGTTCTTCATTGGTCNTATAGTTAGTTAGTTAGTTAGTTAGATGATGCTAAATTAAATCTAGGTCTTAAATTAAGCATAGATCTGGACTAGTATTTAATTGAGCATGGATCTGCTAACAAATGAAATCTGTCAGTAGAGTATATAGGCCTAAGAACATCTATGTAATAGATCTAAAATAAAACCTAGTTTGCAGGAATCACAGTTTAAGCAGTAGAGATAATACAAAAGTAAAACTAAGGTGCAATACCCTGGATAAATATTTATACATGAATTTAGTTTACAGAAGTGAATAAGATGAACAGACCCTAGATAAATCTAGAATAGGAAATAGATTACATCCTACGATTATAATTTAAAAATTAAACCCTAGAGGTTTTAAACAAAAAACAAACCCTTAGGGTTAAAATTTATAATGTAAAAATTTGCATAATTTGACCAGCACTTATTCTAGAAAATGGAAATGGATAGTCCAGGACCTCATACGTATAAATTTGAAACTCATCAAGGCCATCACACATGGTCTTCCTGCAATGTGTATCCCTGTCACATTCATCAAGTAGACAAATAGTCAATCATCATCTACTAATACAATCCAAATTTGATTGTTCCATAACCAAGCAATGACATTAGTAATTAAATTCAATATGAATTTGCAACTCTATCTATTACAAAAATTGATTTGCTTAGCAATGAGGTGATCCTCTTGTAAGAAGCACCACTATGCCCATTATAATTTTATGCTTACTAGCATAACATGAGAATCCACTTACAACATGTTCTCCTAACACAATTCCATGTAAGCCAATGATGATTAGTAATTATCAGCAATTCTCAAATCTGAATTTTACATGTCCAACTTGACAATCCATTCTGCACACAAACTATTTTCACAACCATGAGGCTCTTCTCATGAGGTTTTTCTCTTTCACATGGTATATTTCAGACTTCATCATGGTATTACCCACATTTCCATGCCCCAAACAATCTACCTGAAATTAATATGGCAAGGTGTAGTCACATCATTTATGCAATTTAAATGAATTTTTAGGTACTCTTGAGTACTCATTTACTATCCTGCATTCATAACAGTTCATGAAATGATCCTATAATTATCATCAATTCATCTTTTCCATCATTAGTTAGTCGTAATAACACATGCACCATCCCTATGTATTCATGCAATGCATCACAACATGTGCACCCATACTTATACATACACCTTTACAATCATCTACTCAATCTTTTCATATGCATCCCCTCAAGGAATAACTACAAGATTTATAAAATCTCTTCATGCATATTTGCTTAATGCTACCTTGTATGGATTCATAATACTATGCATTCCACCATATTATGGCCTAACCATGACTACCTCATATAGGATGCATTACTATAATCAAGACCACAAGTCCTCACTTGTTTTGGTTATTAAGTTCATATCAACATTCACAGGGAATGATATATTTCTATATGAATGTAGTATATATATATATATATATATATCTCTCTCTCTCTCTCTCTCTCTCTCTCTCTCTCTATATATATATATATATATATATATATATATTAAACAACCACATGGTATGAGGCCTCTTTCCTTTACCACTCCATGCCCCGCCACACTATGGCAGTATGCCATTCATATGAATGCATTTCACTCCTAAATGCATACCATTCCATGATTTCTAAATATGGTTCAATGGATTTATTAACCAATCCCCTTCCAACACTTATGTAATTATCATAATTAAACCATTACCTGCCTGGATCCTACTTACACCCTGGATATTACCAGTTTAGTCGGTCTCTTGCAGAGGATTGTAAAATTTTCTCACCATCTTCTTGATCATGGATTTGTTTCCCGATTCCCCTTTTTATTTTATATAAGGTTGATGGTCCCATAACAACATCATCAACATATTTAGCCATGCTTCTACTTTTGTTTGTTTTTCTACCAATACCAACACCAATACAATATTTACCATTAGTGGTTCTTTGTAAATGTATAATTCCCACTACTCTTACCAATATGTAATATCCTATGCATGCAAAACATATCCCCATGCATTTTCAGCATCCCCATGATTTTTCTGATGATTTAAACACTTCAATAATTTTGGAAAACATTTTCCTCCATGTTTCCTTGTCAACGGTGTCTCAGCTTAACCCAGCAGAGACCATCGGCTCCTCTCATTCAAAATTGTTGGCTCCTCTCCATTGAAACCACCGACAAAACTCAGACTTGGAAAATTTTTGAATTTTTCATTCCACGGGTTCTCATCGGGCAAACTTCCATCTAGGCTGTCCGGTGTATCGGATGAGCTTTCGGGTAAGTCCTCCAACATATTGAATGGGCTTCAGCCTAAGCCTTCCAATGTTTTTCAAACTTAGAAGAATTTCTGGAAGTTTTCCTGTCATCCTCAGATTTCCTCATTTCTTCCTGCTGGGAAGAGGGCAACTTGCCTCTATCATTGATTCTTCATATCCCATTGAGACCCATGCTGCAACATGAGCTCTGATATGACACTGTAGTGTCCCTGACCCTACGACCAGCGAAGAGGATGCTACCACCATACGATCTAACCCGGGAAGCTATTCCTATGAGGTTTTACATAAAAAGGAAAAGCTTTGAAAGTAAAACATGGATACATATTTACCATTTAGCGGAAACAAAACCATACATTCAAGCATTCGACATGTTCATTGTAACTCATTAAACAGTAAATACCATTGTAAAGATGAAATATACAATATAAAAAAGGGTGCTTATCTTATATGAAGCTTGTCCCGCAACCAGCTACGTCGCTACAATGTTCCACCCAATCATAACCAGTGTGCTCACGAATCTCTCAGCAACACTGCCACCCCCGAGCTAGGCATGATTCCACAAGGATGAAGGGGAATCCAACTGACTCACACATAACCAAAGATACACAACTTAGCCAAGCCAACATAGTAGGTTTAACAGGCTATTCAGGGAACTACAAAAACTGGATGCTAAGCCAGTGGGCTCACAGAGGAGCTATGGACACTTGCACCACTATGTTTTATCAAGCCCTCTCAGGCTCTGTTTCCACTTCCAAACATTCCAAGACCACACAACAAAATTTTAACCCAAAATCCGACACCTTGCATGTCTGAAATTCGACACTTCTTTGTTGCATTTTCGACACATACACTTTTTTTTGTCGTCGGTGGCATAACGTCAGATATTTGACATCCTACCAATGTGGGTCGAAGATTCGACACACCATGGTGTCACTTATTTGAACATTTTCTCTTCTAAAGTGTCGATCAAAACTTGCATAAACCATTGAAAATCCGACGCCATTCGACACTTGCAGCGTCGACCTTCTGATGGACAGAAGTGTCGGAGGAATGGCGATGCCATCAATATTTTTATCCAAAAAGTGTCAGATGTTTGACGCTATGTGACACTTGAAGAGTCGGCCTTCCAACGGGAAAAGGGTCGGAGGCATGGCAACACCATCGGATATTGCCAGAAGAAGAGAAACTCTATAAGGCTTCACAGTTGCTTTTTACTACAAGCAAACATAATGTTCTATTATAACCAGCATTGGTGGCTAATTATTAAGCAAAATGATTACCATCTAACTACTTTGTATTAGCTATTATGCATCGGGAAAGGAATGCCTTATTGTCTATGACTTCATACAAAGAGGAAATCTTTAAGAGGGCCTTCATATTGAAGAGCATAAACCAATGATTCCATATAAAGACTGGTTTATAATGGCTGTGGAGTTGCAGGAGCATTAGATTGGCCCACTTTTGACAAGCAAAATGAATCCCATGAAAAATTTGATCACAAAAATAAATTGTATGTTTTTTCAAAGTTTTTGCTTAAAACTCCTACTCTAGCTTTGTTAATGCATTCTAATGATATAGGCTTGCCTATGGATTCACAGGGGAAACTTATCAAATATATTACTATTTCTTCTTTGGATTTATGGTAAAATGATGGGTGAATTCTAGGGTTTCACGCACATGCAAGATTGATGCTAGCATTGTTGGAAGAACACAAGCACAAGGAGGATATAGGGTTTTCTTGGTTGCTCCATTGGTAAAGTTTGGTGAAATTATGCTTCTATGGATTGAATGGTGGTTGTAATGCTGCGTTTTCTCTAAATTAGGGATTTTTACCATCTTTTGTCAACTTTTACATGTTATAAAACATCCTCTTGAAGGTTTTTTCTCTTATTTGTCCTTAGATCTCTGAATTTTTCCCTAATTAGGATCCTCCAACAAACCCTAGAGGTTGTTTTTGGAAGTCCTAGTTGGTGAGGCTTAGGGACATATTCCAAGAGGGAGGATGATCACCATCCCTCATGGCCTTAGGTTTGAAGTAAATTTCACAAAAACCCTAAGATTTGTCATTTTGATCAAAATGTAGTATTTCATGTGTAAATATATGCATTTGTGTGATTAGTGTAGTGTTAGATTAGATCTGCATTTTTATAAACTAGAAAACCTTATAAATTTATAAAATTCAATAATCCAAAAATAACAACAATTTTCAAATTATAAGCCACCCTCAAATTTTGGTTTACCTATTTAGCCCTAGATCCTCCAGTGTGTCACCTATCTTCTTGTCTACATCCATGAACTTGAGAACCTAAAAAAACTAGTCAAAAGTCAGAGTTAGGATTTCATATTTGACATGTTTCAAGGGTTGGGATAATTTGGCCTTGATAAAAGGTTACTTTATGCCTTACAACAACCCCATTTAATTGTTTGGTAGGGAAATTTAGGGACCCTTTCCTTACTGATCAGTGTTACTATCGTTTCTAGACCTAAAACCTACCAAAAAGACCTGCAAAATCAACCAAGTTAGGGTCATATTTGAGTTATGGGGAAATCTCAATAATATAATTGAATTCTTCCTTCCAAATTCATTCTTTTTAGGATAAGGAGTACTTGTATAAACCCTTAAAAGGATGGTTAAATCAGCTGGTAATTCATGTTGGTATACAGTAGTATTTATAGTTAATCTAAATGATGATAATAATGCCTATGTGATGATACATGATGGTTGTTAATACTTACACTTTCTAGCTGATAAAATTGTGTACTAATGTTGATTTCAAAGAAAAGTGGTTTAAATGATAATACTCTATTGGTTATGATTCTGAAATAGCTTTTTCTTCCCTATATCCTTGGTGTGGCTATGAAACACTTATGCTTTACAACAATAGCATATCGTGCACAGACCTAGAAAACACCGCTCACTTATACAAGAAATTTACAAAATATCAAAGGTATGCATGCTTTATCGATGGACTAGCTAGCAAAGAAATTCTAGAATCTACAATAGAAACACAACCTCCACCACAGAAACCTACAACAAAATGTTCATAAAATGCCATCAATATTTTCATAATATTCCTTAAGAAGCAATCATGTGCCCAATTGAATAAGATGGAATTTATGCTGACCTGTTGGTTGATCATCAATGAGGAAGTCTCCCATGTCAAACTAAAGAAAATAGCAAAATCAATTTATTAGAGTATATTAATCCCATGACATACCTACTAGTAACTATATTGACTCATACAATTAACATGGTATGCATGTGTTTATCCTTAAATAAAATCAATCTTAAACCTAGAAAACTAACATGATTCTATTACACACCTTCCAGTAACCATTTCGAGTAACAGGAGCATATTGATTTTTACCCTAGAAGTGATTAGGATCAACACCACCAAACGTCATGGCTGCAAATGGGATTTCTTCAATAAAAACATATTTTCCTTGGGAAAGAACATTGAAACTGTTTCCAACAAATGTGAAAATGTTGCCTTAAGCGAAAATATGTCATACCAAATCTAGTGATCTATCATTATAAATCAGTGAAAATGACTGATACTCTTTTTCAGGCCATGGATACCTCTGGAAAATTGCCTAAAAACAACAAAAATAAATAGTTTTTATAACTTAACCATTCAAACAATGCCTTCCAGAAATAAAGTAGCAAATAGATCTTTATTTTTTCAAGCAGATCTCAATTCTTTGTTACCATAATTATCAATGAAATCATTCTTCTTTTGTATTCCAGAGTTGAGATGTTTCCTCTAAGTGACCACTTTAAACTCGGTGATAAATTGGAAGCAATACACAAATATATAGATGCCTAATAAAAGATTTGCAGAAAGAAGACTTTGTAACAAATTAGCAGTTATGAGTAATAAAGTGCATAGTGATGTTGGGGTGAAAAGTTACAATGGAAACTAAAAATACCAATGTGTACCATGCCCAACTCACAACCTACATGGATAAGCACAAATATAAACATAGGTTTACCACTGCACAATCAACCATTAAAGTTGAACAAGATATGAGATTAAGAAACAAATTACAAAACTACTGGAGAAAGATAAACTAGGGTGGATAACAATACACTCATGCAGAATAATAGGGAAACAATGCTTCAGATACAATTTTCCTCACAAGTCTATCTATCTTTTTCTGTCTTTTGACCTTTCATATTCCCATCAAACTCAAATTCCTATCAAATTTCTTGTAATGAAATGCCTACATTTAATTTTGTTGTCCTAGATATATGGTATTGGTAAAGTATTACGAAGGGGCCAGTTATCATGATAAATCAAAATATTTAAGGTAATTCTTTAGATCAGATAGAACAAATTTTGCCTCTATGTATGGTAATCATCATCATCAACTAAATGTATGTGTGTGCACATGCATAAATACCCAATACACAGCTCAATCAAACAAAAGAAAACATAATTATACCTTGATTTGTGTATCTTCACACTGTCTTTTTATGCTTTACCTTTCAAAACATCATTCAACATACTTCATTTTTTTTCTTGTTGCAATAGTTTCATGTTAGGACCCATCAAATATATTTTTGTTTGTTTATGAAAATAACAAAACCAATCTAAATAAATACATTTCTATTACAATGTAAATTACAATACTGTTCAATTATTCAAGTAAATTAATTGTTAAGAATATATCCCCTAATAAAACATGGATAGCCAAAAATACTATGTATATAAGGCCATTGATCTAATTAAAACTCCATTTCTTGCCTCTTAACTATGGAAATGTTTCTCAACGCTATATGTAACAAGTTCCAACGGAGGATTCAAATAGCAATAGTGAAAATTACACAGTAAAAATATAGAAATAGATGGTTTTTAATGTATTCTTCCTTACCATTCATTGAGCTCCTCTCTGTTTCGAGAATAATTTAATATTCTCTACTAAACAGGACCAACCACATGAAGGTGGAAGCTCTTATGGCCCCTCCCCCCTCTCACATCACTCTCAACTCCCCAAACCCAATGCCTATACTTGCAAATAACAATTTATTTCACTATTTCACAATGCAAATAACAATGCATCTACAATGCAAATTATTTCACTCAATAGTTGAAAAATGATTTCATTAAATCGTTCTTTAAAACATTCATTAAACCATTCAATCATTCAACAGCTAAAAAACCATTCATTAAACCATTCATTTACTCATTCATTAAAACATTAATTTAGTCAATGGCAGAAAAAAAAAAATCAGTAAAGCATTCATTCATGAAACAGAGGAAAAAACCATTAAATTTTATTTTTTATAAATAAGAATTACTCAAAATTTGTTTAGTCACTTCCTTTTTACTTTTCTTCTCTTTAAATATTTAGTTAGAATCACATCTTCGGGAATATGATCATTGGTATCCCTACTAGTTTGCTTGCAAGGTTGAACTTCTGGTGAGGGGCAATGAATTTCTGCAATAATGTCAAAACGTTTCATTAATATATTTATATTTTGATAAATATGAGTAATTCATTTAAAAAACATTACGAATGTGTGTTTTTACCTGCCATGTGCACATCAACATGTTCAACATTATCTCGTACTAGCCCAACCTGTTCCGTGTTATGATCTGCAACTACATGCTCTGTAGTTGAATTGTGTAGAATTAGAATTAATGTTCATCATCTGCAATGGTCTATAAAAAATAGTAGCACATTAATAAATTCATTACCAGGATGAGAAGGATGATCTTCATTTGGTTGGTCATGTACTACATCCTTGACATGAACGGGATCATTACTTTCTGCACAAAAATGAATAAATAATTTATGTTAGTTTACTTATAAGGAGCAAATTGCATGAGCATTAATAAATTATCATTAAACTATAAAGTTTTTACATACCTGGGCACCAGATGGATCAGCAGAAGATCGTGCAGTATTCCTAGACAAGCTTCTCCGGTGTTCAACAACAGCATCAAAGCCCTGTTCGAAGCCCAGCTTCATGTAATCCGCACTAGGCAATTCTTTGAACCGGTTGGCCTTCATATTTGCATGATGTCATTAATTTTAAATCCTTTTGTCAGAACAAAACAAAAATAATAATTTGTATGATATTTGGATGCGGATTCAGGTTTTGCGATACTTACATATCGGGCTGCCAAGTTAGAGTAACCACCAGGCCCAAGCTTGTGTTGGCCAATTTTTTCAATTCTTGTGTTTGTGGCCTTAGATGTGTCTAAGAGCTTAATTAAGTTTTTAAATACATTAGTCAATGTACCAAAATTGATATAAAAACTAGTAATAATAAGGCTTACCACTACATTTTGGAATGTATTGCATACCTCCCTATTCCACCTGGTGGTATCTTTCCTGATTTTCTCAGACCCTTCTCTTTTCCATCTTCCACCAGGGCTTTCCACTCCATAGATGGAATCATTGGAGGGCACTCATACCTAGGGTTCTTTTCTAGGTGAACCCTATATTGGTCTCGTACAATATTTAGATGTTTTTCAGCCTTTTGTAGTACCTTTGATGTATCGAAGGTATCTTTTCCGAATAGACTAACAAAGCAATTAGTCAGATCATCCTTTAAATATTTTGGTTTCGTGTTCCACATTGTGCAGATGGTGGGCCCGAAGATCTCCAAGGCCAAATCATTCATATGTTTATAAAATATATCATTTCCTGCAAAACATTATTGCCAACATTAGTCAACATTAGAAAATATTATCGATATATTAGACACAAATTATAAAAAATAAATTGAACAATATATAATGACCTAGAATCCTCTCTATCTTTATTGGAACTAGTTCCTCATTCACCAAAAATGTACACTTTATTTAACTAGTGCTAGTCACACAAGAAGATCCAGGAAATGCTTCCACATCTCTATCTAGCCCTGCATCCACCCCTTCTTTTGCAGCATCTGTTGTGGGTGGGGCAACATCGGCTGCACCCTCCGCTGCCCTCGGCGATGTCGCAGAGCATGTTGCCGATTGTTCAGTGGACAATATGGGAGTAGTATCTTGTGTACGTAGAGTGGTTTGCTCACTGGGACCAAAATTGCCTTGACCATCACTGATAATCTCCATATCGCACTGTAAATTCAAACCATTGTATTATAAGTTCAAGAGCATATAAAATCAAATATTATAAAGTTTTTATAAATGAATTTACATTTTTATTCGATAAATTACGTCCATTTTTTTACGTTGTTGTAACAACAATTGAATCCTTTGTTCAAGCCCTTCTATTAGTGGAACTGCCAATGTCAAATGAATCAGTTCCTCATTGTGTTTTTCCCTTGTCCTTTGTAGCACCCTCAATGGGTCTGCAGACTCTCTAATTTCACTATCTCTCATCAACCGAGAGACCTCATTCTGTAAAGAGTTTTGAGACATCGTTTGATAGACGAAATCCCCTATCTGCAATTGAAATATATAAAAAATTGCTTAGTATTTGAAAATATAGTGTGCGCAAATAATTATATTAGGGATTACATCTAGGATTACCTGATGCCTAGATGAGGGCGTCGTCTGATCAACAGATGGGGGTTTACCTTGATCAACCACCTGCAAAAAAAGTAGAGAACATTATCACAATGAACGCAATATGTATAAGCTAACAAATACAGAAAAAAATAAACACTATGCTACATGTTTTATATGTGTACATTTTTGAAGTATCTAGAATGTGGAATTACATTTAGGTTTACTGGTTTCCTAGAGGCTCCAGTCGTCTGATCAACGCTGGGGACTTTCCCTGGTCAATCTGCAAAAAAGGTAGACAACATTACCATCATGAACGCAACCATAAAAATGAAAGAATATAAACAAAATAAACATAATGCATCACGGTATACATGTTTACAATTTTAAAATAATTGAAATGGAGAATTACATTCATGTTTGGCTATTGCCCTGATGCTCTAGTCGGCTGACCAATAGCCGATTGGCTTCCCTGATCAACACTCTGCATGGAAAATAGATAATATTATATAAATGAACCTAATATACGAATGAAAATACATAACAATGTATCTGTATGTCCATCCTAAATTTAATATTACATTGGCAATATTGATGTATACTTGCTACCTTGACTCGGGTCGACAAACATCTATGGAGATGGAGGTGCCCCTGAGAGAACCCTTCATCAAAAACATATTAAAAGTTACATAAGGAAACATGAAAAGTAGATAATTTAAATTATATGCTAACAAAAATTCCTATAGATGTTGAAATAATTAATAAAAGGGTGGTTAAATTGTTTGTTGTACCACAACCATACTAACATTGTTTGCATCTACACGATTCAAATTGTAACCAATAAGTAGTTCTTTGCCAACAACTATTGATTTAATTGCACATACAAAGACACGGTTTCCTTCATGTGATTCGATAATGCAGTTGGGTTGATTTAATGTAGACCCTGGTTGTGTATTGTTTATAAACCCCACAATATTACCAATTGTTTTTGGCCTTCCATCCATGTACATCGTTGCTCCTTTATTTTGAGCTTTGTCTTTCAGTTGTATATAATTTGCTGACAAACCATATCTACACATACTTCGTGTATATTGGACCAGGCGCATCCAATCACTGTAGCTGTAACAGGGTCCAACATACTCCATCAACTATGTACATCTACCATATCTAACCTTTATGTCATCCATGCAAAACAACCCCAATCCATGCAATGACGGTGCAATTCTATATATCCTCTCATTCACACAAAAATCAGTGTTTACTTTAGGAAGATCGCTAGGAACCCATTGTTTCACTAGGTTTTGGTACCTTAAGGGAACATCGATGTCTCCCACTATCTCATCATTATAGGAACATGACCCCCCTCCTTGGAGAAAAAAAATCATGCGTTTGTCGAATTTTCTTCTGATCTTCTGACATCTAGTTGATCTAGCCCGTGTAGACCTACTGGATGTCTCACTTTCCTCTAGCCTTCCCAAACTCCCTTCGCTGGAGGAAGAAAGGTCTGAAAAATACATGTTTGGTTCTACCTGCACCATGGCCAAAAAAAAATTTGGCATCAGCATAGCAAAATACTAGCAAAAAAACGTGGAAAGACTTATAAGAAAAAAATCTTGGTAACACTTGTAAGCCCTAAAAATTTTAAATAAAAATCTTGTCAAGAATGAGTTTGGTTAATAGGTGTGGGCATTTGGTAGCCCTAAAAATTCTAATGTATGCCCTTCTTTTGGCAGCCCTAAAAATTCTAATGTATGCCCCTCTTTTAGCTTATTGCTTGCATTGCCTTTTGCTAACATGAATTGGGTAGGCTTCATAAGCTTCATATGTATGCTTGTGGCCATTGTACTTTAGCCTTTCAATGTTGTCAAGATTGAGATGATATGTTATGCAAATGCATCACATATAACACTGAAATTTATGCCAATATATGTCTATACAAAACCTGGAGGTTCTCCTTTAATGGACTATCTCCTTGAAAGAACATATCTCCTTTAAGTGGTTTTTAGTTTTCCCATGAATGATTTTGTGATGTTGTAGATGATTATCCATTTTACCTAATATGTTTTATGATCTTTTCCATGTTTTCTAGGGTGCACATACTTGTTGTTTATGGCTTCTTTTTCTTGAAAGTTGAACTGCCTAAAAGTGTACAGATCTCATCTAGGACCCTTTAAGATTCATAATAACAACTATTGTTATAGGATTTTATTTTCCAAATGAAACACCAAAACCATACTTTTTAGTTAATATTTGTGTAGGGATGTTTTTATGATCTCTCCCATAATTTATGATACTAATGGGATTGTATGCAAAAATTTATGTATGCCCTAAGAATTCTTATGTATGCCCCTCTTTTAGTTACATACAATTTTACATTCTCACTTATTGCTTGCATTTCCTTTTCCTAACATTGCCTTTTCCTTTTACTGGCCTACCCCCTTTTCAACAATAATAGTTGCATATTTAATCAAGTGTTTTTCTACCAAGGTGGCCGAGTCAACCGAGTTGACCCCCAACCGAGCTGACTCGGCCTTTGAAACAATTGGAGTGACAAGTTTGGTATCAAACCAAGAAAATCAGGGCATGACTGAATGGATCGGTAACAAAATGGTCAATTCGTCCCAATCCATACTAAATTGACCAAGTGAATGTGGGAATGCACAGGTCACACACATGACACTTCAATTCAAAAAAAAAAAAAACCTAGAAATATAAACATCGAGACTCTAAACCTACTTCATTGTCGAGTCAATTAGCTTTGTAGGATTCCTATACATCATAACACTATTTTGAGTAAAACACAACTTGCTTTGTAGGCCCTAGATTCCACCCATGTGCACAATATTCAATCTATAAAGCAACCCCCAAATACAAAAACGTTCTTCACAAAATAGGGCATGAACCATGTGAACAACCTTCCAAGTGGACCAACTCAATGAGTAACCTCCAAGCATGTAATATCTCTCATGAAATGGTGTATAAAATAGTGTAAGTATGCTTCAAATTATCACTTTATCCTTTGGTAGGGATGAACACTGCCTTTATGCATGTGTCTCCAAGGGTGAATGTTCCTCAAATAATGAGAGAAGGCCTTCCTCTAATAATAAACCAGTACACCAAGGTGAATTGGCCCTATTTAGGGCTTCCAGAACAAACTTGGTATTTTCAATGTCACACTAGGAGCAATGTTGGGCAGTCCTATGGGCATAAACAACTCCAGAATCAAGTATGAGCATCAAAGGGACAAATCTGAGCACTTTACAGTAATGGAAAAATAATGATGTTGAGTTCTTGGAGATCCTGTAGAGTGGACGTTTTAACCTCTGTGCTACTCTGAAGTGCATAATCCAACACTTCAGAGGAATATTTCCCAGTGGTAACCTACAACAATCATATATATATATATATAATCCATGGCGGTGAAGAGCGGACATTTCCAGATCTGCTACCTGGCACGTTCAGGAATGAAAAGAATGTTTTAAATACATTTATATCAGTCTGTAATATCTGCTGATTCTAAAGCTAACCAACTGTCTAAACCACAAAGGTCATCCTATTGTGTTAATTGTAAGAGGGAAAAAAATCAGACACGGTGAAAATTGACATAAAATGTTCAAATAAAAAATAGAGGACATCAAAATACCTACTACACCAAGGTGAATTGGCCCTATTTAGGGCTTCCAGAAAAAAATTGGTATTTTCAATGTCACACTAGGAGAAATGTTGGGCAGTCCTATGTGCATAAAAAAACTCTAGAATAAAGTATGAGAATCAAAGGGACAAATCTAAGCACTTTAGGAGCATTCTGAAGGTCACAACAAACAGTAAAGCATCTCAAATCAGCTATAATTAGGCCAACTTTCAGATATGGGCACATTTCAGCAATAAAATATTATGATCAATGGAAATAGGAGGCGGTCTTTGCAATTTTGGCTGTGAAAATGAGAAATCTATGGGTGAAAGCAACCCTAAAATCTCATTCATATGCCTTATAGCAGCCTCCACATGAATTTTGGGCACAAACAAACCTGTTTGGCAGTAAAAAAGGGTATGAAGCAACACTATTTCACCATCTTGGGCACCCTTATGCACTTATCCATCACCGAATAGGCATACCTCTAAATTTGGGCCAAATTGGAGGGTTAAAAGGTAGTTCTGGGCATGAATAGCCCTATGAAAAGTGACGAACAACGAAAAAACAGGATTTGAGAAAGCCATTGAATATGCTAATGCTTGGATTACCAACATGAGGGAAAGCCATTGAATATGCTAATGCTTGGATTACCAACATGAGGGAAAGCCATTGAATATGCTAATGCTTGGACTATAATAAACCACCTTGGTTGGACACTAATGCAAACCCGTGTATGAGTTTGAGCCAACATTTAAATCCACTCTACAGGATCTCGAGAGAACTAACATCATTATTTTTCCATCACTATAAAGGCGTTGTACTAGAATATTTGCCTATACTTGTTGATTTTACTGTTTAGTTGAACCTAAATGAGAAACAAAGAGGAGCGCTAAGAAATATACAACACTTTTCATGCGCGTCAAAGTGTTGTAGCTTGCTTAGTCTCCTCTCGGTTTCGTTCAACTTCTCCGTGAAATCAACAAGTCCTCACAAATCTTCTAGTACAATTCCTTTACAGTAATGGACAAATAATGATGTTGAGTTCTTGGAGATCCTATAGAGTGGATGTTTTAACCTCTGTGATACTCTAAAGTGCATAAGCCAACACTTCAGAGGCATTTTTCCCAGTGGTAGCCTACAACAATCATATATATATATATATATATCTAATCCATGGTGGTGAAGAGTGGACATTTCCGGATCTACTACTTGGCACGTTCAGGAATGAAAAGAATGTTTTAAATACATCTATATCAGTTTGTGATATTTGCTGATTCTAAAGCTAACCAACTATCTAAACCACAAAGGTCATCTTATCATGTTAATTGTAATAGGGACAAAAAAAATCAGACACGGTGAAAATTGACATAAAATCTTCAAATAAAAAATAGAGGACCTCAAAATAGCTGGTACTTGCTTCAAGACCCAAATCATAAACCATAAGATTCATGATTGTCCATTAATGGCAAAGTATTACCTAACCCAATTTTTAGTCAACTAAGCATCTCATGGTCGAATCATGATATTGTAGCAGTCTGCATACACCCTTCACTTGAATGATGTTAGGATTGCCAAGAACTAACATCATTCAAGTGAAGGATGTATGTAGACTACTCCAGACATTATATCTCTACTCATTCGATTTCCTACAAAGTGTTGTATCTTGCTTAGTGCTCCTCTCTATTCATCATTTACGTTCAACATCACGGTGAAATCAACAAGTCCAGGAAAATCTTCTAGTAGATCTCCTTTACATTAATGGACAAATAATGATGTTGAGTTCTTGGAGATCCTCTAGAGTGGATGTTTTAACCTCTTCACTACTACTCTATAGTGCATAATCCAGCACTTCAGAGGCATATTTACCAGTGGTAACCTACAACAATCATATATATATATAATCCATGGTGGTGAAGAGCGGATATTTCCAGATTTGCTACTTGGCACATTTAGGAATGAAAAGAATGTTTTAAATACATTTATATCAGTCTGTAATATTTCTGATTTATTCCTTTTAGCTTGTCTTGATGATGCTTATTTTCCCATTTTAATTTTCAACCCTAAGGTCAAAATTGACATAAAATCATCAAATAAAAAATTGGAGGACATCAAAAAACCTAGTACTTGCTTCAAGACCCAAACATCATTCAAGTGAAATGTCCGCTCTTTACCACCATGGATTAGATATA